>JAWWLV010000121.1:85665963-85724366 GCA_035041135.1 Platyrinchus mystaceus | reverse complement strand
CTGGGAAGATACCCTAGGGTCTTCTCATTGGCCTTTGTTAACCCTTTCCTATTGGCTAGTAACCCTTTACCTGATTGTTTTTTCTGTAAGACCATGAGCCTGTAACTGGTTAATTTTGTGATCCCCCCTGAAAGCTATAAAAACCCCTATCCCCCAAAAAACTTCCTCTTTCGTCCGTCCCTCTGCAGTGGTCTGTGGGAGCTCTTTCAGGGTTCGCAGGGCCACATGGTGGGGGGCAGGCTGGGAGAGCACAGGCCTCCAGGTAATGGGCTAAGACCCAGGGCCTGAGGTTCCCCCCTCCAACACTTAACCGCCGAATCAGTGGACCCGTACTCACTGCCACATGCAGAAGAAGGGCATGGTTGGCAGCTGGGCTGATTGATGATACATCTTCACAAGTGGATTTTGGTGAAGGAGGAAATTCAATTTCTCTAATGGGAGCTCTGCCATTTATGGGAACAAGCTGCCAGTTTTCTGCTTATATCAGAGGACAAGACTGTTGCAAGAAAGGCTTCCTCCATTTAACAGGAAAGAAGCCTACAAGACAAATTCTTCTAATACCAGAAGTCCAGTCAAGGTTAAGGAGAGATAAAGAAACTAAAAATTACAAGCCAAACAAGTATTTATCTGTACAAATATATAAAGCCCATCCAGACTGTCAGGCTGGCTTCTGGACTATTCAGCAATCAGAATATCAACAAAATCTGGCTCTCATGAGATCCACAGGCACTGGTGCTGAGCATCTTTTAGTACAAAGCTGCTGTATTTCTGGGATAGGTTTGAGGTGTGTTGTGTTTAGGCCTGGTGGGTCCTTTTGTCAGCCACAGAGAAACTGCTCCAGTACTTTTTTTGTTGTCAGATCTGAATCTGCAGGACCATGAAGCAGTTACTCAAGCCTATCCCAAAATAACCAAGGGTAAAAAAGCAAAATAGCAGCCATTGATGCTTTCAAATCTGCCTTTTTAAAAAGCCTTGAGACACTCACATGGCCCTGATAAATCAGATGCAAGTTTCATTTAAATCATTAATCTCCCATGAACTGACATCTCTGTCACGAAAATTAAATCTTCAAGTAACTGTGAGTTCAGCCTGCAGTAAGTTTCTGCCAGCAGTGATCAGTACAAACAGATTCTACGGAAACAAACAGATGCTGAGAACTCACAAGGATGTCTCACAAAGCTGTTTTTGGTACTCCGTGGCCATCAGCTTCTCATCCCTCTGTTGTTTTTCCCAACCCAGCATCAGTTGGGCTTACTACATTCACACTCAATTTTCTATCTGCATGTCTGGATGCTAAATCAATCGGTGAACAAAATTATTGAAAGAATCCTATTCAAAGACTAATAGAAAAAATTTAACATTGCTGTCCACCTGACTGGTCTGAAAGATCCCCTAAACTAAAAGCAAATCCTCTGCTTTGTAATTCCTCTTTGCAAAACAGCAATAGAGTTACATTTGCCTTTGAGATGGGAAGCCCACGTTGGGAGTCTGCAAAACTATCTTTACACAAGTTTTCTTCACATCCAAGATTTTTTTTTTTTCGATGAAGGTAAGCAGATAGAAGAGGAAGAATGGGATTTTTCTTCAGACACACGATCATTTTGCTTGCAGTAGTTCTGTGAACCAACTAATTTTCAAGCTACATGTCACAGTTGTTAACGAGACTGTAGTACCCAGCACCTCTTCTCAGTGTTAAAGACCATCAGTTTTACTAGTACTGCTTACAGCCAATTTACTTCAATTTTGGTACCACGTACTGCTAAAAGGTCTTACTCCAGGAATGAGAACTTTTTCTCCGTAAGGGCTCATTATCTCCCGTCCTGCACCCTGGTAGGTGCCCCACGGCTCAGCCTGCCCCTCCGCTGCCCCACCATGCCGGGGAGCCTTTCCCCCGCGGGCTGCTCCCTGCACGGCTCCGCGCCCAGGCCGGGACAGCGGGTGCCGGGCAGGCAGCGGCCACGCAGGAACTGAGGCTTCCCCGCCTTCCGCCTCGCGCCACGAAGGGGGCTGTGGGGGAGCGGCCGCGGGTGGAAGGCACCCGGGGCAAGCCCGGCTGGGTCAGTCCCTCCCGCCCCCGGAGGTCTCCCGGCCTTTCGGGGCCGCCCCAGCCCGGCCCCGCGGAGCCGCGGGAGGAGCCCGGGGCGGCAGGGGGAGCACGAGCACGGGCCGGGGCTCCGGCTGCCAGCAGCGGCCGCCGCAGGAGCCGCACCGGCGACTTGTCGGAGTCGGAGGGAGGCGGCGCGGAAAGCCCGGCGCGGGAGCCGAGGATGCGGCCGCCGGCCTCTGCCTAGCCGCGACCGCGGCCCCCCGGCGGCAGCTCCAGCACCCGCCGCCCCTCGGCGCTGGAGCGCAGGAAGCAGCGCCCGGCTCCCAGCGCCCCCCCCTCCCTTCTCTCCCCTCCCCGCCCAGTGCAGCACGGGCGCCGGCGGCTCGGGCCGCCGCGGGAGCAGCAGGCGCTGGCGTCGGATGCCTGCGCTACGCCATCCCGGTGCTGCCGCGGCCTGGACTCCGCGGGGAGCGCGGGCGATCGGCGGCCGCTCCTTTGTGTCCCAGGTCGGTGCGGGTGAGCGGCGAGGGGGGCGCGGGGGCGGTGGGGCAGAGCGGCGGGACCGTGTGCCGACCCCTACCGCGGGACTGGAACAGGCGGTATGCCCGCAGGCATGGCAGGCCAGGGACTTGTTTGTGTCGGGCTGACCCCCCCCCCTCCCCGCACCCCGGCAGGAAAACCCCGGGAGCCTCCCCGCAGCCCGGCCGACTGGCGTTCGGCACCGCGGGCTCGTCCCCCTCCACCGCGGGGCAGAGGACGCTCCCCAGAGCCCCTGCTGGGGGCTGCTTGTTGCCCCCGGGAGCGGCTCATGGCTGGGGAAGTTCCTGCCCGGGCAGCGTTTCGCCGCCGCTGTTGATTGTTTATCGCTCCGAGGCGACGCCGAAAATAGGTCAGAAATAATGTCCAGCTCGTCCCCGCCGCGAAGTGCCCGAGTGCCGGGCGCGGTACTGGGACAGCCGGAGGCGGTGCTGCCTTTCCCCTCCTTCCCTTCCCGAGAAATACCGGATTCTCACAGGGTTTGAAACACTGTTTGGGGTGGGCACGTTAATTTTTTTTTTTTTTTTTTAAATATCGCTTTTTGCGTGCGGTGCGGAAAGTTGCTGGCCGAGCGTTAGGAGTAACTGTTAGGAATAACTATTTCCTGGTGCGCCGAGGGCGGCACTGGCGGCTCCCGGTCCGAGCGGGCACAGCCCGTGCCCTGCGGAACGCGGGCGGTTCGGGGCAGGGCGCTGCGGTCCGGCCGGGCCCTGCCTTCAGCAGATGCTCGTAACCCCTGCTAACCGCCCGTGGGATCTCGTCAGGGCTTAGTTAACGACCAGGGTGCTAACAGCAGGATTTGCGTGATCGGTAAACGCTCTGGTGGAAATAATCTTTCCTTCTTGTATTATTTTAAGCAAAATTTCCAGCAGAACCTATTTGAAAGCTTTATTTGATGATTATGTGTTACAAACATACCGCTTGGAAGAGCAGCTGCATAGCATAACGGATCTTAAAAAATTGTAATAGGGGGATTTACAGTCATGTTGATGTTATAACTGAAGAGGTATTTGTGCTGAAGTGTTTGAGCCCACTTCCCCTTTCTCCTGCTTGCAGTGGATTTTGCTGACTGAAAGGTAACAAGCTACTGTTTGAGATCTTACACTTATCAAGTAAGTGGGCATAAATGTCTATTTTGTTTTACTGGGGTTTGCTTTGTTTTTTAAGTGATTCATGCAGCTAGCCTAATGTTGTCTTATACACAAGCAAAGCCTGAGCTAAAATCCACATGCACCACTTTTTAGGTTGCTGGACCAATAGCAAGTAGCGAATGCTACTCTGAAAGGGAATGTATTACGTTTTCATCCATTAAGTAATTCCTGCTTAGCATTTTGATTGTGAAGATAAAACTGCTGGGCCCTTGCTAAGGGATAATGACACAGCTCAAACCTGGTTCAGTAAAGCTCTGCTTTGCTGGAACATTACATCTCTTTTACAGTGAAACAATTTTGGATTTGTGGAGGAGCAAATTGGGTATTTCAGCATAGTTTTTATTATTTCACTCAACAATTCATTACCCATTAGAACGGAAAATACTGTTTTGTAAAAAGTGAACAGTAATCCAGGCTCTGGCTGTATCTTTGCAAATACTTTAAATGAACGAAGCACAGAAACGTCATCTTGTTCTGTTTCTTCCATATGACTGTGCCAGTAGTCACAGTCTCAATACCTGCATTTGGTATGTCAGAGCACAGCTATAAATCTTAGTCTGCATTTTCCTTGGATGGACCAACTTGTTTTCCTTTTCCCACCTCTCATTTTTCTTTCTGTAGGTAGCATAAGTCAATTCTTCAGCTTTCCTTTGGTAACCGATAAAAGTCAGAGAATATGAATTCAAGCTCGTTATTTGGAGGGGTTTCAATGTCCCTTATGTGAAATACAGTCCTACAGAGCTGGTCAGAGTTGATGATATAATACGTGAAAATACTAGTTTTGTTCTTAAATTAACACTTTATTAATAAAATTGATTTGTTATCCTCACTTCAGATTACGGTCAGTACTACTGGCCTGGGTAAGGTGTGGCATGAATAATAATCAGTAATATAGTAATCAGCTGCACACAGCAGCCGAAATCCGTCTTCAAAACTGTGGTTTTGAAAATGTGCCAGACAACCCAGCACATTTGTTGATTCAATTTAATTCCATTGTGACAGAATTTACTTCTGAGTTCAGCAAAACTGCAAAAATAACACCTTGGGCTCAGTTCAGATTTCAGAAGACCCCTTGTGTCTCTTCTGAAGCCCTGATGATGGATATGACAGTATTACCTGGCATTCCAGTTTTGTGGTTTTAACATTTCCCCTGGAAGTACCTGGGTTTCAAAGCTCAGTTCCAGGATTGTCTCTGGCTTTTTTTTCTCACATAGAAGAATCAGTGAATACAGTTTGCAAGCAGGGAGAGACATGAAAACTGAGATCTGTTGCTCTCTCTAGCATTCCCTGTTTACCTCGCTAGTCAGTTCTCTGCTGAGAAAGACTGACACATTCTGGTGGACTTGGTTGTTGTGGTTTTGAGACATGGCAAACACTCTCTGACAGGATATTTCTATCAGTATCTCATTCTCACTGGCTTACAATCTGGTGATTTGGTGTGAGCTTCTCTTGCTGAAAGTGTTTAGATTGGGATATGAATGCCAAAGCCATCTGTTTGGTTGGGAAGGTGCATAGGAAAGGAAATCCTGGCAGAGGGTTGAGGCAGATTACTGTGAGTGGCAAGGTTTTGAACTACTGTAGGTGAAGATATGGGAGCCCTGTCTGGACTCTGACTCTTGTACATTTTTTTTCTTTGAAGAGAACCTAGCTATCTATACCAACCTAGGGGGCAGATACATAAATATTTATTAATGTGATGCTAAGAGTACTGGTGTCTCTCTCCTGGGCTGGGTGGTGTCCTGAACAACTGTGAAAGTTCAACTTGTACCAAAGATGGACCTCAGTGTGAGAATTATAATCAACGGTTGTGAACAGTTACTGTTGACCTTGTTTCAGTGTTTGAAGTTGTTATTGATAAAGACCAGTACTTCTCATGCTTACTCAGTAAATATTTCATCCTATGCTTTGTGTGTCCCCTTTTCCTCTGTATGAAAAATATAGTCTCACTAGAGCTTTAATTGCTTTTATGACAGGATAGGTGAGTATCACCTGCGTGTTGACCAGGATGGATATTTGTTTTGCCAGCCTGCTGTTGTGTGTCAGGTACTTCTGACGGGCCATTGGCTCAGAGAGCTTGTAGACAAAATAAGTATTCCCGGTTCAAGTAAAAGCATGTAAATGCTTTTGTTTAACTATGAGCATAACTTAGAGTTTCTTGAATTATGAATTATTTAATCTTGCCTTCATTTTCCCTTCTAATGAAAAAGCTTGAAAAATGCAATTTTTTGGTTACTGAAAACTTTGTGTAGCAGCCTTCAATTGCTTTATATGTAGTATACAGGATCCTATAGGAACATTCAAGTTCCTGTATCCTAGTTATATGGTTCAGTGGTTACAGTGGTAGTGCTGGCTTGATGTTTGAACTTGATGATGTTAAAGTTCTCTTCCCACCTTGATGATTCTGTCCTGTGACTCTGTAAGTCGCAATCGTGCTGCTTTAAATGAGGAATGAGACTGGGTTTAACTGGTTAAATCCACTCAATAGCCATTTTTTTGGTCCTTGTGAGCTTGCTACAATCAGACTACAT
The DNA here is from genome assembly GCA_035041135.1 of Platyrinchus mystaceus. Lineage (NCBI taxonomy): Eukaryota > Metazoa > Chordata > Aves > Passeriformes > Tyrannidae > Platyrinchus > Platyrinchus mystaceus. The sequence goes on along the minus strand of JAWWLV010000121.1, from coordinate 85,718,103 downwards.
TTCTGAATAAATGCTACTTCTATTTTTTTCTGCCACAGCTAGGCAAAACAATGAAGTGTCCTTACGTTCTGTTGACGTTAATGCAACGTGTGTTTTCTCTGTGGCAAGACACGTGATTTTATGTTGATTATGCATCTGCTGGTTTTGGCATTCTCTAGCATTTTACTAAGCACTTTTTGAACACATTCAGTGCTGGGATACATCTCATTAAGTATTGTGTATAGACAATTCAGTCACTGCAGAAGTATGAACATAGAGGTTAAAAATATGCATTCATTTCTAGCAAAGGTGGTTAGTATGTTGGTAGTGTGGTATTGCTGACATTTGTAGAAGTCTGTTGTACAAATTGTCTTCCTCGAAGAACAATTCATGGAACCTTTGTGGTAACAAGAATATACAACAAAGAGTATACAAGAAAAAAAATCTGAAAGGGAGGAAATAAGTTTGCCATGGTTTGGGGTCAGGAAGAAGTCAGGTGAGCAAATTGTGTTTACTTCAAGCAGGACAGCACTATTCTTGGAAAGAAGAGGCAGAGAAATAAGTAACAGAATCAAACCTTGCAGAGCTCAACTTACAAGAAGAACAAAAGTTGAAAACGCTGAAGAAAATAGAAATTCTGGGTTTTTTGCTAAATGATTTCAGTACTATTTTTCTTCTGAGTGGGTTTTCTGTAGATATTTTGGAATTGGGAACATTATCATTGCAAAAAATCTAGAGCTTTATATTGTGTGAGCAGTTTTGTTGAAAACAAGATACAAAATCTCTCCACTATTTCTTACTAAAAATAAATAAAACATTTCCACATTTCTGAATTGCATGTCTTGTCTCAGAAAAAACCAATACATTCATATTTTGCTATTTTTAATTTTCAAGTGAAAAGTTACAAATTTGTTACCTCTAATACTATATAAATATTTATACACACATATGTATGAATATGGTTTTCTGAATCTCATTTATAAAATAAATCACAAACCTGTGCACACCACACCCTCAAATTCTTAGAACTGAAAAGAAATCTACGGCATTTGTCAGTTAGTTGTGCAGGAAGCCTTACACTTGACTTCTGATATTTGAAATAATAAACTTGTTTGTTTTCCAGATACAAGTCTGCCCACTATAATCACAATCTTGTTCACATGCTGTGACCTCATGAATTAATCCCCTGTTACTGATCATGCCATAAATCACTCATTACCTGTTGCATAAAGGATGTCAAGAGAGATAAGCTTGTATTGCTTTCTAGCTATAACATAAACTGAATTCTCTTTATGCTATAGATGATTTTCTAAACAAGTGAGGTTTCTGTTTAAATTTTCATATCAGAATTGTCTTCTTTCTATTGAAATTTACAACAGAAGTGTAGTAGTATTTGCGCTTCTGCAGAAGAAGCTGTGCTTTCTTCCCAGGCTGTCAGTTCATTTATCACTTGCTGATTTTTCTGCGTAGTGATTGTGTATTTCCGTGTAAAAAAATGTGTAATTAATGCTGCTGGGTTTTAGTAGTAGAGATAGTAGTATTTGGGTATCTAGTGCTTTTAAACTGAATTAAAATTGCTTGCCTGCCTATTTATATGTGGCCCATCTAGCTTTCTGTAAATGCACATAGATATTTTTAAAAGATTTTCTGAATTTTTGGGGTAAACTCTTGACATTATACCAGCTATCAGTTTATTCTAGGGCCTATACTTTCATGCACCATTGACCTTCAGTCCCTCACCAAATTGTGCAAAGGTATTGAGGATATTTGAAGTACTGAGACAGTGAGGCATAGTAGAAAACATATATTTCACTGCTTTACATGTAAAATAGCTTAGAGGAAAAAACCTTGTAAAGGTGAGGTCAAAAGACCTAAATGTGGAAGTCAAGACTTCGATCTCCAAGTTTGCAGGCATTCCTGTCATGCTGGACTTCTTTTTCTAATGCAAGTGCTTTCTAATAAAAGCCCTTGTTGCTGAGGCAGAAGCCTTGAGCCATAGAGTTTTACCTGCTGTTAATCTTACTTTGCATATTCTTAAGAGACAGCTTCTTCTGTGGAAAATGCATTGTTATGTCTCTGAAATTGGATTGAATGCCAGCTAATGCTACAGATGTTTGGGCTGAATTTGGGTTGGTGACTAGAAGCTCCACCAGATGTGTTACCTACCTTTTGATTCAAACATGTAAAAGCTGTTGGTTTTTAGCTAAAAAGATGAATTGTCATGGTGAGCTGTCAGTTTGTCCTTCTCAGGTAGGACAGGAAGGAACAATGCGCTGTTTGGAAACCAATCAGCCATGCTGTCAGCAGGCTGGGGAAAGCCTCTGATGACTTTGGTTCCTAGTTGGTGGGCCTTTTTTCCCTGGATATGTTATACTGTATTTAATAGGAGATTTTGCTTATTCTGCTTGTAGCAAATTTGAAAGCAAGATGTAAGGGATTTAATGGTTACAAAATGTTGGTACAAGAATTTCTGACTAAACATGACAAGTAAATGGTAGGAGAAATGGAGTCAACGAAAACTGTTCCATGTAAAACATTGTCAAAAATTGTTTAAATAGCACTGATGATAATTCAAGCTAATTCAGAAATCAGTTTGCTGATTTGTTTTGATGTAACCCTTCAGATCTACCCATTGAAGTTACTGAAGGAGATCATTAGATTTGTTTTGTTTCCAGTGTGTTATTTTGGAAACAGAGCTGTGCCATTTTAGGTTTATGTCAGTGTTCTTAGCAGATTCTCACACATCAGTGTTGTTCTGTTAGTGAAATGCCACATGGGGAGCAGAAGGTGAGAGGGGCATGAAGCCTTCAAGCTGCAAAATAAACAAAAGCAAAACTTGAATTTGAATTTGGTAAGGCTGGTATATTTGTCTATTTAATAGGGACTCTTTAAGTAAGGTATTCTGGCGCTGTAGTGAGGAGGTAGCAATGCCAGTGCCGTGAAGGAGGGTTGCAGCCTGTGGAGCTCATGTAGAGCAGGCTGTGGTAAGTAAGGTGGCCCTGTCTCTCTCTCTCCTCCATGACAGGGAGTGGAAGAGCCCTTCTTCAGCAAAAATTGTTCCTGTCTCCTGATGCCAGCTGTTGGTTGGTAACTGCAGGCAGAGTGTTTTTCTGGGTCTGTTGAGACAAAGCTGCTGAAAGCTGCTCTGCTTTCCATCCTTCTGTGCCTCCTTCATGAAAGAAATGCTCTGGGTTGCCAGGCAGGGTTCCCAGGTGAGAGGTTTCCTCCCTGGGAAGCTGGGCCTGTGAGTAGGGAGCAGAACATGCCCTATGGAACAGGGCAGAAGTTGGACTGGGCTGTCCTTGGGCTCTGGGGTTGTGTCCTTCCATGGAGGAAGTGGGAGGAGGGGGGTTACTGTTCAAATTTTGAGGTGAATAAAAGGAAGGAATGGAGGATAAAAATACTGAGTCAGGAATGGCTGTGAGATGGGGCAGTTTCTCTTACCTTGCTACTCTGCTTTGCTGTGCCAAGGCTGTGACTTACGGAGGCAGGCAGGATGGGGGTACAGTTTGCCAAGGAACTGCCGTGCTGCGTTGCCACTTGCTTCCCTTCCCCGCGCTGCGATGGCATTGCTATTTGTGGAGCTGTGCTTTGAAACCGGATAAGGAAGTGATCTGATCAAGCCCTGCAAAAATAGATTATTCTAAAACGGTAACTAATTAATTTTAAAATGCTGTCCCACAAGCACTGTGTTGGCAGTGTTGTGGGGGCGATATACTGCTGCTATGAAGATGTGAATGAGCACCTGGGATAGAAACTTCTGAAGCTGTTGCTGGTGTGGAAGATTTCATTTAATTTCATAGGCAAAGTTGGCTTAAATTCTTGCTTTGCCCTTCCTCACTTCTTCAGGCTTAGATGTTAACGTAGGTTCAGATAGATCAGTGCAGCTGTTGGTGGAGCTGTATTTAAATCAGTGAAATGTTTCTGTTTAAATTATTTTTAAAAAACCCAAAACAACAACCTTCCAGAATTTACAGAGTAACCTCCAAAATAGCTGTAAAGGTTTATTTTGGTGCTGGTGGGCTTTTTGCCCGTCACGACTGCCAGTACAATTGCAGAGATGGCTGTTTGTGGCATAGGTGCGAGCAAGTCTGCAAGGGTAACGGAGAGAAATAACTTAAAGACTTTGCTGCTCGTGATATGTAATGTGCTGTTTTTTCGTGGTGCTTACTGACATCCAGTCTTCCGTGTATGCTGAGCTCTACTCAGTTTGTTCAAGCTACCATCACACTTACCTTTGATTAGTGTAGTCTTTACTTGACATTTGTTTCTTCAGAAACTTCTGAGTATTTGTCAATAAAAAAGTACACACAGTACTCTGTGTACTGTGTTTTTTTCCCTTCGCTTCTAAAACAGCTAAAAGAAAGAAGGGAGTGATTTAATTTTACTGTGTTTTTTTCTTGGAGGGGGGAGTATGTATTATTTGTTTGGTTTGGTTGTTGGGTTTTTTTTGGTGTTGGGTCAGATCTGTTTTGCTCCAGGCTTCAGTAGTAGAAAAGAGAATGGGGGACATAGAGAATAGAGAATTAAAATCTCGTGCTTGACTTGTTTTAGTAATAGCTATGTAAACTTAGAAGTTTAGATATGTTTCAACTTAGTGCTCTTAGATTTGGAGGTGAGCAGCACGTAAGTTGCTGGAGGTGCTACCTGGGGTTGCAGAGAGATGTATGGCTCTTCCTCACCTGGTCAGTTTGAAGATAAGCAAGCATCAAGAGAGCTTAAAGTCTTTGACTAAATTGACATGTAGGTGTTTGTTTGCTACAATATGTTTTTGGAAAGCTTTAATGCACATTCTGAAATACTTTTCTATGACATCATTAGGTCATTGCTTGCAGTGGTAGTCTGCCTAATTGTCCTTCAACTTTACACTTATACCATTCATCCATAACTAAATTGTGCTTTGTACTAGAATAATATGAATTTGACTATAAAATTAATGCACATTTTGTGTAACAGAAGAGTTGCAGAGAGTCTTAGAAAACTTATGGTCAGAAAATCATGAACCAAGAGAGAACAAAATAAAGATCTGTGACTTTTCTCTGATGGGTATTGAATAAAGGCGGTGGACAGATATTATAAGAAGCTAAAACCAATGTTTTATATTTCTAGAGTTTTTAGGTTTGGGGTGGTTTTTGCTTGAAAAATCATAGAACCAAACTTAGATTTATGTGCTGTAATGCTTATCTCAATTTGTTTTGTTAAAATGGTAGGAAACTGGAAGCCAGGCTACAAAGAAATCGGAAATAGTGTGGCCAGTGGGGCCAGGGCAGTGACCATCCTCTTGTACTCGGCACTGGTGAAGCCACATCTCAAATAAATAATGTGTTCAGTTTTGGGCCCTCGATATAAGAAAGACATTGAGGTGCTCAAGTGTGACCAGAGAAGCACAACAAGCTGGTGAAGGGTCTGGAGCCCAAGTCTTATGAGGAGCAGCTGAGGGAGCTGCAGTTGTTTAGCCTGGAGGAGACTCAAGGGAGACCCTGTCACTCTCTACAACTACCTGAAAGGAACTTGTAGCCAGGTGAGGGTTGGTTTCTTTTCCCAAGTAGTAACAAGTGACAGAGTGAGAGGAAATGGCCTCATGTTGTGCCAAGTAATGTTTAGACAGGAAAAATTTCTTCACTGAAAGGTGGTCAGGCATTCAAACAAGCTGCCTAGGTCGGTGGTGGTATCACAGTCCCTGGAATTGTTCTAAAAAATGTGTGGAATTGGCACTTGAGGACATGGTTTAGTGGTGAAGATGACAGTGTTAGGTTAAGGATTTGAATCTGATGATCTTAGAGGTCTTTTCTAACTGTAATGATTCTGTGATTCCATGGAAAAAAAATGAAATGAAGGATTATATTTTTAAAGATGTAGTAGCTAGCCCCAAATCAGCTGACTTTATATTGGGTTATTTACATTAGGTGTTGAAGAATAAAATAGGTTTTGATAGAGTACTCCTGTGTATTTCTGAAAGAACTTTTATTTGTAAGAAAATCCTGGCAGTCACAGTTTTTCTGTGTTGACCCATCCAGCCTATCACCACAGATGCTATTACTGTAGGAACTACCAAGGAAGTGGTTTTGTGACCACTGATCCTGGATCAGATTTACTATCAGATTATCCTCTAATGTAACTTTGATCAGGCAGCCAAGCTATCACATTTCTTAAGTTAATAAGAGTATGCGATGTATCATTTGTGCTGACTTAATGCCTACTGTGGGAGGAAATACAGTAACTATTTGGCATAAAGCCTTCCAATAGAAAATCAACCTGTCATATCTAAACTGTATTTACTGTCTTGTCAAAGCATGACCTCACAGCAGGTATCGGAACAATGACTCAACTCTGTTGTATTATTGTCAAAGGACAATAATACAGAATTATTACCTATTAAAAATAATTTACTGATCATATACAGTTAGATTTATTTTTCATTTCTTTTGAAATAAAAGCTTTATTTTTTTGACAGGTTTGCTTGGAGTGGGACACAAGTCACAACTTTCTTTTGGAGACTCTTTTGATTCATAAAATATGGCAGAGTAATGACATTAACAGTCATTGCAAACATCTTAATGCCACATTCGCTCACCCATGTAAAAGTTATTTTTCATTTAATGACATTGCTTAGGACATGAGATTCAAAGAGAGATTACTTCCTTCCTTTGTATAAATAGGAAAATGAAGTATATTTTATGTACACTTAGGCAGACCCTTAATCTTTTATGAAGAACCTATTCAGTTGGGCAGAATCAAATTAGTTTAGTAAGCTTCCCTCTGCTACTTTATTAATTCTTACCTGGTGCATCCTTCATAAATTCTTGAGATTATGAGAAGGTGAATGTATTAAGCTATAGAGTTTGGGTTTTTTAAGTGAAAATACCACAGCCTGCAATTTATCTTTTGGTTTTTTTCTTTTTAATTTACTGTAAGATCCTTATATGCTTTTTACATAAAGTTCCAAAATACTTTTATTTTGTTATTTAAAGTAAGCACTTCATTTTGCTTTTTCCCCTATATTGCTCTTTGAGTAGGTTGTTAGGAAAAGATAGGTTGTGAGTTCATTCATGGAAGATGATAAGCGAAACAAGGAATTAATTTATGGATTTATTTCTACATTTGCAGATGTATTTCTAGATACATTACTTCTGCTGTAGTTGGATGTGATTATTTTCTTCACTGTTTCTGGGGTAGCTCAGCTTTACTGCTGATTTACATTGTCCTCTCTCCTTGGTTCTTAGCAAATAGTATTTGGTTCATTTTTCTCATTTAGCCAGTGCATGGAACCAAAGCAGGACAAAGTGGCTGGCATAATGTGGTAGCACATAACCTGAACTGATACTGCTTTTCCTCAAAATGCTCCATTTTAGCTGTTTCTGACTCAAAGGCAGTCACATTTGTGCCAGTTATTTTATTGGCTTTTAATCATAACTTTTAAAATATGGGGTTTGTTTTTAGGGAAGTCTTTGTAAAAGGCAGATAAAATATTTAGCTTGGTTTGCTCATGTTCTGTTTCCATTTTCTTTGCAAATTGCTATTGAAACCATTGCTCAGTTCTGCCTAGTGTGAAAGAGGAGAAGGGATCTCAGAGATCATGCAGTTTTTGTTTAGTGTAAATTGTTGGCTGAAGAGAGAAGACACTGAAGTTACTGCCTATACTGGGAGGAAAAATTCAGGAATCTGCAAGAATGGGGTCTATTTTGCAGCAGGGTTGTTGTGGTGGAGGGAGGAGGACACATTGATAAGACAGAGCTTTTAGCTGTACTGCTCACAGAACTTTTCATATTAAACTTTTTAATGAGGAAGCTTAGAAATAACATGTCATTTGTCAGACAGACAAAGCCCAATGTTAGCATAGAAGGGAATAAGCCTAATAAAGTTCAAGATGAATTATTGTATCATGGGTATGATCTATTAATAGGGGAGAAAAAAAGAAATAAATGCAACATCTTAATGACTTCTATTCTCAGTGGGAATAATCAAGTTGTCAGCTCAAAGTAGTGAGTGTGTTGTTTTTATCAGTGTGCTGCATAGAGAACGAGATATTGGTGCTAAATTTAAAGCAAAAAGTATGAAAAATTGAATTTTAATGCCTGATTAAGTTGGTTGTTTATATAGCTCATTTAAGTGCCACAGATATCTTGCATTAGCTTTGTTAGGATCAAACCTTCTGGTTGGCTGGGAAGTAGTCTGGGCTTAGAGAACCAGGCATGAAGAAAACTGTAATAGTTGAGTTTTTGCCCTGAGCCCATGAAATCAGGTTACTGTTCAAATATATTTAAGTGTGGTTATTTACTTCATATAATTGTTTATACCTATGAAGCTTTAAAAAAAGTAAATTAATAAGTCATGATAAAAACCAGTCTGTTCTGAAGTATTTTTCTAGTGGTGGTCTTGTTGTCTTTTTAAAATTGGGATAATAAATTGAATAAGGTCTCCTAGATATTTCCACTTAAGGGATTTGCTTGTTTGTTTGTTTCCTTGTTTTACAACATGATGATTGTGCAATTCAGAATTCAATTACCAGTTCTTTTCTACCCCCTCACCTTTTTAATTATGGAGAAACAAGGTTTATTTGTAGTGTTGGGAAGCTCTAGTCTCAACCAGAACACTGTGATACTGTGTGCTGCCTGGTGCAAAAGGATTTCAAAGGACAGGGGGAGTTATGCTTGATGCAGCAGTTCAGGCTCTCTCTGCAGGGGATGCAGAGAGAAAGGTGAAATGATCAAAATAACAGGCTGGTTCTTTGCAGCACCATGCTGAACTAATACATGCAGTGAATTATGCTTTTTCAGCCTCACGGTAATTAAAATAAAAGAGGATATTAGCTTGGATGAGTTTTGGCTGTATGGATAGATGGGACATACTTCTAATCACATGCAGAAAAATTTGGCAGGTCTTCTGCATAGTCTTGCCAAAGTCTGTGAGAATCCAGAGAAAACTAAATGAAAAATATTGCCTAGGTTTACAGTCAGATTGTGCTAGTATGCACACTCAGAAAGTAGGCATTAGGAATAGCCTTGCTGGTCGGGTCAAGAACTTTGTTTTTGCCACACTAGGTTTCAGCTGCAAACAGTGTCCAAGAAACAGCTAAAATTGGACTTGAAGGCAGTTCTCAGGTGGGGGGACAAACCTGTGAGTCATCAACACAGAGATAGATGGTGGCTGAATTTCTGTTGGCAGGTGCTGGGTCTCTGAGCATAAAGGGGAAGAAGACGGGTAAAAAAAGGTCAGGGATGGAGATGTACAAAGCTCCTACAGCAACTTAGAGGAAAAATACTACTTAAAGAATGTTAATTGATCTAAAAGAAGACTGGAGGAAAGTGAACACTTTGCTGTATTTTCATTTGCAGATTCTGCTTTTGATTTCCACTGAATATAAATCTACAGCTAGAAAAGATTGTGTGTTCTCTCTCTTTCTCTCTCTCTCTCTTTGAAAAAGGAACTTAGTCCTCTTTAAAACAGAACTGGTATGACACAGGTTGTAATGCCTTGTTAAACAGATGGAATAAATGTTGGTGCCATTTCTGTGCGGCGGTATGGTATCAGGATTTTACTAAGTCATTGTTGGTAATTTATGGTATCAAAGATATAATTCATGCACAAGTGAATTCTATTTTAAAAAATTCTAGATAATGTATTTTTTTATGCTCTATTTTCTCTTTTTCTTTGCTCTGAAACTGAGGCAAAACCAGTTAAGTTTCACAGCTTGCCTGCACAAGCTGTGATAGATTTTGTGTCTGTATTTCTCTGAAACATACATAAAGAAAGGATGCAAAATTCCTCTAAGAGGGGAGAGCTAAGCATTCTCTTTTCTATGTGTTTGGAATCTAAAGATCATCAGATGAAAGTGAGATTTTGGATTTTTTACTGTATTTTTTTAAAATACCTTAATGGTGTCAGAATACAGGGGAGATGAACTGATTCTTAATAAACAGTTTTAAGGTAGTGCTTGATCAGGACAGGGACAGTTGAGGTGTTGACCTACCTGTAATGCTTGCTTTAAGAAAGTGGGTTCTTGGTCTTAAGGCTCTCCTCCTTGTCCGCTGAATTTTGTCTCTTGTGGAGAAGGGACGTGAGATTTACTGGTAGAATCTCATCAGACCTTTTTCTATAAGTTGTCTCTTCCCTGGTAGCAGTGTAAGACTGCGTGGGGGCATGAGCTGTATTTGATGACTCAGGCCAGAATATCTTCCTACCTCTTCATTGCTGTGTTGCTGCTGGGGAGCTTAGAGCCTCTCTGAAGACTGGGGAGACTGTGGGGTGGACAGGGAGGTACCAGAGTCCTCTGGGAGCTGGATTTTAGAATTCCTAGGTGAAGATAGGGCATTTCTAGTTTGGCTAGAAATGACAGTGTCAGCTTTGCCAGAGCATTGGCTTCACGAGAGGTTCTATTTTTTTACTTTATTTTGTAAAAATAGTTATCAGACTGCTACACTTGCAAAGAGCTGAAAATTACAGTGCAGGACCCAAGGGCAGTGTGGAGAATGCTCATAGGCAGTACATGTATGACTGTTGGAGAAGTCATGATAAAGCTTGTTTTTAGGATGCAAGAAAAGAGATCAAATACTATGAGTACTGAAAAGTTCTAGAGATACTGCTGTTAGTAAAACATTTGTTTGCTTGCTTATTGTTTTTTAGTTGGAGCAGTATGTTTCTGACAGCAGTAGTGAAGAACTGGAAGACTGGTTGATTAACATACTAAAATGGAGTATTTACCAGTGCAGGTAAGACATTCTTTGAACATCTTTTTGTGGTTTCGTTTCTTAGTGTTGCCTTGCATTTCCCAATACAAGTAGGTAGACTAATGGCAGTGTTACACAAGCATTTCTCTGAAAACAAAGCTGGCTTCGGAGGATTCTGTCTTTTCAGTACATTCACAATTGCTCTGATGTAGCTGCTGTAAAGTAGCACTAAAATGCTCAATTTAGAAAAAATATGAACTCAGGAAACATTTTTTCCTTCAGATGGACCTTTAAAGTCTGATATCCTGTGATCCATTTTGTATTGTGGCTTCAGGAAAGATTATTTTGGATAACTAAAGAAGTGGTGAGCAAAAGTGGGAAGAGCGTGGACTGGCCACAATATGTAGGAAATTTTTCAGCTTAGGAAAATAAGTAAACCCCCAGAAGTGTGAAAGAAAGGTTTGCCCTTCAACCTAGGATCAAGTGGCTTTAACTGATATTTCAACTATTGGAGATGTTTACTCTGTGCTGTAAATACTTTTGAATATTAAAATGTTTGATTATAAATGTTAAGTAGCTACCAAAAATTTAGAAACCTTCTGTTCTGTGTATTAGGGTATTTAATATCAGACCTTCTGAAATGGCTTTGTATGCTGCATTAAATTCTGTTTCTCATATGTGGAGAGCTCCTACTGAAGGATTCTTTTGCTTCTTATGGGCAGACAGAACAAATGTGCCGTTTAATAGCTTAGTTTCTGAATGCTAATGATGTGCTTTAAAATACAACAATAAACTCATTAAGTATTAAAATGAGTTGTGGAGTTTCAGTGTAATTAAAGTTTGTGAAATTTAGCTGTAAATTTGAAAGGAATCTATATAAGTTCATACTTCTACATGAGTTTTTTGTTGGCTTTTGTATGATTAGCCTATAAAATTTAAGACTTTGTCCAAGCTGAGTTTCTCCTCTAAAATATTTAGTCACTGCATAACACTTTCTATTATGTAGTTCACAGAACAGTGTTTTCCTTTGCGCTGATATGAAAGACTTTGGCAGAAAAGTCTGTGGTTTGTGTCAGCCCAGGGCAATGAATGTTCCCCTTCTCCCAGTTTAAGGTGCACGTGGAACAAGCTGACGCTCGACAAAGAAAAATCCATTCTCAGTAGCCAGGTGGTAGACTGCAGCCCTGGCTCTACCCTGCAGCAGTGCTTGCTGGGTGTGCCATTCCGTGAACTGGGCCTCAGATTTCTTACTGGTTTTGCAGTTGATCCTGGAGCGTGGCACGGATGCTGCTTTTCCAGAACTCTTGGTAGCAAGGGCTGTGTTACTGGATTAGAATACATGGTCGTGTATCGTGCAGGCCTGCCTTTGCTTGACCCTGTGCTTGGTCTGCAGGGAAAAGCTGCCGGCCCAAGTGATTTTTAGTGGGCTGGTTGGGGGTGCTAAGTAAGCTGGATACAGGAGGGAGGGAGTGTCCCCAGCTAGAGCTGTATTAGACACAACAGGAATACAACAAGTTCACTGGACAACTCTTTTGGCAGTAATGCAAGATATAGCTCTCTTAGGGTTTTTTTGTTGAATTAACTCATTCATAAAATGGACCTTAAAACTTGTCTAATTGGACTAGTTCTGGATTGTTCTGAGTTTTCCTGCTGGGGTCTGGAGAGACACTGAAGCATTGCCCAACAACTCTTGCAGGAACAGTCTTCCCTGTTTTTAGTGGAGGCAAACTGTTCAGGGATGTAGCACCACTCATTGTGCCAGGAAGTCAGAGCCATGTGATGTCTTCTTCACATGAGAATGTAGTTCATTAAAATGCAAACTGGATGAGTATGCCCCATGGCATCCTTACTTCAAGTCCTTTCACTTTTTCCTGGGTATTTTAAAGTGGGTTCCTTTTTGAGGTATTGGACAGTTTCATGCACAGCCCACAGGATTTGCTGCTCAGCAGCCCAGGGTCACAGTGGGATTAGGAGCTCTGGAGCTCTGCTGTGCAGCAGCTCAGGTTCCATTTACAGAGCATATACTTGCACTTTGGTAGGTGGTTCCCATGTGATAATGCAGTATGGCAACCCCAGACAATTAGAGTGCAGAACATCTTGATTACGGCTTTTAAGACCTCTGAGGACATCCCTACTCAATCCTATAGACAAAGCAGTGGAAGAGGGAATTGCTACAAAGCCCCGTAGGTTATCAATGTCAGTCCTAACACTGCAGTCTGTGGCAAAACTGTGGCATCATTCAGTTAATCTCTTGACTTTAAAATTTAAATTTGAATGATGACAGGATTTGAAGGCAAGCTGGGTTAATAGTGTGATCTAGATGCTGTAGTAGGGGCCCTTGATCCGAGTTCTTCATGTTGTCCTAACTCAGCTTCTGCAGCAAAGTTCCTTTTCCCCTGTCCACTGTTACTTCAGTAACATACTGTTTCTGTGTTTTTGTAAAGTCCTTGTAGGGTCACTGTATTGGCTCTTAAACCAAGGTCAGAATTAACCTCTTGTTTATAGTTAAAAGTCTAGACCTGTGCTGTGGTGGCTGAAGCCTTCCAGCCCCTCTAGAGTGAGTACAGAGAGGTAAATCTTATCTTGAGTCATATGATAAGATAATTTATCTGGTAGGCTGGAGGTTGCCCCTAAAGGTAACTTGGTTTCAGGTGCTGTGGTGATGACGTTTTTTGCCAGCTACTCTGTTTCAGTCTCAGTAGTACTGCCTGCTACTTCATAAATGCCCAAATGCATGTTGAAAATTTTAGAAACAAAACAGCCCATAATCCATTCAAGCTCCATACAGGTAAGTTTTTTCCATGTTTACTGCTTCTGCAATAAACCCAGCAAGAATGTGCTAAAATGCATAAAAGATAGTCTAGTTTATGGTTTTTTTGTTAACTTAGTCCTCAAAACAAACAGTAGTTTGAGGAACTGGTAAGTTTAAAGACAAGTGTTTGCAGAAGGTGTAGTCTGTTCTATTAATCTAGTTGATGTTGTTGAAGAAAAACCAGCAGAACTTGGTAAAGTCTATAGGATTTTAATGTAGGTATCAGCGGGCAGTTGTAAATTAGCAGGAACTTGCCAGTCTGTGGCTGTGAAGATGACAGTGAGTATTAACACCTTACTCCTAACAAAAAATTGGCTATAAATAGACATGTTGCCCTCCTTAATTCCTGCCTTCCCTCTAGAATCTCTCAATCTAAAACCCTGTATGACCTGGTCAGACACTTTCTCTTTACTGTTCGGCTACGCTGTAATTCAGCTGTCCCTGTCTTCCTGCCATCATTGAGGCACTGCTGCCTGCACAGTCATTCTGCATCAACAAGGGCTGGAAGCAGCCTATGCTCTTTTTTTCCTTGTTGGCAGTATTTTTCCCTATCCAGCCAAGTACCAGACCTGCAGTATGTAGGTATCAGTAAATGCCAAGATTGTATTATGCTGACGATGTGTTGTGATGCTTCTGTGATAACATTTGATTCCTTCACAACAAAGGTAGAAGTTACTATGGACTGGATTTGGTACAGCCTGTATTATTGTTTACCTCAGGGTCTGCATATTTAAGGAAGCTGTGCAAAATTGTATATAAGCATTGTCCTTTTTAGGACCAGACAGGCTTTATCTCCATCTTGTGTTCTAAATAGTGTGTTTTCTCTTTGTTTTCAGTAACTGAGGTGCTGACAAGTTTTGACTTCTTCATCCTCTTAAACATGAGTGAAGTTCAGGCTATGGTAGAATTCTCCGTGGAGCTCCACAAATTCTTCAATGTCGATTTGTTTCAAAGAGGGTAGGTAGTGCGCTCTTTCAAACCTTGCTGCGGTGGATGGCTGATGTTGGAAAGACCTTAATAGGTACTCTGTCATGAAGTGTTGCTCCATGTGTTGCTGACTGCTTTTATAGTGATTTGAAGTTTTTTTATTCCTTCTTGGTGTTACGACTCACCCCTGAAGGCACGAGTAACTCGGGTTCTTGCCAGTAGATCCCTTGGGGTGGATTAGAGTGAAAGACACTGAGTGACTGGTGTTTGTATCTATATACATGTAGGGTTTATTTTAGAATAATTTGGTTGCAATGGAAAGCAGGTATGTGGCCATTTTGGTTATTATTATCTACAGTAATATGGCAATATGAAAGCACTTAAGAAAATATGTAAGGAAAAAGAAAGAGAAAGGATAATAGTAAGAACGTATCACCACCCATAGACTTTATTGATGCAGTTTAGTTGTCCATTGGTCTAAGTGGTTATTGAAATCTTGATCCGTCTTGTTCTGTTGGGCATGGGGGAAGAAGCCCATGAAACACAAAGTCTGATGGGTTAATGTATGTTCAGGCCAGGTGGGAATGCCTGGTACCTCCCCTGAGTGGGGGCAGTTTTCAGTAATCTGGTGAAAGGCCTCAGAAAATGATTCCGGGGGTGCTTTCGGGGTCTTTGATGGTTTATGACCCCTTCGAAGACATGGCAGCTGCCTCTCATGTCAGCGCAGTTGAGCCAGTTATGCTCCATCAGACCTTCCCCAAGGAGGGGGAGGAAGTTTTACAACTGAACAGAGTTGAATAGGGGACAACAATTTACCATGATAAAAGGCACCATCTCACCCAGCTTTGTCTAGCACACAGGTGCTTCCACAATTGTTTTAAGTCATTTACCGTTAACAGTCCAATCTCCCATGGCTGGAAAGTCATATTCTTTCTAGGAATTAAAATTAAGTACTCTAGTAATTTGGCTTAAAACTTTGGTTGTAATATGGTATGTTTGTTTAATTGGAGAAGAGGGAAAATCTGTAGATATGGAGAGTACATTATATTCTTATCCAGGCTTTTACCCTTTTGTATCTTAATTTCTGTAATCCCTTTTGTTTGAAATATGATAGATGTTTCTCTTGAATCTTTTAAAAATGTTATTTCCCCAATTAACTTAGTTGTTTATCAGTTTGGCACTGGAGAACTTCACCTGCTTCTCTCTTCTCACTGTGCTGTGCCTCCACTTACACAGGACTCCGTCCTGCCTCATTAGACTCTCCTGTGACTCCACCTGGACTCTGTAGAACTCTTTTTCACATTCCTTTCATTTGATATTACCTGACTGTCCCAGATTACTTTCTAAGGTCCTTGTTTCCCATGGCTGTGCAGGAAATAATCCTTTGTAGCTTATTTTCAAGTTATTAGAGGTTATTGGTCATCTAGTGTTATGGTACATTGCCTTTCTGTCAATCTTCCAACAGACTACAGTAAAAATACATGTTAGTTCTTATGGTGTTTATGTTAGATAGGTCTAATTGAAGCTGTGTCAGTGCTTACAGAGGGAACAGTATATATCTGTTGATTTATAATAGTTCCTTTTTCCAGAACATTGTAGAATAACTTTACTTAGGAACATTTTAGTAATAGGAAAATACAGTCTTGTTTTTAGTCTTGCCATAATTCAAGGCATGTGTGTGTGTGACAGGGTATTGTGTTTGTTGGGGTTTTGATTTTTTAGGATAATTTATTGCTTTGGGATGTACATAGTTCTTCCACCTTGTATTAGCCCTCTGAGGTGGAGATTTTGGGCAAGAGTGATATAAAAAAAGATAACATTGGAAAGGAGCTTAGGAGAAAGAGGCATAAAGTTGTTATGAATCGTATCTTGGCTAGCTAGCCTCCATCTTTGCCATGTTACTGTTAGTTCTCATCTATATTTTATTAAAGCTAGTTTTTCTCTAGATTTACATTAAAACTGGTACTGACAGAAGTGATGACCCATTATGCTTGCTATTATTTGCAGTCAAAGTATATGCAACAAACATCTATGTCCCATTTTTAGGAAAAATCTCAAATTCACTGTTCATTGGAAGAGGAGGATTAAGAAGGGCCTAAGAGGTCTGGGAAAACACTGAGAATATTCTAATTACTTCAACAAAAAAGCACTGTCTGTTGAACTGTAGCCTTTTTTAGTCTCTTGAATTAGTGGGGATGAAGAGGGTAGAACATGGCAGCATGTTTGCACTCTAGTAGAGAACCTGAACACAACAAAGTATTTTGATTGTCTTAACCTTACAATTCAAATGATTCCTTAGAAAGGTAACTGAGAAGCAAAGCACAGCAATATAATTACTGGTGCTTTACTTGGCATGTTTCTTTTTAGCTTACTCTTGAAAAAGCAGTAAATTCACAGGGCAAGTTCAGAGAGGTGGAATGCTGACATAATGAGAAAAGTGACGTGAGGAGATACTGCCTCTTTGGTTTCAAGCTGAATCTTTAACTCTGGACAAGTTCCCTTAGAAATTAATGTCAGGAAAAAGAGAGAGTTTCCAGAATAATTTGCAAGACCAAGAAATGCAAGTATTGCAATAAATTCAATTTGGGTAAGTTCTAGTGTTTTTCTAGGCAAATGTCTTTGTATTTATTTGAGACAGGATGTAATACTTACATTACTGGAGGAGCTCTGGGATAATGGATTGAATGAGCAGAAAAGGAAATCTTTAGTTTCATTATTGGCCTCCTATTTTTGAGCTGCCACTCTCACCAAAAATCCAGCACAGAATTGATTGTATTCTGTGTTTGGTTTGGATTGTGTTCATTCAAGCCTACCCAGCTTAGCATGCCTGTCTCATGTAGAAGCATCATGACTTTCTGAATTGCATAGGATAAAATGTCAGCTGTTGTAATTAATCACATCAGGTTCATCAAGCTCCTTCTTAAAACTTAGTAGATTTTTATCCACACTGTTCTCTTGGAGAGTGAGTCCAGATTCTCACTCATTTGATTATTGGAGACGTCATAATTTCCAGCCTAAGTTTCTGTCTGATCAGTTTTGGTTTTTCTTAACAGCTTTGTCATGTGCTTTGAATTAATCTATCAGTCTGAAAGTTCACCCTGAACTATTTTTAGATGTCAGTCTTTTGTCTCTTTTGTTAAATATGAACTGACTGAGTTTGGTCATTGGAATTTGTGGTACATTGTCTACCGCCTTCCCTGTAGGGTCCGCCTACCCCAGTATCCAATAAAACCCATTTTTCTCTCTTCCTGCTTTTATAACTGTTTGAAGAAATCTGCCAACTGTTGCATCCAACTGTATCATATTTTCTTGGATCTATATCTGCAGTGACACTACAGTTGCCAGAAGCACTTACAGTTGTTTTTACACTTAACAATTAAATTTTGTACTTAAGGAATGAATGACTAGAAGCAGTGTTGATGTCCCTGTATCTGTGTGGTTCCAGGGTTACTTCAGAGTAGATTTTTGTCTCCTTCTCTGGACCAGATGTATTGTATCATGAGTGTATTTTGACGTTGTGCATATCAGTAGTTGTTTCAGACATTTTTGTCCCCTCAGAGCTTGAGGTGCATTTTGTGACAGGTAGATCTGAGTAGTTTAGCTTCCTTCAGGAGTCATCCAGGTTCTGTGAGTGGAAAGTTCTCAGGCCCTGCAGAGAGACCTCAACAAATTAGAACTGGGCAGTCACCAACCATAGGAAGTTCAACAAGGGGAAATGCTGGATTCTGCACCTGGGATGGGGCAATCCTGGATGTACCTACAGTCTGGGAATGAGATGCAGGCAAGCAGTGCCGTGGAAAGGGACCTGGGTCCTGGTCAACAGCAAGTTGAATTTGAGTCAGCAGTGCCCTGACATCCAGGAGGGCCAACCGTGTCCTGGGGGGCATCAGGCAAAGCATCACCAGCTGGTTTGAGGGAGGGGATTGACCTGCTCTGCTCTGCACTGGGGCACCCTCACCTTGAATATTGAGTGCAGTTTTGGGGTCCACAATATAAGAAAGATATTAAGCTCTTAGAGAGTGTCACAAGGAAGACAATGAAGATGGTGAAGGACCTTGAGGGGAAGCTGTATGAGGAGCGGTTGAGGTCACTCGGTCTGTTCAGCCTGGAGAAGAGACTGAGGGGAGACCTTATTGCAGTCCACAACTTCCTCATGAGTGGAAGAGGAGGGACAGGCACTGATCTCTTCTCTGTGGTGACCAGTGGCAGAACCCGAGAGAATGGCCTGAAGTTGTGTCAGGAGAGGTTTGGGTTGGATATTAGAAAGAGGTTCTTCCCCCAGAGGATGGGTGGGCACTGGAACAGACTCCCTGGGGAAGTGGTCACAGCACCAAGCCTGCCAGAGTTCCAGAAGGATTTGGATGATACTCCCATGCACATGGTGTGATCTTGGAGATGGTCCTTTGCAGGCTAAGGGTTGGACTCAATGATCCTTGTGGGTCCTTCCAACTCAGCATATTCTGTGATCTAACCCTACTCTTCAGTTTAAAGTTGTGTACTTCAAAGACATTGTTACTGTAAGAACAAGTTGTCATTCAGGTTTCTCCTGTGAACATTTAACCCTCTCCATTTACATACGTGTTTTGTATGTGTCAGCACCCTGAACTGAGATATAAATGTGCTGAGCATTTCTGATTCCAAATAACTGGTTACTGAAAGTACCACAGTACTTTGTAGTGCTCAGTTGAAGTTCCTGTGTTCCACCACAGGATGATGGATCCTGATGCCTAACTTTGAACAGTTACACCTTTCCAGTGAATAGTGAGAGAAGTTTCCTGATAATCCTCAGTTGTGAGAAGATGAGGTTTTCATTTCTCTGGAGCTGTGTGTTGCTTTTTTTATCTGTGAAATGGCAATGAGCTGAAGAAACTTAGCTAGTGGTTTGTAGTTTAGCATAGTGAACACATTGCTGCAAGATCTGCTTTGAAAACAGCTTTAATCTACATTTTACCTATCTCTGTGCATTCTTACAATCCCAGTATTAAATTCTTATTTTGTCACTAATCTTTTGTTACTTTGTCAGTAATATGCTTGTGCACACGACTTGGCAAAGCTGTATTTAGAAAAATTTTAGTAGTAATGTTTCTATATGTTTTGTCTTTTTTTTTTGGTAGCATTTTTCTTTGGAAGATACAATACCTGCTCTCTCATTGTGGGTTTCAGAAAAAAAACTTCCTAATGGGTATTTTGGCTAAGTGTGAATTTGTTGTTAATTCAAGTAGACTATGAGGAGAGAAAGTAAAGTGTTAACAGTAGCTCTTTACTACAGATTTACTTCTCAGTGCAAACTATCTATTATTTGACTTTTTGGGGGGCTAAAGATTCTTATAAAACCCCACATCAAGAGTTTACGTTTTTGATGTAAGTTTACCACACTTTTTGAAAGTGCTTTTGCTTTTAAATACTGAGTAATGGAAGACTAATATTAAATACCTTCCATAGGGGAGACTTTGGCATATTCTAACATAAAACACAGTTTTAAAGATGTATCATATCTGAAATTAGGTTATTGGTAAGATTGCAGTAGCATAAGTTGCTTGTGAACCTAAGTCCTATTGAAAGTCAAAAGAATTTAAGCTTCATAGACTACTGAAAATTTAGCCTAATGATATCCTTCTGTTCCATAGATTTATGTTTTTCCGTGTGCAGCATTGATATTTTATTCTTCCATGCATGTGATTTTCTTAATGTAGCATAAAAGAAAATGCACTGAATCAGAGTATGACGTTTAATGAATTGTATTATGATGACACAGTAATTTCATGAGAAATAATGCAGTATATGGAAAGTTGTATTTTTTTTCTGGATCCAGTGAGTTGTCTACATTAGTTTAATAATTTTTAACAAGAAATTAAAATTCGAAACTCACTTCTAGTAAGACCACTTTTCTTTCTTCTGGCTTTGTCAGGAATGAAAAGATTTTGTCCTTAAATAAAGAAGTAGTGCTTTCTAATGGTTTGTGTTGCTATCATATGATCAAATAACAAACTCTGGATGGACAAGGAACATTCAGGCTCAACTGTTTGGTTTTCTTTTTAATTCGTACAGCTCAGTCATACTTGTACTTTCAACTGCGGTTTTTGTATGACATATCTTTCTGGAAATAAGTGTTGTGAATTGCCTTCTGACATGATAGCTTATCTTTTGAAGTATTGTACTGTGATCTTTGCTTAATTTAATGCAGTCTTTGCAAAGGGAGAAGAAAGCTGTCAAATTTGTCTAACAGTTGTAAAATGAGCTCTTTTCTTCAGCTCATGGTTTTACACTAATACAAATAGCAATAAAACGTGTTTAAGATTTGTAGGCTCGACTGTAAACTCAAGGGAATAGTTTGTCTAAGAAAAATAACACAAATACTTTTGATCTGGGTTTTTGTTGTTGTTATTGTTAAAGTGGATCAGTTTTGGATTCTAGTTCAATAGTAGGTGCACACACAAAGGTCCTGCTTGCTTTGAGGCAAGAATGGGTAAGACTGAGAATGAGCACTTGGGAAGTCCTTTTTTAAGTTGACATTGCTTCAGAAGTTGAAAGTTAGTATCATCACGTATCGTCAGTCCTTCTGATGCAGAATGTCTGAGAGACCAAGGACATGGTCTGGTCCCCAAGGAGGAGTGACCATTTAAAAGACTGAATCTTATTTTTTAAAATAAAAGCCTCGTATTTGTTGAAAATAGGAGTTGGAAAGGTAAGTGGAAAACTGAGTACTGTTTCCTTTGAGTTAGCTGAGAAATTAACATTTTTGAAGTACCCTAATGAGTGAAATTTAAGACATGGGGAGGTTTTACTACTTGTCTTCTTCAGATATCTGGGTACAATGCTTGCAGTAGGAGACTTGTAGCTACCCAGGCAGGTTTGTCTAGGAGTCACCTGGAGCCATCGTAAATTGGGCTTCTACTTTGAAGCCTAAAGAATCCTCCTTCCCCCATCCCCCATGTCAATTCCTTGAAGACTAGCCTCCAATTTAACAAACTGAATGAGATTCTGAATCTGCCTCTTTGAGCTACATATTCCCATGTGTAAAGATGACTGTTCATGTGCTTATTTCTTCAGTTGTTATCGATAGAGGTATAGCTAACAGTTAATAGTTGTCATTGTCCTGGAGGTGTCTTTTTTCCTGCATCCCCACTATATTAAAAAAATATTTCTTCAATTTTTTGAAATGCTGATGGGTACTCATTGCATATTCTAGAATTCTCAGATATGGGGTACAAATTTCAAATCACCTGAATTTTGTTCAGATTTTACTCTTACACCCATGTAGTACTTTTGGAAATTTTAAGTGTAATAAATTTTGCAATTAAAGTTATTGTTTTGCAATTGAACACATTTTATTCAACTCAGAACTAAAGCTGTCTGATGGCATCCCATTCCCTCCAGGCATTCCATTTGGCAAAATTCCATTTTCTAAGAACAAAAGAGAAAGAGCTCAGATGCCTACTTATGCCATCTTACCGTCTTGCTGGACCTGGCAGTGCTGTGATAGGTACAACTCTCTCGTGTGACAGCAAGGTTATATGTAACTGTGATATGCCTTACATCATTTATCCTCCTTTTAGGATTGTATTTGGAGGGGGTCTATGTAATTCCTTCTTTATTTATGCAGTTGAAGAAAGAGGACTCTTGTCTCTGTAAGACCAGGTGCCATTTCACACTGCAGAGTAAAAATTGTATATCGGCATGCATTGCCATGAAGACTGTCAGCAGAAATATGATCAGTGAGTTGAGTTTAGTGAGGGAGTAAATGACAGTGTAAGACAGTACTGAATATGAAAGGATTTTGTCTGGAGAAGGCACATTTTTTTATTCTGTAGAACAATACAGCTGGCTCCTTTGGTAGAATGGGCGTAGGTGCTAGTTGAAAGCATCACAATTATGATTTCTTGGCTATGAACCTTCTCTTTCTAAATGTGAGTTTTAGTGAATTCAGAATTCTGGAATAGCATGTGACAGCAGTAAGAGTTTTAACTGTGCATTGAATATATTTTTTGTCATTAAAACTCCTAGTTTTGAGCCTCTTTCATGTGTTAACTCTCTTGTGCAGAAGCACATGGCTTGTGCATAGGCTTACAGTTCAGACTGTTGCTGGGGAAAATCTGTCATTCCTGAATGTTTTGCCCTGTTTATGTGGGCTTGGTTAATACATGACAGTTACATAAGAAATTTGATTGTATTTGGTCTTTAAGTTAGTTTACCATCTGTAGCTATCTGAGAGAAGGGAGAGAGTAAGATGTTCAATTCTGTGTTTTAAAGTCTTGACTGCCTCAAAATATGACAAAGGTTTCTGGTATGGTGTCTTTTTGTCTCTTTTGCTGCACGTGCAGTCTAATAATACCTTTATGTATATCTGTATCTGTAATCACAAACAGCACTTGACTGGATCATCACATGCTGCAGAGAGCATATGGCTTTATCAGAATATGGAACCAGTTTCAGTGCCACCACCAAACTCAAACTCAAATTTGCTGTCTCTGCTTCATCAGGTGCTTGCTCCAAAATATCTTCTTCTTTGATGTCTTACACCTCCTGCCAATTACTGTACTCCACATAAAGTAACTCACCAGATTTTTTAATATTTTTTAACCTTATTTTGCCTCCTCCTCCCCCCCGCAAATTGTTCTCCCTTTCCTGGGTTCTGACTTACATTGGCCATGGCAGAAGGTTAAAAAACCTGCAGAGACTGAAAGGCCCTCCAAACTTGACCATCGTGTTCATGCTTATCCATAAATAACTTGTTTGTTGATTAAGACTTCTAAAATTGTTTTAAAAATGTGTCTTGTTTCTCCAGAAAGGTGACAAATGTGTTACATCAGGTGATCAAGACCTCTGCTGCTAATCATTGTCTATTTTTATATGTTTTTAATGCAAGAAGTAGTTTCGATGCTATTGAAGGTGATTGTGAGACTGGGAAGGAAAAAAAAAATGTATTTTTAACTTGTGCCTGAGCACTGGTTTTGGTGGAGGGAGAGAGAGTAAGAGAGCCCACTGATGCCATGAACCCAAAACTGTTATGAAACAGCATTCTCATCTATGCATTTATAGTTGGCTTGAGCCAGTACAACTCCATGTATCTGCCAAAAGGTGTGATATGCATGGTCTTCTGCTTTGTTTGCTCTTGCAGTCAGGCAGTTCAGTGGTCAGTAAGACAGGTTTGCTTTTGCAGCAGTAATAGAGTGGGTTAAAGCCAGCAGGAACACCGGGCTAAAGGAGTAGGTGTTATAGGTGGGGATGATCTGTTGATAACAGCTGCTTGAACAGGGTGATCCTGCTTGTGGTGCTTCCAGTGTGCCGGTAGTATTGCTCCTTTACCTTACGGTTGGTCAGCTCAAAATAGTAAGGCAGCAGAAAAAAACTGGCAAAACCAGAATTATATTCTGGTTTATAATTTTTTGATCTTCCTGGCTCACATCAGCCTCACATATTCTGTCAGTGGTGATGCAGGAGTATAAAGTACACAGGAGGAATGGGAACCCTCTTCTGTTGCCAACTGGCTTTTGGGTTGGTTTAACTGTAATCCTGGACTGCATCCTGAGAGAAATGTCCATAAAAGTTCCAGCCTCTGTATTAGGAAGACATCTCTGAAACAGGAGAGGCTGTTATGTCAGTATGATCTACTGAGTGAGAGCAGCCCAGAGATTAGTATGTTTTGAAACAAAACCTCTGTTTGAACTTGTGCATTCATCTCAGTTGGCATCCATGCCCGTAGGATACAGAGTTATGACAGACGTCAGGTATGTCAATTCTAATTTCCCTAAGCTCTCATGTAGAGATACAGAGCTCTCCTGGCGATGCCAGTTTGCAGAGTTTCCGCCTCCCTTGCTGCTGGCATCTTCATCTCACTGTGGTGCACTGCCCTGTGGGTTGTGCTGGCTGGGCTGCTGGAGCAGCCTGCTGTACAGGGAGCTGCTGGATTGGACCGGTGTCCAGCCTGCTCTGCAAGGAGCACATTCCTGTAATGGATAAAAGTGTCAAATGTGTTGTAGCTGAGGGGCTAGAGTGAGTGCCTGGGAGGACAGAACAGAGGAAGAGGAGGAAACAGAACTCCTTGAGTTCTGAAACTTGATTTCTTGCAAAACTTTTCTTATATTGTAAAAAGTCTAATTTTCAATACATTACTCTTAACATTTCCTTACTATGAGGAAGGGTATGATTTCCCAGATGCCAACTTGCGTGAGTGACAAAGAGAAGGACTCAGGTAATTGCAGAAGACAGAGATCCAACCCTGTACTTGCTGGGGAGAGGGTCCTAATCACCTCCAGAATGTCAATTCCGTTTCCATAGGTCAGCTCTGCAAGGGAGAAGGAGGAAATGATAGAAAGGTGAGTCTGCAGTCATCCAGAGCAGCAGAAACCCTCAGCTTCCAAATCCCAAAGGAAAACTAGGATTCTTCTTCAGTGGATTTTGCAGATCCCAGCTTACAGGGAGCAGTGGTGGGAGGTCAGCCTCGTAAAGAGAACAAACAGATTTAGATACCCAGGCCTAAGGAAAGTCTGAGTCTCCTCAGTGTATGTAGACAGTAAATCATACGATCACCTTAATGATCATCTCTGCACTTCAGTCATATTACTGTGGTTAGTGCTGATTCTTTGGAGTTTTTCTCTTTTCCTGATCATATTGTTCTCAGTTTTCATCTCATAGTATTTTTGCATGCCTTCCCTTCAGCAATTTGTTTCCTACCTATCCTGAATACATTCCTACATACCATTTATTTTAAAATATTTCAGATACCATCTGAGGTTTTCTGCAGTGCTTGTTACAGTTTTCTCAAAACAAAAGGCTTTGAAAAAATGTAGACTTTGAAAACCAATTTTTTTTTGTTTTGCTTGGTTGTTTAATTTTTTTAACTTGTTGAACAGGTTCAGTGTGCACTGTGTATCTTCAGGATATCCAGCTTGTGGAACCTGGCAGGAGAAGAAGGGATTTGGCTACTTAGTCTGTTTGTGCCCATGTAATTTGTTTCATTTACTTAAACTAGCATCAGAAGTGTAACTTTTGTGAGTTTGGATTTTTGGCTTTGTTCTTTTAAGGGTATATTTGCTGCCCTGTACTAGAAAGAGTAGGTTTTAGGAGATCAAAGATGTTTTTGCTGTAGGAGGTGGCTCTATCATGGCAAAAAGAAAAGTCTAATCAAGAACAGCAACTTCTTCCTTCTTTCTGAAGGGGTAAGAAGTGGAGTTTTTGCTTCCCAGTCTTGAATGCTCACTTTACTCTTTGACATTCATGAACTTTTAGGATCATCTTAATTTAGAGAAACAGATTTTGACTTATGCTGCTAACTCTTCATAGCTTGCTTGGGACATTGTTCTGGTAATATTCCCTGAGATTATTTCTTAAGAATTATGTTAATAATGAATGCATAAATATAGTGCACAGTCAGCGGATCTGCTTCTCAATCTTTTTGAAATTGAAACTCTTGAAGTTGAGGAAAAAAATAATTTACAGGACAATTTTATGTTGTTTCTGAGCATGGAGCCCCACCACTGAACCTGACTCAAGTGCATGTCCTGCCACTGAGGGGAACACTTTCTCCCCTGTGTGATCCTGCCATCTTTAATAGCCCCTACCAGATTCTTTCTTTCAGTTTTCAGATGGATGAGCATGTTGGTTTGTTTTACCATGCAGTTGGTGGAACATCAAAACTTATTTGAGGAGGGGCAAAAACATGTAAAAAAGGTTTTGGTCTACAAAACACTTCTACTTGCTGCTTCGCTCAAGTATTGGCTTAAGCTGCCTTAAATGAATCACAAAAATATGCCTTGCTTGAAGGAAAAAAGATAGATGCTTCTGAGAGATTACTTTTCTTTCTTAGTGTCCTAATAACATCACAGAACAGTATATTGTATTTGAAAATATAGTGTTTTGGTTTAAAAGATTGAACTAGAGGAGCTAATGTCACTTCCATGAATGACACGGCTTTCTGCAGGGGAAAAGATGGAGTTGTTGGTAAGGGATAAGAGTGACGACCTTTATTTGATGCATCTTGCATAAGACACAACAGTTAACATGGGCTCTTTTGTCATGACTTTTTGCAACAGTTTTCTTGGTGGAACCTGAATTTTCAGCTCTGGTTAAATGTTTGATGTATTTGCTATTAAAACAGAGATTGCCCTTCATTAGAATAAGATGCCAAGTGAATTGTAAGGCTTGTATTCTTGTTTACTGACAGACGAGGAGCAGAATTGCACAGCTGCAAAACTCATGAAATTTGAGAGACCGGTAAATGCCAGAAAATGACTTGTCTTCTAGTCTCCCATCTGTTGTATTTGCTAAACCTTGATTTCAAAATTAAAATGTTATGATGTGTCCTACTAAAAACTGATGCCTGTTTGCAAGGGGTGAAGCTTTGTAGAATTGTGACTCTGGATACCAGGAAAACTTAACATCCCATACCTTTTTCTGCAGAAAACTAAAAAACTCCAAGCCACACAGTGGTTAAACACATTTGTGAGGTTAGTATCCTGAATCAAAAAGTCAAATAAAAAATGCTTTTCAAGCTAAATAAGTAGAGTTGAAAAGTTTTCATAAGAGAAAATGGGAAATCATTATTCCTGAAGATGAGGTTTATGAACCTGTTGTAATTTAAAGATGCGAGAAAATTTAGTATGGTTTCTTTCTTGTTCCCTTCAGTGAAAACAGGAAATAAAAGAGGAACTAAAATCATAAACATAGACTAATATATGATTTATTTGATTAAATAAGAACTCATCTAGTATTGCATGTTTATGTGTCTCTTTTAAAAAGCAATACTTGTTTGAGACTATGCCCTTTTCAAATATTTAAATATATGTTCATAATGATTGCAGGAATTCTGCTTGAGTGTGCCTTGTGGTAAGAAAGTGGAGAAAAGGCTTTTGTAGTAATAAGGCAAAATCCTCAGCTGCATTTACTTTTCCCTGTCTCCTGTTTTACATACTTAATCCTGTTTCATAACAAGCTGCTGTGACTTAGTTGAGGTATTAGTCTCCCAAATAACTCTAATCAAACTTTTGATCTAATAACTGTTTTGTTTATATATACCTTTAGTTGTCAAAAGTAATGTGTGCCCTAAGCATGTGAGGTACTTCAGAAAAGTAATTAATTTTCAAGGAAGCTTCCTTTCAAATAAATGGGAACCTTTTATCTATTTTCTGTAAGTTTGCCCATTATGTTACTCAACTTAATAAAAACATGTTAGTCAGCTGGGAAATACCTGAATTTTTCATAGATGGGATGGATAAAAGATTTTAAACATAGTCTTTTGGGCATGATAATTTTCCTGCTGCTAAAGTATATGAATTAGAGTTTCTTATATAAATCCCAGAATTATAGCAGAATATAATCTCATATTGTCCATATTAGAAGTACTACAAAGTGATTGCAAGATATTTTTGTGTATTCTATACTTGTATTAAATAATTCCCTGTCTATATAAGCCCTTTATATAGTTTGGTGTCCATTCAGTATTCTGTGGGCCCTCACTGGGTTTGATAGGATTAAATTTTTATAGATGACTTTGCATGTCTCCTGGGAGGGGAAATTAAGGAACAAGTCTAACCAATTCCCTTTTTAATTTGGCACTTTGAGAGTCAGCATTTCACTGCCTGTGCTTTGTGTTGATTTATATTCTCTTATTTCTGTTCCCTGGCACCTTATTTTACTCCCTTTCTGATTTTCCTCTTTGCCCCTTGTTGGTGTGCCTTTGCTTGGATTGCGTTTTTGCAGAATGCTTATAAGGTTGCAGAAAACATCTGGCAAATTTTAGGTAATGTTTAAGATAAAATATTTGTGTTTCACGATCATGTGAAATGCTTTAAACATTAAAAGGGTACGCAGATTGCCTAGAAAAGTATGCTGGCATTTATCAGTACCAGCTTGTGACAGTGTGAAAAGCTAAATGTCTTTACTGCTTTTAAGATGGATTTTTATGAATCCATGAAAGAATTAGTAATGTAGTGTCTCTGCAGTAGCAAGGGCCTTGCTTGTAGGACAGAGGGGTGTTGAACAGAAGTAAAGGAACGTTTTCTGTCATTGTTAGAGCCTTTCAGTATTTTGCTGACTCAACCTCTCACCGCAGCAGGAGCTTCTGTTGGTGCAGGTTTGCTTCTGTGGGAAGAGGTGTGATCTGTAGAAGTCACAGCTCTGCCAGGGTCAATCTGACGCTGCCTCTGTGGAATTGCTGTCCCCAGAGCTGCCTGTTCCTCTGGAGACTCACTCCTGTGTCTCTTTTCCTTGCAGTTCCTCGTTTCAGTGTCACATTCCATATTTGCAAAGCAGTGCTTCATCTCCTGCTTTGTTTCATCATGCACCAAAAGAATCATGCTTTCCTGAGCCACACATTACCTTGGAAAAAGAAGTCTTAGTGATGGTCTGCCACAGAGGGTGTGTTTTCAGTAGGGCCCTGCATTTAGCAGATCCCAAGACCTCTCCCGAGATTTTGCATATGTGGAGTCACAGCTGTTCCTCCGTTTGGTGAACTGATAAACTTAGAACCTGCCCTGCAGGTGACCCAACGTGCATGTGAGTTTTGCAGTCCACAGTGTTCAGTGCTTGCTCTTGTTAATGTGACTGAGAG
This sequence comes from Platyrinchus mystaceus, assembly GCA_035041135.1. Classification (NCBI taxonomy): domain Eukaryota; kingdom Metazoa; phylum Chordata; class Aves; order Passeriformes; family Tyrannidae; genus Platyrinchus; species Platyrinchus mystaceus. The sequence continues at coordinate 85,689,170 of JAWWLV010000121.1, read as the reverse complement.
CATTTAAGTGTGCAGTGAGTGCACTGGGATTTAGGGAAAAGTCAGACTCTGCCATAGGTGCTTCTGCCTTTCCTCTTCCTGGTGAGAGGAACTGCAAAAAAGTTTTGCCTCAACCATGAAGTGTTTTGTGAAGCTTTTTCAGAACGCACACTTCCCTTTGAATGTTCTTTAGCTGGAAAAGTGAGTGGTTTTTCAAATAAGTGCTTGTGGAGCTAATGCTGTAAATGCTTTTTTAGTGCATGAGATTTTTTTTTAAATTATGGTTGTTCTTTATGACTGCATTTGCACACATTTCTTCCTGTGGTTCAATGTGGGAGCATTAAAAAGTCAAATCACCATTACTTCCCATGTTTCCTTTTTTGTCAGTAGTAAGATACATTCCAGTTATTGATAAACTAAATCTATGTCCTGGTAAGATTATAAATTACCATCTTCCACAAAAGTGATGAAAACAAGTTACTTATGCCTACCTGAATGATGATCCCAGTGGAAAAAAAAAAAAAAGCGTCAATTTTCCTGTGTGGGAAAGTATTTTCTGGCACATGTCAGATCTTGAATTTTTAAGATTTTAATGCAGCTTGATGAAAAAGATGTAATCCTTCATACAGAAGGGACAGTAAAGGTGCCTACAGGAGAGGAGTAATTCTAAGTACTTTTTTCAGAAGACCTTTTCCTACAAGGTCTGTAGTAAGGACACTAAGCTCCAGATATCCTTGAACCTTTTAATATCGTGCTTATGTATTTGCATGTGATTACATTGAGGACCAAATGACATAAATGGTCATGAGCAGGTACACATGTATATTTACTGAAGAAAGACTGCGTAGACTGGGCTTGACAGAAATTAGCTGGATATATAGAAGGTCTCCACTGGTGACTTTGGCTTTGTGTATGCTGTCTCATTTCACGTCTGAGATACTTAGACTCTCTCCCACATTGTGAAGCAAAAGCAAAGGTACCTTTTCAGGGATGGATGTGGAGCTATTTCAGGACAAATCTTTTAAGCAGTATAACAAGAGCAAGAGATCTAGTATTCATCCTAGAGCTCATGTCTGTGGTCAACCTAAGTAAAGTTAAGTGCTGTAGTCATTTAGAGAAGGAGGAGTTGGCAAATTTTCAGAGGTGGTGTTGTAGATTGCCCTTTTTTTATTATTTTTTCCTAAATCTATGACAGTGGAAATTTGATAGGAAGTAAAAGATGTTGCCTTTCAGGGAACTAAGTAAATCAGCTGTTGAGAAGTATTTTCCCTGTGTACAACTCAGGAAAGCCAGGAGCTGGACTATGCTCTGTTCACAGATGTGTCTGCAACTTGGTTTGTATACCAGCTCCCAACTATACGCACTTTTTGTTGTTTTGCCTTTCAGTCATCATGTTGTAAATTGCTGAACCCTGTTTTTTAGGTTTCCTTTAGTGTCTGGGATCGGAGACTGATTCAGGGTGGCAGGGATAGTAGCATATCATACAGTGCACCCTCATGCTGAAAGGAGGGTTGACACTTGATCCATGTTGCCTGGAGCTCTATCCCCTCAGGTCTTGAAAGCTTCCATGAGTGGAGATTTCACAGCTTATCTAGACAACCTATTCCAATGCTTAAGTATCCTTAAGACTGTTTCAAGTCTCAGTTTACTCAGTCTCCTTGTGGAGCCTGTCCTTCAAATAGCAGAACCCAAAATGTGTTCCCTGTACTGCAGTGACTCGGGTTAAGCTGCCATTTTAGCTCAGGCTTTTCAAGTGCCAAACCCTAGTTGTATCATCTAAGATCAGCCAACTGTATCTTGCTGAATTATCAGGTGGTGATTCTAAAAAACACAGTGTAATCTATCAGGGTAATTTAGCAACTAATGCATATCAGGCTCTTGTTTGTGATTAATTTTTAGAACATTTTTTCTATTGTACTGTAAATTGTAGTTCTTGGTGGTATTTCTGTTGGTTTATTCTCTGTTTAATGAAATACGCTGTTATCCTACTTGAGCTAATGGAGCAAGTTATAGCAAAAGGTCTGATGGATGTTGCTTTTGTTATGGGTGATTAATGTGTGTTCTTCCAGTACACCACCTTTCTGAATACCATTTATTCTTCAAAACAGGGAGAGGGGCTTTAAAGCATTGTCAAAATATTTCTGACTTCTTCATTATCTGAAAAATGTCAACCTTTAATAAATCCGAAAATGACATTTTTCTCATGTCATGCAGTCAAAACAGAGATTAAGGGAGAAGTTGTAACCTATTTTTTCTAATTATTCTCCAAAAATCATCCTAGAAAAATCACTACTAGTCTAAACTTTAAGAAGTCCAGCACTTTTCTGGAATCTTAACGCTAACTGTGAAGCTTGAGCTGTTTCCATTTTCTGGGGAACAGTTTTAAATAAACCTTGAAATGAACATGGAGCCCCTGTCTCTTTTATCACTAAAGCATTTTTCCAGGTTGCTGTCATAGTCAGGACTTGGCAAGGAACCAGACTGGTGCAGGTCAGTTTGATTATTCCTCTGCCTTGTTCCTGGGACTTACAGGTGCGGGTTAGAGAAAGTGCGCTGTACTGAGGTTGGCAAGCATGGGAATCTCACTGAATTTGCTTTAGCACAGGCCGTGTTCTGAAAGGTTTGTATTGGTTTCTCCATTCCTGTGGCTTCAGGAAGGCATTTTAGTATAGACACACTGATGGACCCTGACTGAAAAAGTTCTAGTACTAAGCCTGCAACTGCGTGAGTAGGTCTGCATCTGCCACCTTTTGGAAGATGCTGGACTGAGTCTTGAAAGCATTGGTAAACTGAAGTTACTTCATCAATTTGGCTACATTTGCTGTACCAGTTGTGTGATCTGTAGCATTGTTATCATCTGGGATTTTCCACTACACAGGTTACCTTCATTCTCTTGTTACATAAGGTAACGGAGAGCTGATACATGAGACAGTGAATTCTGATTGTGTTTGGATATTATTTATGGAGTATTTTAAGGATATTTGGGACAGTAGAATGGGATAGGTGATCCACAAGTCCTTGATACTGAATGTTATGTGGAGGCCCAAGCAGATACAATAGATTGGGTTTCTGAGTCAGTTGTCTGTATGAGAACTAAAAAGTGTTTATGGTACAGCTGCAGCTGGGAAATAGTTGAAAGTGACTTGGGTTTGTTTTGGTTTTTAACAGAAATGGAAACATTGCAGCACAAATTGATTAGTGGGTTGAACAAAAGATGAGGAAGGTGGGGCTTGGGGAAAAAAATAATGAGGCTTAATGCATTTTTTTTTGACATTACTTTTAAAATTTTCTGTGAAATGAGGAATGTATATCATAACTTTAAAAAGCATTTCCTTATGTATTGCAAATATAATTACAAATATAAAAATTTTTTTATATTACAAGTATAAAAAAATAACAGAGTCAAGCGCTCTGTTTCAGTGTAAAAGTATAATAGCTCTTAATTGGCAGATAGATCCTTAATATATATGGCATTTAAAAATGAGTGACAGTGAATAGTTTGGGTAAATACTGTGTAGGAGGCTGTTTTTCTTATTTAAACATCTCAGTGCAGTTAAATAATTGTTTTATGTATGTAGGCATAGGATTTTGAGTTAATGTTTACATATTTGCCCTGAGCTGAACTCCTACAGGATTTTATTATTCGGATTAACAGGTGAATGTTTTATGCTATAAACTGACTGAAGTATAAATCTGCTGAAAGTCCATGCCACCTGTCTGAAACAAGCAAACATTACACCTTCATCTCCTCATTAACCCAAATAAAAATATTGGGCAGGTAAAGGGTTTACTGAAAAAAAAGGATAGAATGGTCTGCTTTTGATTAATCACAAGCAAATAATAATAGGGAAAAGGAGGATGTTCTAATAGCCTTTTAGTTTCACAAATTACATTTTAAGTACGAACAATTCTATTGATTGCTCGCTTTGAGGCACAAATTGTAAACAGTCACTTAATAGTATCTTTAGGGCAAATGAGTCTTATTGCATTAAGTAATGGGAATATCACATTGCACCTTTTCTGTTTGATGCTCAGTTTTTATTTTGCCTTTGCCTTTCATTTTACCTTGTTACAGTTCTAATTCATTAATCTATCCACAGTTGATGAAGTTGTTAAGCCTTTGTTAAATTTATGCTCTGTAGAGCTTCACGTGCTTCTAAACATCAACTGAGAATGATGCAGATTTTGGATATTTTAAAGTCTAATAGAATGACTCAGTTTGGCAGGTTAGGGTGAGATGAGTTAAAATATGTGGCATGTCTCTGACCTTACTGAGATGTAATGTTTAATAGAAAACATACTGAGACGTTTTATTTCATGTAAACCATATCAACAGTTTTGCATTCTTTCCTTACTGCCTGAGGTAACAAGCAGTATGCTTTGCCACGATGAGTTAGTCATTTGGATTATGGGAAGATGCAGCTTGTAGTGGTAGGGCATCAGGCTTTTGGTGAATATTTACTGCAGATACAGAAATGACACTGTGAAGCTGGGGCTGGTGGAAAGTATCTCCTTCTTGAGGCTATTGTACATTATATTGTATCACATTTCCTCAGTAGAGGTGAAATGAGTAACTAATTGAATGATGGAAGTCACATCTGATCCAGAGAAAAGGAGTACATCGGTGTACTACATTGCATCCTCCTGGGTTAATGTTGAGTGGGAACTCTTATCTGCTCAATTCCTTACACTGTTGGAGATTACAGTGAATGCCTAATGTTAGTTTTTAATTCTTTAACCTAATACAAAATGAATGTCCTATTATTCTCATCCTGTTATTAATTTCCTGTTATTCCTATCCTATTATTAATTTCCTAATCACTTAAGGAGTGTGTATGGAATCATGTTTGACCTGTTTTCAAACCAAAAGTATATAGCTGGTAGTTTGCAACGGGTTATCTGTTAGTCTATTTTTAAAAGGTAGGAATCACTTCATCTCTTATGTCTAGCAGTGTTACAGGTTACCTATAAAGCATTCTTTGATATATAGTTTTAATCAGACTAAAGTTGACTTTTAAATTTTGTGAAAGGATTAAATTAAAAATTTTTCATTGGTTGATTATTAGGCCTAGTACACAATTGCATCTGTTGCTAGTGAAGTCCCAGATGGTCAACTTTAGTTGAAGTGTCAGAAGCCAAAATCGGAAAACCGCAATAGATTAGTTTGGATTTGGATAGTGGGGATGATGAAACCATGACTGTGATTGGCTGTACTCTGTGAGCAGAATACCAAGGGTAAATGTATACTTGTGGGCATTTAGGACCATGGTTCTGCCTAAAAAGGCAGTTTTGTCTTCCTCTCTCTGCTTGTGAATGTTCTTGCTCCCTCCCTTTTGGTGGTGTGTTTCTGGAGCTGTGTGGCAGGTCACATCAGCTCACTGAGGAGCTGAAGCTAACCCCTTCAGACAAAAATAAGTTATCTGAAATGGGATGAGATGGTCAGAATGTGTCATCTAAGTGTGTTTGTGGGTGCTTGTTATGTAGAGGCTTCCGTAAAATCCGTCTGACGGTTACAGATTTCATACATGAAAATCAAAGTTGGAAATAATAAGATGAAAAATGGTTTAGAGATGGAGCAGAGACCCAAAAGACTATTGTGTGGGGCTTTTTTTTAATTTTAGGCTAGAAGCCTGCAGTTCCTGCCTTGATAGCATAAAGGTACTGTCACATTTTGCCTAGTTGTGACTATTTACACTAGTTAGTAGCTGGTGGCCACAAAAAATGTAAAGTGTCTGATAAGTGGTGTGCTTTCTGGGGATCCTGGAGGGGGAGTTTCACAAGCTGCGGTTTCACAAGTAGCTCCTTCAGTGTCAGAACTGATTGTAGCAGCCCTATAGATGTACTACATGGTGGATCCTTTCCATATGGTTGTAGCGTAGCTGACACTCCTGATTTTTTGTTCACACCAGTGTAGTTTACCCTGTATCTCTACAAATATTTGCCCCAACTCTGTGGGGTGTGGAAAGGCTGGCACTGTGTTGGGACTTCTTTTTATTCATGTGTTTGACTGTCGCTCTGGTTAATGATTAAGAAGAAGAACAGGATAAAGAGTCCAGGTGGGACTGTTTTAAACTTTGTAGACTTTCTTGCTGTGTTCCTCTTTCCCATGCTCCATTCCTACCTCTGTCAATGTATCTGTATATGATGAGTTGTACTGTAATGCATGTGTTGCAAATCACTGTCTTTTGCTTTAGCTTTTACCAGATTCGTACATCTATGAAAATTCCTCCAAGAATTCCACACAAATTAGAAGCTAGTTTGTTACATGGAACTGGTAAGTGCCAAAATTTTTATGAAATGTAAAACTTATAGTAAATGAGGACATTATCTTGCCTTGCTAATTAAGGATCACACTTTTTGTCTTATATTGTTGTAATTAATTTGTTAGTGCTTTTAATTTTGTTACTAACACAATAAAAATATATTTTGTTCTTAGCAGTGAGACTTGAAAGTTGGTTGCAGAATTTGTGTTACTGTTTTTCCTCTGTTGATTGTCTTTGCTGGTAGCAAAACATGGTGATTCCTTTATATTAGTGTCTTCTGTTTTTTTCCACTGATCTGCTCAGTCTTCTCCATGTTCCAGGGTAAGATGACCAAGAGCAGATCTCATTTAAGTAGATACCTCAAAGTAGTGGAGAACTGCAGATGCAGGCTCTTATCCAGATTGATAAGCCCATTTTTTTCCTGAAAAGAACATTTTGAAAGGATCCAGCTTTCAATCTTGTTCTATTATTGCCTGGTAATAAAGTTGAAAATTTATTTAACCTCCCTGAACAGAATTACCCACTCCCTCATCTTTTTTCTTTTTTAACCTGACACTCAGTTTCTTTGTCCAGGCAAACTGAGCCCAGAGAAAGCTGTTAGTGCTCTCCTAATTCTATCTAGCCCACACCTCAGCATGCTGTAAAAATATGAAAAGCATAAAATTAAGTTTTCAAATGTCAAGTGGAATTATTGGAATTGCAAGGAAGAAAAACCTGCTATAGTCTGAGAAAATGTGATATGATGTTACTGAAACCTGAATTTTTGAGGCTATTTTGAAAGTAACTGAATAGAGCAACAATGTAGATACAGAATTTTGGTCAAGCTTCCTGAATATTTCTTGGGTTTTTGTGAAATAAATAAGTAATTCTTACGAACCAAGATTGCTCCACTTCAAAGGCAAGGTTTAATGTAGTTTGGAGAATTTGGCTCTGGTAGATGTCCTTTACTAAAAAATATTGTTTGAATAGTGATACTTATTAATATGTTTTATATTGCTGGAAAAAAAATCCATTTCAAGGCATATTTTAGAATGATCTTAGGTTCTTTTTTAGGAAAGCTTTAATCTTGTTATTAATTGTGACGTGTTAGTTTTTCTCTCTTCTGTCACTAGGCATAAAGGATATAAATATTAAGACTGCAATTCGGTGTGAGTTTAGATCAGCAGTGCTGTCAAAACAAAAAATTCAGCCCTTGATTCCCCCCAGCTGCTCTTTCTTACCTTCATATTGCTCTGTGTGCCGTGACACAAGTGTCTGTTTTGGTCAGGCAGCTCAACAGGGGAACTTATTCAGCTGATGAGCAGCCATTTTACAAAAACCCAAAGCCCTTCAAACCCAAAAACTTGGGGCTCTTTTTAGATCAGTCTCTCAGTTTGTTTTTTCAGGTAGTTACTGATAATGTTTGTCCCACAACAAAGCAGAAGAAAGGGTACAAGCTGGTCAGTGAAAGGGCATTAGTTTGTCCTTGTGGACATGGTAGTGCTTGGTCTTGCTGGGGATCCCTGCGTTCCGTTCGCTTCAGCTGCTTGCTTAATTTAGCAGAGCTGGATGCTGTAGCTCAGACTTGCAGCTCTCCTGCTGAAGGTGGAGGAGTAGCTGATACCAGTTCCTGAGACTGCTGTTATGTGTATAAAATAGCTGCTATTAGGGTATGTGTGGAGTAGCACTAAGAGTGTTGACCTGTGTGGAAGTGTTGCTTGTTGACCATGGAGGAGACTGGTCAGGAGCCCACTACTCCCACTCTTGAGAACGATGTCCTGTGTTGGTCAGGTACTTCTTCCTATACTTTTCTCTCTCTTCTCTCTTTCTCATACTTACCTATTCTAAATCCTATTTACTTTGATGTGTCATGGTTTTCCCACTCCAGTTCAAGTCTTTTTGCCTATTTCTAGCTCTCCCGAACCTCTGCACAAGTTGCCTCAGTTTCCTTACCTTAGCTGTGTTTTCCCCTCTCCCACGGACAGTTTGAGCTCTTTCCTCTTATTTCCTCAAGTCAAATATAAAGTCTTAGTTTTTCCTCCTCTTTTTTTTCCTTTGCGTTTCCTTCTATCCCTTGCCCAGCCCTTCCCAGCTCTTAGTGAGGTTCTTTGTTAATAGAAATGGAAAACAATTTATTTAAATTTCCCACATCTGCTGCTTCACTGGAATTGCTACCCAGCATGTGTCATTACAGATTTCATAGGGCAATTCTCTTGCTTTAGCTCCAGCCTTGTGAAGGTCTCCTGTTATTCTTGTCGTTTGAAGGAAAATGTCATGCCCCAGAAAGTTATAAGAAAAACCTATGTATTTCTAGCCTATATGATGGTATTTCAGATTTGAGGGTGTTCTGAATTCTTCCTTCTCTCAAAAATTCATGGCTGGTTTTCAGAGGAAAAAAAGGTGAGGGGGACAGCAAAAGCAGGTTAGGAAGGAATGAGATTCATCTGTTTTTATGATGCAAGAGTAAATTAATTCCCCGCTATTTTTCCCCCTTTGTTGAGTAAAAGGCTTTTTGTGTGGACAGAAGCTTAGAAAGAGTCTTGACCTGTCAAGTCAGAGCACCATTGATTTAAAAAACAGTAGTTCTGCCTTACTGACCTCATGTTTGTGAGACCTTGCTCCCCATGTGGAAGTGGCTCAGCCTGTTCCTGACATCAGCTTTTCCTCTGCAGTTCCCCTCTCTCTTTTGGGGGTGCGGATTCACATTACTCTGGAGTCAGCAGAACTGAGGGCTGTAACTCAGGGCTGGACGGTGCACAGGAAGTGGGACCTCGGCCATTTGTCTCCAGCTCTTCTTCTATATCAGACGGGAGTGGGAGTTCCCTTTTGCTGATGCTGTGCAGTTATATCCGATTATGTGCCATATGAAACCACACCTGCTCTGCCCTTCACCTGTAACAGATGACACAGATGGACATAAGCTGAAAGTGGCATTTCACATGGGGGAATTACACTAATGATTCAGCCTTTGTAAACATTTTGTCCAGGACGCCTAAACCGAAGATATATATGAAAGCACTTCAGCAAAACCCAGTATTTGTACTTGTTTCTAGTTTCTGAAGGGAAGTTGAACTAAGATGTTACCAAGGTTATAAAGTGGGAATGTTTGCCAAGGTTAGTGGTACTCTATCAGAGGCCTCAAATCTGTAGAGTGCAAATGGCAGATTCCTTCCCCTTGTGGATTCCGTTGAAATAATTTATTAAGAAGAATCAAAGAAATTTTAAAAAATGTTTTTCATCCCCATTTACACAATTTCTAAGACTTTGTGTTCTGGTAGAGGTTGATGTTATTGAGCCTTTTTGTTAGAGGAGTGATAAGAAAGTATCTGTATTTCTGTTACTTCTGTTCTTCCAAGTTACATCTTCTTTTATCTGTTTTTCTTCAAAGGATAGTACCTATCACAATACTTCCTGTGTGAAAACCCCTTGTTATTATGATAAATACTTCCTCAGTAACTGTTTTAAAATATTCCCTTTCTCATTTCTTCTGCAGGTCTTTTAACACATTTTGTTTTGGCAAAAGATTCCCCAATTTTTTATCACGGTTTTCTGAACTCTTTTTGATGAGTACTCTTTGGATTGAAAGCATTAGTGTCATACTGCATGAGAAATGTGAGGTTCAGTTGATAAACTTGGAACTGGTCTGGCTAGAGTAGGATGCAAAGATGTGGAAGGCAAGAATGAGCCACCTCTGTTCTTGATTAATTCAGTGGAGTTGTATATGTCATTTAACCTCTGTCTCATCTGTAGGTGATTAAGAGTCCTCAGTGTGGTTAAACCCTGCAAATCAACATGAACACTGGATGAAACAAGACAAATTTCAGGACTTTTATTAGAATTTTTGATGCCTAGAATGTCTTACTTCCATTTGTAACAAAGAAAAAATCCTTCAGTTCAGAAATTACATTTAAGAGCAAATTAAATTAAAAATATTGATACAGTGTTTTTTTGAAACAAAATGTACTCCTTCAAACTTCAGCAGTTGCTGAAAACTGCTGGTATTATTGGTGTTACGGTTTTAATAGTGTTCGTGAAACTGATGGAAATGATAGTTCCACTTACTTGCTGCTCTGGGTTTTCCAATCATATTAATACTTGATTCTCTCTTCAGGTGCAGATCTTGCCTTTCCTGCTTCAGTCCATGACAATATAGTTTGCAGTAAAACATTTCAGATTCTTTACAAAAATGAGGAAGTTTCTGTGAATGATGTGATGATTTTCAAAATAAAAATGCTGTTGGATGAGAGGAAGGTAATCTGCCATTCAGCTTTACTATATTCAGATAATTCAGTCTTCATTATGTACAATTTAAATTGGTACAAATAAGGGACCTGAAAGATTTCATGCTTCTACAATTTCTTTGTAGATTGAGGAGTCACTTAATGAAATGAATTTTCTACTAACATTAGATCTGCACTTCACGGATACAGACTATTCGTAAGTTTTAAATATGGAAGTTTTTATTAAAGCAACAATATGTCAACCTTTTAAACTGATTAAATCTGTATTATTTATAGGTGTAGTGTGTTCATATTAGACATAAATGATGGTTAAAAAGAAATCCAATGCTCAAGTCTGTAAAGATTTCATAACTGATTTTTCTCATTCTAATAATTTCTTTTTTCTTGGGGGAGATGCCTTTGCATTCCGAAGTACAGACCTATGCTAAATTGCCACTGTGTCAGTTACTAACAACTTGCACTTTAAGTATAATTGTTCTAATTGTATGTTGGTTTCTTAATTTCTTTTTAGACCCGATGACCTGAGCACACTACAGCCAATTAGTAGCCGAACTTTAAAGTTGCACTTTAACTTACACCAGGGCCTTCATCATTACGTCAATGTTATGTTTGATTACTTCCACCTTTCTGTCATATCGGTTATAGTCCATGCTTCTTTGGTTGCTCTGCATCAGCCATTGATAAGGTAATCTCTCATTAATAAAATGCAAATAAATTATTCAGTGTTCAAATGGAAATGTTATAAAAACAGAATAATTAAGAACGAATTAAATCTATGGCCGATATTGTTTTCTGTATGGTGATTTTAGAATACAGGACCCAGAGGGATGAGAAACTTCTTGTTTTCAAAGTTACCTGAAAAAAATTTGGAGGGGTTTTTTTTTGTTAGAAATAAGAGCATGTAATGTAGAAGAGAGATAATACCCAAGACCAGAGAAGTGGAGGAATGTATAAATATCTGTATTTATACATGTATATTTGTATGTATAAATATTTATGAATTTTCCTAATCAGGCGGATCTGCTGCTCACTCTAGTTGGTGACTGAAATAGCTGCCATTAATACAAATAAGGCACCTTCTGTTAGCTATCTTATCTGCACAGTTTTCAGTTACTGCTGGAATGGCAATGATGTCTGCAAATGATGCATTTACTATTTTCTTAAAGTAAATGGAACTGGTGAATTTACTCTTTAAAAAAGTTTTTGCCTCATTTGTGCTGGAGCCTTTTTTATTTCATTTACTTGTGTCACCCTTTGCAATCTCTGTTTACTTCTCTCTCTCAAAAGTAAGTGTGAAAAAGGGTTTTGTAGTCAGACACAGTCACACATATGAAGTGTCCTTTAAACAGCTTTTTCTTTACCATGTCTATCTTTTCCTTCTTTCATTATCTTCAAGTATATCATGATACTGATCCTAAGTTTCTTCGTATTGAGATTCAGTCTGTGTTGTAAGTGCCCAAACCTGTAGCTTAAGGTGTTCCCACTGCTTGTGGTTGTCTTCACATCATGGAGAGCTATATCTCTGTGTATGTTAGGCAGCTGTTCTGTGCAATAGGGCTGTGCTGGTGTGGAGAATTCAACTGCCTTATGTGCTTTTTTGTTCTTTTTTTTTCCCCCTCCAAGTGGTTTGAATTGTTTTGGTGATGTGTTTTAGGCATGGTTATATAGCAAATGAGCTGACACATCTGAAGGGATGGTGCAGCTTTATATGGGCTAGAAACAAGTACTGAGGAGGTAGAAATTGTTGTTGGAGACTTCATCTGGTAAATGCATTTAAATGCACCTTTTAATGCACTTAAAGTTGCATCGTATATGTAAAGTGTACATTGTCACACCGTACTGCAAATGAAATCGAGGTGTTTAACTCCCATAGCTGTAGGGCTGAACTTAACTTCATGGTCAGAAATTGAAAACTAGGTTTTGTTACTAATTTACAGTCAGAAACTTATTTGTCCCTGCTGAACTTCTAAAAAGCTGTAGTTAATTTGAGGGGTTTCCTGCATACTTTTCCTCTGTTTTTGGCTTTTCAAGTGATGATACAATAATGAGATTTAATTTCAAACCTCAACTTGATACAACTTTCATAAAGAGATAGTGAAACAAACCAGCAACTTCTATGCTGCTTCCATTATCTTTTTAGTAGATTGTTGCTGGTTTCCATAAAATTATTTTAAGGATTCAGGTTGTCCCTTAAATCAGCCTAGGATGGGGAGAAGAAGAAACTTTCAAATTTACAGTGTTTTGTTTCTGCTGGGCTACCCCGTATTTAACATGTACCAAATACTTGATAGTTATAGTATCCACATCTGGCTCACTTTTCTGGAGCACCTCTTTCTGAAAAACCTGAAAATTGTAGGCATCACTCCTCTTCATCCTTTGGGCTTTCATGGGTGACAGCTTTGCTCCTCTGTTTGGATCATGCTCACATTATTGGCACCCCTTCCTTTCCTATGGGGGGTTTACTTTTTAAGTGTTTTCTTCTTCAGAGTAGCATCCAGGTTCACCTTCTCTTGTGAACAACCAGCATTAACACTTCCATTGAAAGAGAGGAGCTAATTTTACTTGGTTACAGCCCTGGAGTTCTGTGTAATCTACTCTTTTTTATTAACCTGTCATTGCTTATTTCTGCCCATTATCTAATAGTCCTCACTTTCTGCATTCATTCGTTTTTCATTCATTTTTTCTAGTTCTTTGTTCTCACAAGGCTACTGTTGCAGTTTGCTCTCTTCTCCCAGGGGTTCAGGATGGGATCTCCTCCTTAGTAGGCAGAGGTCAGGCATCCCTTAGGAAAACAGCAATGGCAGTTTGTGTGACAGCTTTTCAACTTTTTGCTACTGCTTCATTTTAAGAGGTAAAGTCCCCACAGCAAAGTTGGCGGAAAATGAATGCTTCTTACCTGTTATAGTTCAGAATTTAACTCTCTGGCTTAAACTTTCAGGAATATTGTTTAAATTAATTGAGGTTTGCCTTAGAAATAATAAGGAAGAGATTCCACAATCTCCTGGCCTAGTCTGCTGACCTTCATGGTGAGAGATGGCCACAGAAGAGCTGAGGGTAATAGTTTGTTAAATTTCTCCAACTAGCTGGAGACCTGTTTTGAAGAGAACTACTTTAGAAGCACTTCTCCCCTGGCACAGCATCAGAGGTATCTGGGTCATCGTGAAAGGTTCTGTAAGGGCAGACCACCATGCTAGGAACTTCCAGGGTCTTACTGAGGCTCCTTGTTTCTACTACTTTCAAGAAAAATCAAGAATCTGTTTCAACTGTGATAGCTTTGTGACACGTAGTATGTTCAAATTATCAATTCATTTGTGCTTTTTGCAGTTTTCCTCGCCCAGTGAAGAATACATGGTTGAACAGGAATGCACCAGCACAAAACAGGGACTCTGTGATTCCTTCTCTTGAAAGTGTGGTCTTTGGCAATAATTACACAAAACAGTTATCAGCAGACGTAAGAATATATCAGTGTATGATTTTATTTGTATTCTGTTGGGAGGTGAGAATATTATCTTTTCTACAGGAGTATTACTCGATAAAGAATGAATTTTGTTAGAGTTACTTTGGGGTGCCATGTGATAAGGGAAATGAGAAAAATTGTTCCAAAAGGCTGTGGTCTATGCTTCAGGAACATAGAGATGGAAAGTTTACAATATTAAGTGTTTAAACTTCTTTTTTAATGTCTTGCAATCTATTGAAAATCACAAAAATTACAAGTTTGTGAAAAGAGGCAATTGCTTATCTGTTTTTGGTCATTCTGCTAACACTTCATTTATTGTGCAATATTAACATGTGCCTTTTTTCTTTATTTTAGGGTTGCAGCTTTGTTGTTTCAGAATCTTTCCTCAGCCATGCTTATAATTTCCACTATACACTTTGTGCCAGTTTACTGCTTGCTTTCAAAGGGTTACACAGCTATTTCATTATGATAACAAAGGAGCTCCCCTCTTCTCACCGAATTGAACTGGGTATGTTCAGTTTAATAAAATGCATCACTTTCTTGTCAATGTTCATTAAGAATACACTTTTCTAGACTAAACTGTCACTGATCTCATACATCTGGTATATCTAAAATATTTTTGCTTGAAGAAAAAACAAAATAGAAAGAAGTACTGTCACTACTAATAAAATAAGGACATAAGAGCCTAAGTCTTTGCAAATATATTTTTTCTTGTTGGTCTTGATTTGTGCAGTTATTTCAAATCACTGTGTTTAGTGGTGAGAAAGTTAGAGAAGCTCTGAATCCAAGTAGCACACTGCACTTCTTTGTTACATGAAAACTTTGCATATTTATACAAAAATATGTAACTCTGTAAGCTTTGATTTGAGAAGAATATTTTCATGGAAACTTACCTGAAAAAAGACCTACAAGAAAAAATTGCTGCTGGCTCAGTTTGTAGTGTAACTTTTTAAACCGATTTAGGTGCCACAAAGATTTCTAGTTAACCACATTTGATGAAATTAACTACTAAAGTATTAAATGTAATGTATGGAAATGCACATGTACATTACATTTCTGTAGAATGCAAATATATTAGAGAGCCAAGCCTCAATTTGTGAAGTAGAAGACCAGTGCAAGTAAGAAAGGAAAATACATTGGCATTGGAAAGAATGATTTAGACTTGTTCCTCAGCAAGCATATACCTTTTTAGTCATGTTCTGGACTTTTGGAATTTACATGTAGACAGCATTTATTGATTTTTGTATTGTTTAATTTTACCGTTGTCAAAACTAAGCATAGTGAAACAGTAAAGTTGGAAATTGAGACATGAAAGCTATTTTAAAAATGTATATGATTAATTAATGATTCAAACGATGTTTCACTTGAGTATTGCAAAACAGAAAGCTATTTTTAGGGGAAAAATTTTTTTTGAGGGAGTGTATCAGAAATCTGTGTAGAATACTAGAAACTGAGGCTTTTCCTTTATGGAAATAAAAATATTGCAACATACTGCAAAGAACATGTCTGTGTCAGTTATCTTAATATTGAGGGAAACACCTTATTAAAGGAGTAATTCAACTCCTAGTCTTCCTTTTAAGGTCAAAATGTGTTTTTTTCCAAATCATAGAACCATAGGATCATTTAGGTTGGAAAAGACCTCTAAAGATCATGGAGTCCAAGCATTAACCCAGCACCACCATGTTCACCACTAAACCATATCCCCCAGGTGCCACATCCAAATGCCTTTTGAACACCTCGAGGGATGGTGACTCCACCACTTCCCTGGGCAGCTTGTTCCAGTGCCTGACCACCCTTTCAGTGAAGAAATGTTTCATAATATGCAGTCTACACCTCCCCTGGTGCAGATTGAGACCATTTACTCTTGACCTCTCACTAGTTTCCTGGGAGAAGAGGCTGAGCCCCACCTGGCTACAACCTCCTTTCAGGTAGTTGCAGGCAGCGATAAGGTCTCCCCTGAGCCTCCTTTTCTCCCAGCTAACGAACCCGAGCTTCCTCAGCCACTCCTCAATGGACTTGTGCCCCAGACCCTTCTCCAGCTCCATTGCCCTTCTCTGGACGTGCTCCAACAGCTCAATAGAGTCTGATGGCACTATTGTTATTGTAGGGATAGGATTAGATTGAATCTTGATGCTTAAGTGTTTCAGACAGGACCTTCAATTTCCCTAAAACATTCCTTCAAAATATATATATATATAAAGTAGAAAAAAACCAGCCATTGAGTTGCATACTTGGATTGTATCTTTCAACCTCATGGAAGGCACCAAAAACATTCGTAAGCTTTAGGAACTTGAGTCAGATATTTTCTCATCTCCGTGGGTAATTTAGCTTACCTTTGGGAATGAAAGTTTGAACAGAAATACTCAAAATAAATATCGAAGAGAATATTACAGCTTACATTTAACATTCATTGTACATATTCTGCTGAGAGCTTGTTTCCTGTGGGTTTGATTTTTTTATTTTTATTATGTCTCTGCTAGAATTACTTTTTTTTTGTATTGGTAAATATCTTTTTCATTTATTTCAGTTATTTTATATGTATACTCATTGGGACAATTGATGTAATAAAAAGTACTAATAATGTAAATACTAATTATTACTTTTTGCTTATGAAAAAGAACTAATGCCTGCCATTAACACTAATTTTTCTAAAATCCATTAACAGTAAAAAAAAAAGCTGGGTTTCAGAAATGTCTATAAAGAAATTGAAGCTCACTAGACCTCACAAAGTACACAACTGTCATTCGCATTTTTTTTAATTTTTAAATTAAATTAACTGTTTTTTAGTGGATATTTTATCTGTGAAGTTTAAATGGGCATTGCAGAAGAGAATATCCAGTCCTCTTTAAACTCCAGAATCATCACTTTTTAGTTTTAGTTAATTTATTATCTCTCTAATTTTGTTTCTTCTGTTTGCTTTGCTATTGCTCTGTCATACAATTTTAACACAAGCGAGTGATTTTGCAGAAGCATGTGCAGACAACTGTTGGACTTGATAAGTGTAATTGAGCATTTAAGTATTACTGGTTTCAGGAAATAAAAAAATGCATATCATGTGTATCACAAGTGATACTCTAGAAAATACTCTAAAATGGTATGTTTTCATGTACTGGTCTAACTGCACTAATTGCTAGGCTAGCAGTAAGCTCTTTTACTAACTTTAAGGCAAATAACAAATCACAGATGAAAACCAGAGTGTAGTAACTAGTCATGTGTGTGCAATCCCTGTAACTAGCCAAGGCCAGCATGCAGGTCCTTTATGAACGCCTTCTCAGAAGAAAATATCCACGAACCCAGAGAGACGCCTACCTAGGTATGTTTTCAAAGCAGGTGATATAACCCCTCAGATTTTTATTGATACTATAAAATATTATTAATAATGATGTAAAAGATTACATTCTTTGGTAGACAGGAACACTATTTTACTATTCAGCCATTGTGAACATATGATAAACTCTGAAGTCTGCAGAATTGAGGTACTTACTTTTAGGCTGAATATAGATAATAAAATAAGACATTATTGCTGTTTTTTGGTTTAACATTGTTCTCCTTTACTAAACAAAAATGATTGAAGAGTTCAGTCAGTCATCAACATTCTCATTTAATTCAACAGGGAGTCTTTTAATGTTTTTTAGATAATTAAAGACTAATACCTTTTCTTCCTGAGAAATCTTTCAAGTTGCTTCTAGTATCTCAAGACTTGATTCTTCCAAACACTAACAAGACATTATCAGAGCTTAGGGTGCATTTGTCTGTATCTACGTGGCAAGCTCTCCCTTTGGAGAGTGTCATTGTTGGCCTGATGCTGGACAAAAGATGACATGCCATTTAAGCACAAGAAAGTTTCTGATGGGAAAAGGATAACGGCATTTCAGTCTCATAGGAGGTCACCAGCTTAATCATCTTTAACTGCATTTTGGTTTTGCTGTAAAAAGAAAACAAAACTATTTTTTAGCAGAGCCAGCTGGGTGAACATTTCATTTTAGTGCTTAAGTTCCTTTTGTCTTGTATCATCTCTGTTCCTTTTTTTTCAGTCAATATAGCATTGTAGTTTGGGGTTTTCCATAATGATTTTAGATTTCAGTTTTAAATCTTGTTCAACAAGCCTATTCTCAATTGAAGTGTGACAAACAAGATAAATTATCAGTATTTCGTCATAAATAAACCATTTAATTTTTCACTAATGACTAAATTTGGCCACACCAAAAACAGTATCATATTTTAAGCTCTTTTCACATATTTTCAGAATTATTATCAAGTGCTCTTTAGCAAATACAGGCATATGTAGTTTCTTTCAACAACTTTTGTAAATTTGTTTCTGAGAACTTCATGCATTTCTTCAGTTTGCATATTTTCTCAGAACTTTGAGTTGTGTGAGTTAATTTGTGTGGCATTAAGTTTAAACCTAAGTTTATTGGATGCAATTAGTTGAAGATCCATATATACTTACCAAATCTAGGCTGTATAATTCAAGGATAAGTTGAGTAAACACATTTTGTTGCTGTTTTGTAAACCTGTGTTCATTATCTGTATCCTAAGCTTATTACTGTTGGTTTCAAGGAATGTTTTGTTGGTGTGTGTTTTCAAGAAAAATAGTAGTCTTTTTCCTTAATATTGTGTTTCAAAAATGAAGAAGAAATACTTGTTACAGACCATTTTGGGGTTTATAAATTATTCCCTTGTTACTGGTACCTCCGATGTAAAAGGAAATTAAACTTAGTACTAAATTTTTATTTAATTTATCAGATTCCCTTAAATCAACAGGAATGATAAACAAGGAAAAACATCTGCATGAAGGAATAAATCTGTTTTCTTCATAAATGAGTCATTAAAGGTTCAGATGCAATTTAAGCTGCCATACCGTGGAAGACAAATTTACTCTTAACATTGAGCTGTTGAGAGATCAGTTAAAGAACAGTTTTATTTTACTAAAATATGATTCCTCAGACAATTAAAAAATTTTATTTATATTCATGTAGCTTGCAAATCAGAGAAATAATAGACCTGTAGAATGATGGTATTAGAATAAGGTTTCTCTGGAAAATCTGGTAGAAGAGGAATTGTATTACCTTGGTTGTGAATGATGACATTGCTGCTGAATAGCTGAGGACCTCTAAATGAATAATCTACACTATTTTCAACTATAATTTTTGAATAGAAAATCAGTATCCTTGACAGCATATCATGATAAGTGATCTTGATAATTGCAAGCTTTTTTTATTAATTTTGTTCTGTCCTCAATCTCAGAAATTTCTGTGAAAATATTTTAATGGGAGTTTACCATTTACTTGACTGTGGCACTTACCATGGCTTTAAGTTTTATTTGATGGATTCTTTTTAATGGTTTAAAATTGTTTTGTTATATAATTGGTTTCACTTTGCAACTTGGAAAGTGCATTACTCATAGATGTGTCCTCTCATCTTTCCAGAAAACATAGATGTAGAAGTTCGTCTTACAGAACTGTGTGAGGAAGTAAAGGTACAATTTTTTAATGTATTAAATGTGTGAAATAATTATAAAAGTAGAGTGTGGTGATTTCATATGCTACTTGGGAATAAACTGTTTCAGGGATAACAGCAAACACTTATTTAAACTCTTCCCCCAAAGAGAAACTGCTCAACTGACACCAAAGCTTAACTGAATTGGCGTGTCAGTAGTAGCCATGGTAACTTCTGGATATCATGAAAATGTAGGTTATAGAAAGGTGGGTTACTTGTAAGAAAATCACATTTTGAATTTTCTACATTTAGAATTTGAATTCTTTGGTTTTGATGGTATCAGATCACAGTGTTACAAGATCAAGCATTAGTAGTAGGTTGTACAAAAGCAGATTCTGCAAATGATCCCCTCATCTGGAAGGACTTGTTCTGATGCTGCTTCCTTTTCCTGTTTTCTTGACATTCTCAAGGATACACTGTACTGCAGATGACTTAGATTTGTCTCCCCAACTCTTTCCATAGTCAGAACTAGCCCCAGTTGAATAGCTAATTTCCTTGTCACAACAAAGTTTGAAGAACAGGTTTTAAAACTTTTTTGAAGGATTATTCCTGCTTTGCTGCCCTGTGGGCCATCTGCCCAGCTTTGGAAGAGCAGAGGGCTTACCTTTTGTTAGGGTAGTAGTAGAATAACTGCCGGAAAATGTAATACTGCCTTTAAAAGGATGTAATTTGTATAATTGGACGCAAAGCCAGCATTGTTATCTCTCTATGGGCAACTAAGAATCTTACTTTATGTATTAAAATATTTTTTGCTTTTACATAGCTTCTCTGAATTCTTTAATTTCTCCCTTAGGTTGCTAAAGTATGTTTATATTTTTTTTTATCTCTGTTCTTTTGTGTGGTTTGTGCAAAAGTTTCTCTTATTTCCACTCTCACTTGTTAAGTTGATGTTTCAGTATTTTCAATCCTTTTTTCTATTTGCTTTTTAATATTGCTAGAGTTGGATCTTTACTATCTTTCTTTTTTAAATCCTTTGCTTCAGTGTCTTATGTGCCTGCAATGAGTTTCTGAAAAACTATATTTTTTTCTAAAATGGCAGGGAACATAAGCCTAGCAGTCTACAATTGACTGGTGTGGGACTGTGTCACAGGATTACAGTACATTGTTAAGAAAGAAAAACTTGTTTCTCGCTGAATTTGTCTTGGTGTGCTCTGGTTCTAGGAAGCCTGTGCTCTAACACTGCATCCTGACTATGCTTAAAATATACATAGTTATATTGCATCTTATAAAGGTTATTGTGAGTTGTGACTGTTCTAAAATGGAGATGTCTTTTACTTTGATAAAAAAGTTGGACGAACATAGCAAGTATCGATTTTTAGTTTCCTGAATCCTGTTCCTTTCAGGCACACTGTGTGTTAGAAAACACAGCAGCTGAACTCAGTTATCTTTGCCATAAATGGAATTGTTGCTTTAATTTATAGTCAGAAGTCCTAAAAGGCAAATGGATAATATTTAATACAACATAAAATAATCTGTTATTGTTGTAACATGGATTGATTCAGTTCTGATACTTAGTCAAAACAGTTCTCATTTGGGAGTTAGTTTTTAAATGAAAATTCTCACTGAGATAAAGGACACTTCTTTTTTTTTTAATTCTTGTCTCTACATTATGGTTTCATCAGTGAATCATGTAACTATTTCTTTTGACTTCAGAAAATGGAAAATCCTGATGAACTGGCAGAACTTATAAATATGAATCTTGCTCAGCTTTGCTCACTTCTGATGGCTCTCTGGGGGCAGTTTCTGGAGGTCATTACCTTACAAGAGGAGGTCACAGCTTTACTAGCACAAGAGCATCACACGTTAAGAGTAAGTATTGACTTGGGCGTGTTCATACCTATTGGGACACATTGTTACAGAAATGTGTATCAAAATGAGACTCCAGATTGTAATTTTTCTAGTTATAGTTGTAAAAGTTGATTGGAATCATGAAGGCAGCTGTTGTATTGCATTTGTTACCTTTTGTATAATTATTATATTCTTAGAATACAATACCTAAAATATGTTTATGAACCAACTAATTCACTATTCTTTTGAGTAAGAAATGCAGTTCAGAAGGCAGATTGCATCCTGTAGAATAAGTTACATTTGGGCAAACTGTTGTATTTTTCCGTGGGAGCCGTGCCTAGTGCCCACTCTGCATTTTACTTCTCTGCTGCATTTAGGCTGCCTGGTTACATCATAAAACAAAATGCATTTCCTTCTGAACTAAAAATTTATAACATTCACAAGCTTTGAAAAGTCTCTTAAGTTGGATTTTAGAAAAGAAGAGATATGCATGATGTGGCATGTGAGTACGTGTCTATAGCTATAAAACCATCTCTAGTGAGTGCCTGTGCACACAGCTGGTCTGTGTGTGTGTGTACAGTTGCTGTGGGCTCTCTGCACACAAAACCACAGCAGTGCTGGTTCCCATAGTGAAATATACTGAAGTATGAACTAAAGCATTACTCTTACTTGATAAATCACATTGTTTAATGAGGAAGTTATGGTAGTGAAAATGGCCTGTTCTGGAGAATAAATGGAACCTTTCAGAAAAAACGCAAGGCTTATTTGTTAGATGTGCTACTCATAGGAAAGTGATCATTTTACTGTTTATGAATCTTACATACCTTTCTGTACATTTCCTGTAAATTCTGAAATCCTTCAAGTTATTAACTGGGGGAAGGTATGAAACAAGAAATCTGCACTTGCATTAAGCTGCTTATATGTTAGTGTTTGTACGAGTTTATGAAATGAAAGGCAGAATGAATATTTTAATTTTTACTGCTCCAGAAAAGATACTGCTAATGATTATGTATTCAGCATCTTAAATGTGGTCCTTTTTAAAATCTGTGATATAAGTCATCTTCCCTAGCTCATAAACATTGTAATTATTGAATTTTACTGCAATTATTGTAGGGAGTATAAATCAAAGTATTTAATTAGACTATGTGAATTGGGATATTGCACATATTAAAAGTATTTCTGTGATGCTTTCTGGTTTGCAAAAAATTTGAATAGGAGTTCCCTTCCTCCCTTTTTTTGAAAAAAAAAAAAAAAAAGAAAAAAATATAATTTGATTTCATGACCTATGAAATGTTTGCATGACCTATGTCCTTTTGTGTTGCTGTTATACTCACTTCTTTTGTTATCTGTCACTATACTTTTATGGTTACCTTATGATTCTCCTGAGAATTTATATTCTGAGAGTTTGTATAACCTTACTTTGAGAAATCTACAATGATCATGTTTCAGTAGAGCCCTTATCTGCACATACCAAATGATGCAGGTTTTATGGGTATTGAATTTAGTTGAGATTGAAAAGATGACCTACTAATTCTTCTCTTGAGAGATTGTTCAGATTTAGAATCATAGAATTTTTAAAGTTGGAAAATATGTTTAAGCTCATCAAGTCCAACTGTCAACCCAGCACCACCGTGTTCACCAGTAAACCATGTCCCCAGGTGCCACCAGGGATGGTGTCGTGGGTTTGCCGACCAGCCCCCCTGGGGCTGAAAATAGTTTTTCCAGGTGGATTTGCAGAGCAAAGCCAATCAAAAGTTTTAGTAACGCCTCTGCCAATTACATATTTAAGAAAAACGGAAGAGAAGGTTTGTGGCACGGAAGAAATTAGGAGCCGTGTAGGGGGAGGCAGCAGGCCCCAGGTGTGGGCCAGGCCCGTCTCCTTCCCCTGGCCCTGGGCTGGGGGCAGGTGTGGCACTGAAACCCCCCCTGGCCAAGACATGTAACAGAGTGGAGAAAAAAATTTTAGAGAGAAACTGCCTGGACGAGACATGCTGCAGAAGG
>JAWWLV010000121.1:85637105-85665863 GCA_035041135.1 Platyrinchus mystaceus | reverse complement strand
CAGAAGGAATTCCAGGCAGAGAGATAGCACAGCTTCCAAGGTCAAAGCTGGCAGCTGGAGGAGAGAGAAGAGAGGCCGGAGGGTGGGAGTTCCTTCTCTCCCCCCTCTCTCTCCCTTTAACAGAGAAAAGACTGAAAACTAAAAACCCCTGCCACGTGTGGAAGATTTACTGAGTGAGGAGACCCTCTGCAGCTCATGGAGTCCATGCTGAAGCAGGTGAATGCACGTGAGTGCACAAGAAGGCTGTGATCCTGTGGGAGGCCTAAGATGAAACAGAGTCCTGCTGGAGACCTGTGGCCCATGGAGAGAGAGACCTATACTGGAGCAAGTCGGCCTGGGTAGGATTTGTGATCCCAGTGAGGGATCCATGCTGGTGCAGCTGAATTTGTGACCCTAAAGGACAGCAGAGAATGGAAGAACTGTTGCCCGAAGGTGGACTCACTGAATATGTGACCCTAAAGGACAACAGAGAATGGAAGAACTGTTGCCCAAAGGTGGAGTCACACTAGAGAGGTCCGTCAAGGACTGTCTCTCATGAGGAAGGACCCCACAAGAAACAGGGGTGGACTCAAAAGCCATTATCCCCTGTAACTGTGGTGAAGACCATGGTAAGGCAAGTGTTCTCTTGCAGTCCATGGAGGACCCCACAGGGCCTGGGTAACCCCCAGCCTCTGGTCTTAGCCCAGGAGGGGGTAGGTCCAGCCCTGAGGTCAACACAGAAGAGAGAGAGAAAAAGAGAGAAAGACAGTTCCAGCTGCAACAAATTGGAGCTGTCATCCTAAAGATAATAGAAGAGGAACTTTCAAGTACTGCAAAATTATTTAGAAGACCTGTAGCTCTGGAAGTCGAAAAGAGTCTGCTTCTCCTCCTAAATTGATACAAGGGGAGAAGGGGTACTTGTGTAAATACATAGCACTTTTGCCTAGTTAGAATTGTTGTATATATAGTTCTTTAGTTTTTATTTTGCTAGTAATAAATCCTAATATTACTCTCCCCACATCAGATCTCTTTTGTCTACATAAACTTTCTTTTAACTTACAGCAATTGTGGGTGGGTGTGAGAAAATTGGCCCAGAGTAAACCCACATTTTTGGTGGAGAATGCGGGCAGAGACTGCCAAGAGGGGCAGGGGTCAGATCAGACCATGACAGATGGTGATTCCACCACTTCCCTGGGCAGTCTGTTCCAATGCTTTACAACCCATTCTGTGAAAAAAAATTTCCAATTATCCAGTCTAAACCTCCCCTGGTGCAACTTAAGGCCATTTCTTCTTGTCCTTTCATAGCAGAAGAGACTGACTCCCATCTTGCTACAACCTTCTTTCAGGTAGTTGCAGAGAGCAATAAGGTCTCCAATGAGCCTCCTTTTCTCCAGGCTAAAGATGACTTCTCATCTTAAGAGGCTTATCTGTCCTTTGTGTAATAAGGTTTTTGTTTACAAAATTCTGTTCCTCTGATTAAACATTTTTATTTTGGAAAGGGATACTCTGATGTGTTCACTACTGGGTGCTAAATCTCATTTTATTTTATCTTTTCTTCTTGCAATATTTCCAGACTATATTTCCACAGGAATTTTTTCCCTGGGAAAGTTTTTATTTTTAATCAAAGATAAATTAACCCTTTTAGAGAGTGATTAATCTGATTGGTTTTATATTATTTGTGGTATTTTTTGTTACTTTGTGATGGTAGTGTTAAAATACCCCTTGGAAATACCTGCCACCTGTATTTGGTCAAATGGCTTTCATCCTCTTTGTGTAGATGCTTATAAAACAGGTATTTCTGCTGAAGTGATGTTTAGGTATTTAAAGTATTATTTTAATAATTTTACTCATGTTTAATTAAATGTTTCAATATTTAACTATTTTCAAATACTTGGAATGGTAAGCACTACATTAAAAAGTCAGGAACACTTTACATATACTGGAACAGTCAACTACATCATCATGCTGATAAGGTTTACAACCGTGTTTTATTGAAAAAACTGCCCAGAGTATGTTACTTTACATTACCAAGTGTTTGAACACAAAACTGGTTCATCTCTGTTCCCTGCTGACATCTTCTGGTAGGTCTAAACATACTCTTCCAAAATTATTTCTTTCAGTTTGACTAATCCTAAAATAGGAGAGCTGAAAACTAAGATTTCTGAGTGCAACTAATATATGTGCAGAGACACAATATATATTCCATGGCAGTTTTTATATAAAAGTCTTCTGTTTACATTGGGAGGACCTTAAAAACCATACTTTTAGGAAGTCTGTGGGGATCAGAAGTAGCAGACACAATTTCCTCCTGCAAAGTCACTGTGGAGTCAGCTCAAGCCGGTAGCGCCTGTGTCAGTGGCACCAGCTGGGAGTCATTCTGGTTCTGCAGAGCCTGTTTAACAGCGTCCTAGCAAATGCCTCGGTCGTTCAATAAGTTAAGCACTGATCAAACATAATAAACTACTGTTGATTGAGGGTTTTTTCTTTCTTTAATATAGACTTATGTGGATTTTTTGAGCCTGCTTTCAGCTAGTTTTATAGTGGTGCTATTCTACTCAAAGCTGTCAGGAGCTGGCAATCAGGTTTTCTTCAAAAGCACTGGAATTACTGGGATATATTGAAAACAGAAAAAAAAACCTTCCTTCTCTGTTGGAAAGAGTGGCAGAATTCTAAAAATTTGGTCTCCATATAGCTCCGGTTACTTTATGTGGTAAAGTGCTCACAATCTAAACTCAAAACTACCTTGCTTGCTTCCTGGGAAACAGCTGTGTGCTCTTTTCATGACATAAACCACAGACACCTACTAATTTGGCAGCATTCCTGTAACTATTATCTGACTGATTAGGATCTTCAATTCATTTTTAAATTGCTTAGTTTAGGATAATAAAGTCCACCCTTCATGATCAATTGTTCTAAAATTTAGGATTTAAGCTGTAAAATTATCTGTTAAGTCTATTGTATAAGTCTTCTCCCTTTCTGGGGGAAGGACTGAGGATTAGCTCTGACAAAATCATGTATTTGCAATGTAAATGTCTACTTAGAAAAGCCAGCTGGGAAAATGCAGCAGAGTACTTAGGAACACCAATTCTAGTTCCACATATGTATGCATAAACTCCTAACGACAAATTCTGAAGAAAAGCAGATTGAGTTCCTTGTCACTGCTGAGAGTGGAAGTTGCATTCACAAGAAAGCGTCAAATTTAGTGTTTTCTTTTTACTTCAAAACATTTTCCGTGGCTATTAAGAGGTGATATTATGACTGAGATTAATTTCATGTAATACAGCTAACTAAGTTCTGGGAGGTTGGGACATGACTTTTCAGCTTCTAGAGCAGTTTAGAGATTAATGTTTGTGGTTTGGGGTTGGGTTTTTTCTTAGCACCTTGGAACAGTTTTTTCCCCGAGATTTTCTTGTGTTAAGAAAACAAAAAAGGGAAAGTGTAGAAGCTACAGAACATAAACTTAATCCAAATGGTACTTTCTGAAAGTATACTGGGCAGTGTATCAGGAGGGAAAATGAACTCCCCTGCAAGTGCTTGTCTCTGAACAAAGTTAATGTGGTCCTGAATGCCTGATGTTTGCCAGTTAATGCACAAGATCTTCCTGATGCCATGTTTGTGCTCAGGGTGGCTGCACATGCTGGCCACAGCTCAGAGTGAAAGTGCTGAGAGAACTGAACTAGGTCTGATGCTTCACCAGATACACTGAAAACTCCCTCAGTCTGGGAAATTCAGTCACTTAAGAGGAAAACACAGAGTATATTGAAGAATAAAGGAGTAGGAGGCCAGGAAGTGGTTGGTAAACAAATTATTTTTTCAGTAGACTAACATATTTTGTTTTAATTGATACAAACAAATCAATGTAAATGCACAAGCAGTTGCCAGCAACCACTGCACAGCACCTTCTCTTTGATTTGATTTTTTTTATGCAGGTGATTGGGCAGTTGCAAGAATAAAACACGTATAGAATGAATTAGTATTTATATATAATATTCGAAATGTGAGAAATCTGATTTTGCAGAACCTTAACTTTGGGGTTTCTAGATACTGCATTTTTAGTACATTGATTATGGTTTTATTTGCAGTAAGCTGCTGTACAGTTCACACTATTTTAACACTAAATATTTGATGGTAAAAAATATGCTCCCCTGTGTTATTAGTACCCTTTTAATATTGTACTGTTTATTGACCTCAGCCAATTAAGTCTTGAATACAGTGCTTATAATTAACATACATTCCGTTAATGTCTTCCTCACTTGCAGATGAAATATTTACCAACAAAAGATTTTTTTGCTCAGTAGTTTACTGTGGGCAAGAGACTATTTGTGGAAAGTTTGAAACACTTCTCTGTATTTTGAGACTGCAGAATATCTAACAGGTTTCTACTTCTGAAGGTAGTCCTCAGGCTCATTCAGAAGTGTCCGTCGAACAGTCATTTCCTTTCTTCTCATTGGAATGTCTCACAATATTTTTGTGTGGTTTTGTTTCAGGTGAGACTGATTTGGATGATTGATTGATTGATTGGTTGACAAGTTGACAAGTTTTCAGCAGGCAGTTAAATCTAATGTAATTCCAAATTATCCAGTGCACAAATTAAAATTCTTGTTTCAGTCTTTAGTCTTGTCTGTGGCACCGTCTTCCACACAGATAGAACACTTTAAAAAAAAAAAAGGAAGGAACTGTCTATATTATACATACAAATGAATAACATTGATGTGCAGGAATGCTGGTGGATTTTTTTAAATTATATGTAATGTAAAATAAGCTCTAACTTCATTTGGATCTTGCAGGTGCGCAGATTTGCAGAAGCATTCTTTTGTTTTGAGCATCCTAGGCAAGCTGCTCTTGCCTATCAAGAACTACAGTGAGTACCTTTTGAAAGTGCACAGTGTGTAGATGCAGTACTGTTATCCTGTAGCTTTTGTTGAGTAGAAGTAGTCAACATTTATTGAAGAGTAACTTATGTTCTCACTACAGATTTAAAGTTAAGAAAGTTATATAAGAAGTTATTAAATATTAAAGTTATTAATAGTTAATTAGTAGAAAAGTTTCTATTGAAGTGAATTAAATTGTTGCTAATTTCTGTCAGTGTAAAAATCAAGAGTTCTGTTTTTTTCATGGAGGACTGTTTCCTTTTTTTTCAGTGCTCAAAGTCATCTACAGATGTGTGCAGCTATCAAAAACACTTCCTTCTGCAGTTCTCTTCCACCTCTCCCTGTTGAATGCAGTGAACTAGATGGGGATATGAACTCTTTGCCCATTATCTTTGAAGATCGATATTTAGATTCAATTACTGAAGGTAACCACAGAGTAGTTTCCTTTTTGAAGAAATGAGCAAAAATTACGTAAAACCTGAGTATTTTTCTTTAAATTTCTTGCTGGCTTTAAAGGAGTAATTTATTTGCTTGGATGTGGTTTTTTAGCTTGAGTTTTGAGGATGTGTAACATTCTATAATTGCTAGGGTTTTATAGCATTGGTTATCTGCATAATATTGATAAACAATCCTTTTCTGTCTTTGTTTCCCCTCACACGCTCTTTTTTGGTGAAAGATCTGGATGTACCCTGGTTGGTAGTTCAGAGTCTTCCGAGGGCTGAGTCCAATAAACTGGATAAATTTGAAGCTGAAGAAGGTTTTGTTGCTGGTTTTACTAGCCCAGAACTGAAAATGAGACCTGCCGGTGCCTCCATCTTTTGGCATTCAGAAACTGAAAAGATGTTATCAAAAGCTCTGAAAGGGAAAAATGAAGATGCAAATAAATCCAAAGTTAAGGTTACTAAGCTCATGAAAACAATGAAACCTGAGAATACAAAAAAAGTCATAAAACAGAACTCAAAGGACTCTGTGGTCTTAGTAGGCTACAAATGTTTGAAAAGTGCAGCAATGGAAGATGCCTCTAGAAGCTCAGAAGGCAAGCCTTCATACAATGCTAACGAAGGGCTGGACCCTACATTAGCTGGATTTCCTTGTGATACAAAGACCTGCACCAGGCAGATAAGTCAAAGAGAACTTCCATTTTTACCATCTGGAACTGAGGAAAAGACTGCCAAGATTGAAGGTGACCAACCAGGTCCAAGTAGTCCTGTGCACTGTGAAAATGAGGCTATTTTTGATAGACTGACTATCTCCCAGACAGGTTCTGAAACTAGTCAAGCAGATAGTGCTTTACAGCAGAGAGGTACACTTGAAGGTTGTCATGGAGGTCAACCAGCTTCCTCAGGAGTCAGGACAATTGAGGTCAAACCAAGTAATAAGAATCCTTATGAAGGGGGGAAAGTAGTGGTTCACATTGGATCATGGGCTGAGTTCCCACAAAGTGGAGTGCACGGAGAGAATTTGCAGACACTCAGTTTTCAGCCTTCAGAATCTGGAAATAAATTTAATTCAGGAGAACAGGAACCAGTCCTTGAAAAGGAAGATGCCCATGAGAGAAACTGTCATCATACCAGTGACATCTTAACAAAAATGAAAAATAATCCGCCTACTCTTTCTATGAAAGAAAGTCAACTTTCTGCAAGTGGAGACATGACTAAATTATCAGATGTTAGTGTGACGTGTGCCTCTTCTAGGTTTTCAGATTCAGGTGTAGAAAGTGAACCAAGTTCTTTTGCAACTCACCCCAACCCTGATCACGTTTTTGAAAATGTTCAAGGGCAAAGTGCAAACAGTGGTGAGAGAGTATTTCCTCAGCCTTTACTAAAAGCGGACTGTGCTATAAAAAATGCAATAGAAAGCCATTGCACTGAGAGTACAAGTGCTGTAAGTGAAATACAGTCATCCCTGACATCCATAAATTCACTGCCTTCAGATGATGATGAGCTGTCACCTGATGAAAATTCAAAGGTATCTGTTGTACCTGAATGCCAGCTAAGTGACAGCAGAACGGTATTGGATCTAGGAGCAATTGACTTGACAAAATGTGATGACAGTAAAAAATCAAGCACCAATTTGCATCAACAGTGTGTTGTATTTTCAGGGCACTTGGATAACAAAACTCTGTCTATACATTCCTCGCTCTCAGGAACGAAAGATCGATTACAGTTAGACGTGTCCTCATCTGAAACAACTACTGATGTGAAAAGTTATAGCCCACAGGCAGACCCTGGCACAACCTGCAAGGATTCTCAGGACCTTGAAAGGCATCCTGATGCTACAGAAGAAACAGTAAAATTGTGTGTGGAAATTACTTGTATGGGTGAGCCATCTGTTGTTTCAGGTTCTTCATCTCTAAATGCAGTGTATGAGGTTGAAAAAACAAATGAAGGAAAACATAACGAGCCTTTAGCATCAAAGGCGACAACTGAAGAACTGTCAGTAGCTAAAAGTGAAACTGGTACAGATAATCCTTCTCCAACTGGTAGTGCTGACATGGTAAAACAAGGGCTTGTCGAAAACTATTTTGGCTCTCGAAGTAGCACAGATATTTCAGATATTTGGCCTGTGGACAACAGCAATCCTGTTAGCCCTCAAAAGGAGGCGTATGAAAAACAAATTATTTGTTCTTCCCAACAAGATGAGGATGAAGAGGAGGATCAAGAAATGATTGAAAATGGGTATTATGAAGAAACAGACTATAGTATATTAGATGGAGCTTCCAGTGCTGACCAGGATCATGGCTTAGCAGAAGAGAGAGCTCTGAGATCTGAAAGGATTGATAGTGGGCATCTGCAAGATGTAATGACTGTGCCTCCTGTCTGTTCTCCTGGTTGTCTGTCTTTTCCATCTTCTCTGAGAGACTCTCCTTGCAATGTTGTCTGTTCTTCAAAGAATAAATCTGATGCAATTACACAACAGCCAGGCAGCTCATCCTACAGCTCGGCATCGGCTGTTTCCTGGTATGAAAGCTCCCCAAAACCTCAAGTTTTAGCGTAAGTGATTGTTTTAAAATAAAGTTTTTTACTTTTAGAAATTAAGTTAATATAGTATAGAAGGGGAAAAAAAGCATGGTTGGGCTGTAGGGTGTCCCCAGGTGGGGGGTTGCACGCTCAGGTAACAGCATGTTTTAGATATTCACTTAACAAGTGTGCTAGCACTGAATTCCTTCTGTCAATTGTCTTTTAATTTCATGTGGTTTGGCAAACTTCGAGCAGAACACGAATTTTTTTTTTTTGTTTCTCTAATATATTACTTTAAAAAAAATAATTCAGCTAAAAAGTGACGTTGTAATGGATACTGAGCATAAAAATAGTATTTAATGAGATGGAAATTGTTAAAATAGTGAGCTTGGTAAAATATGCTTTTTGTTTAAAAACAAAACCAAAACCATTCTGTAACTGGTTGTCCCTCTGATTAGTTAAGTGAAGCAGATGTGCAGTGCAAGCCATGGTGATGGCTGTGTTTTTAAATCTTAACTTCAAATATCAAAAATGTAACACCTTGGAGATCATAGTTACACTACAGTTCGGATACCAGGAAAGCCAAATTTAGAGGAACATCAGGGATCCCAGGGATCCTCTCGCTGTAAACGTAGGAGTTTCCCTGAAAACCCCCACCTGCTAACTGAACATGGGAAGCAGCAGCTTAATGTGTTGTATTGGAAGTAAAATGTTGCTATCAGAGAGAAGAAAATTTAGAAGATAGGTAGAAACAAGGAGAATGCTTTGGAGGCAGAAAAGACCAGATAATTTGTGAAAAGCAGCTGAGAACAGGAGGAAGGATTGAGCTGTCAGTGGTGGAGGAAAACAGGTTTAAAGTGGAAAAGTAGCTTCTGAAATAGTGGAGAGTGTGGACTGGGAGACATGAAAAGCCAGAGACTACTCAGGTTGTTCTGTAACAATAAAAGAGTGAACTCAGAATAAAATCAAGGACTTGGCCTTGGGAAAAAGCAGAGTCTTCTGGAGCATGAGATAACTGTGAGTCTAGAAGGCATGATCTGCTCTATTGAGAACCAGCCTTGGTATGTTCAGTTCAAAAAACGTGCCTTGAGTATGAACTTGGGCAACTTCTGCTGCAGAGTGTTAAGACCAGCTGCCAGCAGTGGTTTCTGTTTAGGCTGACTTCACTGAGGCCTGCGCCTGCCAACTAGTGAGGAATGAGCTAAAGATAAAGCTGGGAAAACAGAGAACAGAAAGTAGAATTGGGGGGAAACAGTGAGCAGGCAAAAGAGGACAGGATACAGCATGACACTGTGAGGGATCATGAAGAACAGAGGGATTAAGGAGGGAAAGAAGCATAGGAAAGCATAAAGCTTGAAGGGCTGCAGGAAACTGATACACAATTAATTAGGTAGGAAGGTCATACACAAAAAATGAAGGGAAAGGGAAGAAGGGGAGGAACACAAGTTGCTCCCAGCACATGGGGAGCTCAGCTATTAAAAACCTTATAGTGTATTAAAAGTCTTATATTCTTTCATATAATATATAAAAGATCAGAAGTCTGGATCTGGCTGTTCAGCCTACCAGAGGGACCTTATGGTGAGTGATTACAGCACTGACTTCAGATCTCTGTTTACCTAGGAAATAGGTTTGGCAAGAATTATCAAAAGTCAGTGGAAATCTTTACCTTGACTTCTGATTGGTTTTAATTCCTGTAATTTTGTTATTGCATGTAAACAAAACTGTTGCTTGGTCAAGACCAGAACCAACACAGAGTCTTCAGTGGTTTCAGAAATACTTCAGAGTTTGCAGAAATGTCCAAAGGAGAGAAGAGAGTAGAGCTTGAGATACAGTTTCTGTGTCAGAGGAAAAGGGGCTGTCGGAATCTGCAGTAAAAAATATTTTGAGGAAATGGCTTGTTTTCTGACGATAGTAATTTGATAAATATATTTTCCTTTCTATCAATTTCATAGAATACAAAGCAAAAAGACAGTAGAAAACAGTTCCATAGATGACCCCACATTTGTCTAGTAATAGTAAGTTGTTTTATCATAAATATGATTTTGTTCCAGTTTCCTACAGGCCAAAGAAGAATTGAGGCAACTTAAACTTCCTGGATTTATGTATAGTGATGTTTTCAAACTGGCTTCTTCGGTACCTTATTTCAGCATGGAAGAGGATGATTGTTCAGAAGAAGGAATACATCTTATAGTCTGTGTCCATGGCCTAGATGGTACGCTGGGAAATGTGAACTGAATGAGATAGTAGTTCAGATTACCAGTGAGGTTTAGCTTATGTAATTCGAACTCTGAACTGAACACTTCTGAAATAGGTTCACTGAAGGGAAATGAGAATCTGACATTGGCTGTTATATTTGACAATGTGTTCCATAAAATCTTTTAAATTAAGAATTCTCTGCAACATCTGTCTTTAGTAAAACTTCCGTGCATATAAACCTGTTTCATGCCATAGTTCACATTAGGTGCATCTTTTATGTCATAAAGGTATTTATCCGTGTTGTGCTAATAGAATGGAGTTACTGACAAAACTGCTTTGTTTAGAATTGTCAGTTTTCAAGGAAAATGAAATAAGTGTATCTTGTTAGGAAAGAGAATAGTACAATGGTAAAATGCAGTCAAGTGTCTGTAAGGTTTTAAAAGATTAGATCACTGAATCACAGAGTGGTTGATGCTGAAAGGGATCTCTGGAGGCTGACTAGTCCAACTCCCTGCTTAAAACAGGGTCACCTACAAGAAGTTGCCCAGGACTCAGCCCAGTTGGGTTTTTGAATATTTCCAAGGACAGAGACTCTACTGTGGTAGAAATTATAAAATCTCTTGCTAATTGAAAGGGTTGGAAAGTTCAAATAGCTTGAATATATTCTGCTTTTAGTTCAAAGTGTACGTGCATGATAGGAAATAAAATCCACTCTAGTTAAGATATTTCTGCCATCAATGTTTTTGTGGGGTTTTGAGACGCTTCTAAAATTAACAATGTAAGGAAACACAAGAGGGCAGTAGAATAGAGTATTGGACTGGACTGACACTGCAGAGCCACCTTCTTCATTTTTCAAATTCCTAAGTTTAAAAAAAATAACAGCATAACTTTTCTCCTTTGGGCAGAAAGCAGCTTTTGCTAAGCACTTTTAAAAAGGGACTCAGAAGTATTCCTTCTTACTAGCATAGATATTCAAGTGCTTTTGTGAGCCTAGAATTGGCACAAATGTTAATTATACCAAAAAGCCTGTTGTTAAAAAAACCATGTGTTTGAAGCCTTAAAAAAGCCCATATAGTTGGAATCTGCTTATGAAATGGTGAGTTTATACAAGTTATTTCCTATAAGTGACATATTTAAATAAAAAACTTGTTTTCTAATTAAGGCAGAAAAGGTACGCTTTCTTCAAAAGCGTCCGAGATTACTAATATAGAAAAATCTTCAGGATGTTAGTTAAACTAGCATTTGTTGTCTTGGGTACCAGTCTAAAAGTATCTTTATCTGCCGACAGTCCAGTCTGCCTTTTTGATTCTATGGAAATGCTCCTTCATTGAATTCTTTAAGCTAGCTTTGAGTTCTTTAATTGACTTTTATCAAAATTAATTAGGTTTCCAAGAATGTAATGTTCACAGTGTTACATATCTGTTGGATGCTAAGACAAAAATCAAACGTGACTTCCTACGTCCTTGCTTTTTTAAAAGTGTTTGCATTGAATGTCATTTTTATAGACCATTTTGTCACTTAATTTGACATTGCAGTTTATCTTGTGAAGTCTTAATGAATTTTAATTAGGGCTGAGAATATAATTAGCTGTGTTTAAATATAAAGTTGTGCTGTAGATTCATTTCAGTATTTTGAGTGCTTTTATTGGAAGTTAACTTTGGAGGATGTAACCTTTGATTGTTTTTTTCTTTTAAGGTAACAGTGCAGATCTAAGATTAGTGAAGACTTATATTGAGCTAGGCCTGCCTGGAGGAAGGATCGATTTTCTTATGTCTGAAAGGAATCAGGTATTTGCCAACTAAAAAAGAATTTTTGTAAAGTGATAAACAGCATACACCTTCAGACATGTTTATTTAATGGCACTATTGTGTTACAGTTTACCGCATTTTGTGTATTTTGATTGTATTCATGGAATCCATGATTTGATCTGTGGCTTAACTCAAAGTTGTTACAAAACCTTGTATGTTATTGAACAGAAATATTTAAGGAGTAGCATTTGTTGCTGCCATTTTGTTGTGTGTACTGTGTCTCCTGAGTTCTCAGCATAAGCTGTTTGAACTGTGGGTAAGACGTGCTCAGTATTAATGTTAAAGATGGTGATAGTGAAAACTGGTGTGGTAAGAAGGGAGATGTGTTATTTCAGAGGATCTGATAAATAAAAGATACCACTCTCTTGTTCTTTCATCAGTGTACTGTAAGACCCACATCATAACACTGAACCAATATCAAGCTGCCTCTTGTGTTAACTTTTTTGGAATTTTATTATTTTCAGATGAAGTAAACTTGGCAAAGGACAGAAGACCGATTTTTACTTTTTGTTTGCGTGTGTGTGTGTGTTATATTGTATTAGACGTACTTCAGGAATGAATTAGAACAAAGTCTCTTCAATGGCTCAAACAGAAGGTTTATTTAGTGCAGTAGCATTCTTCTGGGGGTAGCTCCTGGGATGCTTTGTGACATGTGCCAAGCCATGCTTTCTCTTCTCTTCCCCTATAGGTTTTGTCAGTCAGCAGTTGTGAGACTTTCTGATTTGTGAGCTCCACTGAGACCACTGACCTTAGTAACTACTGACAGACTTTTCTCCTTAATGTTGGCTGACACTTTTTGAATGTTTTTACTTCCAGTTTCTGCAGCATACAGTTGAGATTAATTCTGTGGTTCATATACATTAGTAATTCAGTTGCAAAAAAAGGAAATTGAAACAATTTCCCCTACAGCTTGTTTTGGAAAAAAATGCTCAATAATCATTCCTCATTCTCTGCTTCAATTAATCAAGTATTTTATAAACAAATATAATTTCTCACTCAGGAGGCAACTGAAGAGACTTAGCCCATTCAGTATTTCTTAGGATTAGATGGGAAACAGTTTCTGTTCATCCATTATATCGTTCCCTGCCTGCTTGAAAGGTCTTGTCATTTAAAATTGGATGATCAGAACTAGAAAGGGCATTTAAGGTGGTTGTGCAATATGGACTGACAAAATGCTATACTGATATTTTCTTTCCTTGCTTTCCTAATGTAGCTGATTATATGCAACACAGATTATTGTTTGCATATACAGTTAGGGCTGGTTTTCCCTGTGTAACATTGGTTTGCATTCCTCACCATTTTATCATCCAGGGATATAGTACTATAAGATTCTTCTGAAATTCTAGTTGGTTATGGATTTGATTATTCTGGATATTTGGTTTTGTTTACAAACTGACTTCTCATCTCCTTCTTCCCTTTCCCAGATCATTTACCAATATGTTGAACACGAAAGATTTTAGCACAGATCCTTTGGAACTTTTGTTGGAAAGTTTTAGGCAGCCTTTGCCTATATCTTTTAATGTCTTACTGCTAATCATTGCGGAGAATCAGCTATGAACTGGAGATCAGGCTTTAAGGACTTTGTTTATTTTTTCATTTTGAATAAACAGTGCTAATGTAGACTCTTTCTGCTGTTGCCATAATTGTCTCACTTCTATTTCATGGGCAGTGTAATTTAGTCCTGAATATGCAGCTTGGTCTTCTGTCTCACTACAGATAATCTTATGTGTAGAGGAAGGCTTAGAAGTCAGGCTGGCTGTGAGTTAATGTTAAGATTTGTTTGGATAGTCTTACAGTAAAATGTGTATCACTATTCTATGTTAAAAGAAGACGACTTGAAAAAGTTATAATTAGCTGTAGTGTTTGTATTCAGAGTTAATATGGATGTTTGTATTTGTGTGCTGTTGATTAAAACACTGGGGTATAAGAATTCAGACTGAATGCAGAATGTATATTGCTGCATTAGAAAATACAGTTATTATTTTTTATTTCTTTTATTTTACAGAATGATACCTTTGCTGATTTTGATTCCATGACAGATCGTCTTTTAGATGAAATTATACAGTATATACAAATTTATAATCTAACTCTTTCAAAAATCAGGTAATATCTGTTCTATACTATTTATAGAAATAAACTTAAAACTAGAGCCCTGGGTTGTTCTGAACTGTGATGCTCAGGAGCAGGCCATAAGAGAGATGGGAAAAAAAATTGGGATGGGGGAGGAGTAGGGGAAAGGAGGACAGTGGAGAGAGAGGGAATTCCCAGCTGAAAGAAGACTGAACAATGTTGTAAGCTCACCTAGTCCTGTTGGTAGTTTTAGGTCAGAGTTAAGCATTACATTTAAGGAAATGCTGTCCTGTTTTCCACAGATCCTGCGTGATAGGGTTCTGCAGAAAAACAGATAATATTTTGAGAAAGTTGAAGGAAACTGTAATAGCATTATGCCAGGATAAGTCAGCTTTCTTCTGATTTTATAATCTCTTCACCAAGTATGACATAGCAGACTGTTTGTCTTGTCATTCCTAAAGGGTAATTTCATCTTGTGACGTTCAAGGGCAGCTGCATGAAAATATATTTCATCATTTTTTATGTTTTCTGATTATTTCATCTGCTAAAGAGCATGTTTTACATCTTATTAGAAGACTCACCACAGTCTATGCACTCCTGTTTTCTTTTTCATTTACTTCCAGGGAATGTCCATTTATTTACTCAAAATAGGGTGTGCATTTGGGCAGACTATCTTACTGGCCCAGCTGTGTTGCTGGAATTAGCTCATCAATAGATGAAAGGAGCTAATTCAAGCCTGACTTCATCCATTTGTTTAGGCACCCTCAAATTATGCACCTGGAAGGTTTTTTGACTTGCTAGTCACATGCATTTGCTACAAGTTTCTGCGTAGATGTGTTTGGTAGGCCTTACTCAGCTGGAGAGAACATCTGACATACTTGAGCATAATCTCACTATTTAAACAAATGTTTCTGCTTTGAGATAGGCAAGATTAACTTTGTCTAAACTGTTGATGTAAAACTTAACAAAGCACTGTGATCATACTTGTGTTACACAGACTACACACTGGCACCCTTGGTACAGGATAGTTCCATAAGCCACCAGCACGCACCAATGCCTTCTCTCCCATGCTGTGGTCTGAAGGCTGTAATGAGCAAACCCACCCAGTTACTTTCTCCTTGTTCATACCTGAGAATTGAACTCTTGTTTCCTTTTGGTTTGCTTCTCTCCTAAGACTTTCAGTTTGTAAATATTTTTTTCACTTTTATTTGTTACTTGTCACTTGAAAGAAAAAAAGAAATTACGAATTTTTATTTTAGTTTCCTTTTCAAGGTATATACTTGTCTTGGGCCCTGCTGAAGCAGAAGTTTTCATTCCTTAATTTTAGCTTTTCTTACAAGAAAGTTAAATCTGTTAGGAAATCCTGCAGCTCTTCCCTGGTAGCTACATGAGAGTGTTGGCAGAAAGACATGTGCTTCTATGCCATTCCTTGAAGGGATGACCTAGAAAGCCCAGAAAACTATTATTGAGAAATCCTCTGTTCAAGTAGCCAATGCTTTCCTGTCTCATTCTGGTTATGCCACTGTAGAAAGCAGACTTTGTGGAAGTTATGCATGCTCTCCTGCATGACGCTGGTTTCTCCTTGTAAAATCTCCCTGCCTCCTAAAGGAAGTGCTCTCCCTACAAGTGCTGCTCAGTAGCTCAGTCAAATCAGACATCATTTTCCAGATCTATAATGATTTTTTATGGCAAAAAAAGCTGACATCCTAAGATTGGTGGATTCTGTCTTGCTTAAATAGTGGGATGTCGGCATCCTGGAGCTTCAGTGTAAGGAAAATGATGTTCACAGTGTGAGTGTTGGCTTCCTTGGCCTTGGGTCTCGATGGATTTATTTTCATACTTCTGTATTTCCAGTTTGCCCATGTGCTTTTTCTTTTGTTTCTCATTTACTCTTTTTTTCTTCCCATTCTCTGTTACTCCTAACACTGACTTTCTCTCCTGAGTTATAAGATTGTGCTCCTGCAGTGACCATTAATAGACAGTTGGGGACCTCTGCCATATGGTACCTGTGTCTGCACTCTGCCACACTACGCTTTATTCTGGTGATACACAGTTCAAGCTGCACAGAATAACTGCTTGTTATTAATAGAAAGTGTAGTGAAACTAAAGCAGATGTAGACCTGACTTGTTACTTCACTGCCAGATGATTGTAGTCACAGAGAAAACAAAATCAACTCAAGACAAGTCTAGGGACGTTCTGAGATTCTGCGCTGTCAGGTAGATACAAAGTCTTGTGCCTTCAAGTAATGGCAAAATCCTGTTTTCCTGGGCTACATTCTTGTACTGAGAGAAGAGAATGCACTCCCTGTACCATCATAACACAGAGCCATATTACAGTGTCAGCTTCAGTAAACACTTTTGGTACAGCCAGAACTAATACCAGGTATTGCAGCACTTCACTGTTCTAACATGTGTGTTCATCTCTGAATAAAATCTTTGTGCTCACTACAAGTGTGTAGCAATCATGAGCTGAAAGCTTGATTCAAGCCAACTGCAATTTGTCTTATAAAAGAACTGTTTGGTAAAGAATTACAGGAGGCTTTAGGTTGAGGGGATGTCTGGAGGTGACTGGGACCAGTTACCCGCTCATACCAATTCCACCTTCAAAGTTAATGCAGCTTCGAAGCGTGTCGAATTGCTCAGTTAGACCCATTCAAGTTTTGAGTGTCTGCAAGGACAGAAGCCCTCCCAGGTAATCACACAGCCAGGAAATAAACCACATGGGCTTACAATGTAGTTTCAGAAACCATTTTGCTCATGTCGGGTCTTACCTGAATTTCTGATGACCTGTATTGGACTTTGACCTCGAGTGGATTATTCAGTTTGCCATCCTCTTCCCTAAGTAACATTGGCTCACAAAAAAAGAAGGCAATTTTTTTAATGCTGTGTATATATTAAAATATCTCTTCATTGTTTCAGCACATTATTGATTATGGATTTTGATTGATTTTTCTTTCTTCCATAAATTTTTATAGTTGGACGGGATTTTTGTTTGTTAGCACAGAATAATGAGGTTTTACTGTGTCTAATTTTCTAGAATGATCTGAATTGGTAGACTTGTCTCATAAAGCACATATAAAAGCTGTAGTTTTGTAAGCTTCAGTGTGTTAATGGTATCTTATATTCAGAAGATGGTGATATTGCCACCTGGTGTTCAGAAATGTATTGCTTTTGTGGAACATCCCATGAGTAGGATGAATTACATTTTTGTCCTACACTTTCAAGATGCTTTTTGAAGGGTTTTCTTTTTCCTTTCCTTTTTGATTTGAGCAAATGCTTAAACCTTTCTTTATTAGAAAACAATATCAATTTATTACATGTTCACCTAAACATCTGAATTTGACCGCAACATATTACTGTAAGCTTTGTTATTTAAAGTCTTTTCAAATTAAGTACAGATGTTTAATCTTTGAGGTACATTCATATTAGCTAATTGAGAGCACCCTTTTTTCTGCAAATGGATCTTTCATGTTTCTGAAGTTTTGGTTTAGGGATGCCCATATTCTTGAGGATGATAGGATTGATTGATGGATAGCTGCTTTTTTTCCAGAAATTGCCATCTGTTATGGTACAATATAAGAGTTTCTCATCCCTTTATGACCTTCAGTAAATACTGTTTGAACTGTTATAGAACTGTCAAGAGAACATCTCTGCTAATGTTCAGATTTTCTTTAGAAAACAGTCTGTTTTATTCAGGAGCAGTTATGTCATGCAGATCATCTTCAGGATAAACTCAATTCCTGTGGGCATTTGTTTTGAAATCTGTGGTTTTGTTGTTTTTGTGTGGACTTTATGATATACTCTGAGAAAAGTTTCAAATTTTAGTATTCAAGAAAACAGTATTTTGTTTTGCAAATGCAGTGCTGTTGTGCTGACACCACAGAGGATGCATAATCTTTCATTTCAGAATTAAGCAAACATAGCAAGCTGAGGCTAAGAATTTCTCATATTGAAGCAATTTTGAAAATCTAGTAGTAAAAGCAAACAGGAAGAATATACTCATATGCTTAAGCTGTGTATTGATGATGAACAAAAAGTCTGTTCTGTCATAGAAATGTGTGATTATTTCAGAGTGTAGGAGTTCAGGGGTGGTTCTGGCATTCTGTAACCAAATGTTTGAAATTTTTCATTAACCTTTAAATTGGAATTTTCTGAGTCAGTGATTCTTGCTTGGGAAGCATTCAAACAGTCAAATAATCTTTTAGCACTGTATTTTTTACAGATACTACAGGAAGCTTTGTTTTAGCCATTTTTGTTGATTAATGTAATGATACAGAGCAAACAGGAAGGATGATCTTACAGGTATAATGTTGTGGCACATATGTGATCCAGCCATGATATTTTTCCTATATATAGTCTTGGATGGTTTTCTATTTTCTACATGTCCAGAGATTACATCTGTGACACAGGAAGGCACATTTTCCTTCTGATTTTGTGTGTCTGGTCTCTAGCATATACTCTCTAAGTCACTGCCTAGTGTGGTGTGGTCCTTATCTCAGCAGGGATCTGTAAGCATGATAACTAGAATTGCTTTATTTGTAGTGTCCCTTTCAAAGAAATGCTTTATATAGACTTGTGGATACGACAGTAGGCACCTCAGATTAAGTAGTATTTATTCTTAGATGCATGAAGCTAAAGAGTCCCATCTATCTTTTCCTTACATTGCTTAACCAGGGAAACAACCAAAAGTAATATTCTCCTGGCAGCATATTCATATTCTTCAACTGCTCACTTAAGCTGATAATCACTTCTTTTGGTCCAGCTGCTAAGAAGATCTAAGATGTTGCTTCTACTTTTAAATAATCAGGTTCTGTTAAGTTGGGGTTTCCCCTTATGGGAGTACTTTTGGAATCTGCCTCCACTAGATTGTTTTAGTAATGCTCCTACATTTATCATACTGAATGCCATCACATGCCAAAGTAGTGGTTTGTTCAGTCATGCACAGCTCATGAAATATTTTCTGAATACTTGGTGCTAAGAGAAATGAACCCAGAAATAATCTTGGGTTTAGGTGGGAGATGCTGGTGGAAGGATAGTTTGTTTCTGCTAGGTTTTAAAAAATGCTGTATAAAGTAATTCTGGAGGAGCTCAGAACATGTCTGTATTGAGTTTGTGCAGCTTGAGCGATATGGACAAGCTGTGCTTTCTTGTGACCTAAAATACAGGTTCTGAATGGCAAATTTTCATTAATTTTTTCCTATGCTCTTTCAGCATTTCATGACACCAGTTTCCTTTTCTCTGTCTAAAAGAAAAAGATTGCCATAAATATCTATGTTATACTGTTTTTTATTTTTAAACAGCTTTATTGGACACTCACTGGGTAATTTAATAATCCGTTCAGTGCTTACAAGACCTCGATTTAAGTATTACCTCAACAAACTTCATACCTTCCTGTCTCTATCTGGACCACATCTTGGTACCCTCTACAACAGCAGTGCTCTTGTTAATACAGGTGAAGTATTATTTTCAGTAGTATAACTTCAGGGGAAAATACGTCTTTGAAATACATTTAGCAATGTCAGGTGAGGTGCACAGTTCTTCATTACTGTGATAATGAGAAAGTGCACATTTCACTGTCATAAGAAGAAAGAAAGTATCAACAGAAGGATGTGTCAACCATGCAAAAGATGGTTGACTTAAGTGTTTTCCAGTATGTTTGGTTCAGGTTTTCTGTTACACCATAAATAAATTCCAGCTTTAATCTGTTGAGCTTGATTTATTATAAACTGAATTTTAGTATACTTAATTTGCCAAACAGGCAGGTAAGATGCATTGAAATGATTTTGAATTACGAGTGTCTTTTCTCTCTGAAAAATGCCTTACAACCTGCAGTGTGTTTCTGCAGATGTGTTTGTACTTTATGAACCCCTCTTTTTCTAAAGATTAAATATAGTTCTAAAACTTGTAGAAATTGATGACTTTTGAAATAGATGTTATAAAATGCTTTCGGGTAGCATCAAATTTTTATGTGAAAACTTGTTTCTGAGACTGCCATCTACCTCGGAGAGCCCAGCCCCCAAAAAAAGCAACACTTTTTTCACTGAATAGAAACATGCTCATTAAACTCTTTAAAACACTCTAAAAAGTGTTACTTTGTTTAGTGCCAGTTTACTTATTGATCATTTTTTTGTTTCATGTAAAAATGAGGAGGAAAAAATTAACTTGTGTTGAGCTTAAGAGATGTGGACAGGAATTGGTGGCTACCTGGAGTTACTGTTTGAGTTTATAGAAGGAGGGAGAAGGAGAGCTTTTTTAGTTTGGTTGAAATGGTTTCTAGCCCTCACTACACTGCCAGGGAGGTTCACTTCAGGATTAAGACATCTACATTATAATTCCCTGTGGGCACCTACTGAGCATTGAATCCCAGTGTATCTGTGGACAGTGTCTCTGAAGTACTCTAGTCTGTAACTGAACCTCACCCAAATCACCCAGAAGTGTTTAGCATTACTTTGCTTTTAGAAACTGTTGTTTTCTAGGATACAAAGGTGGGGCTGTTTGCTTGTTATATAATCAGCAGCAAATGACTTTCAGTCAGCTCAGGTTAAAGCTATCAAAGTATAATCCAGAATATATTCACTGAAAAAAAAATGAAGATTTCTGGAATATTTTATCTCTTTTATAGTTGAAAAATGTCCAAAATGTTCTTTTCATACAAAAGTCTTCCTTTATTTTTAAGATTGTGGAAAACACCAAGATAATAATAAGTAATGGTTATTAAACTCTAAATAACTATACTGCATGTATACATTAATAACTACCAATACATTTACTGGAAAAGGTTGCCCAGAGAAGTCATGGATGCCCAGTCCCTGTTCAGTGTTCAGGGCCAGGTTGGAAGGGGCCCTGAGCAGCCTAGCTGGTCTAGTAAGTGGCATCCCTGCCTATGGCTAGATGACCTTTGAAGTCCCTTACAACCTAACAATTCTATGATTCTATTCTGTGAAATTTCTATTTAAAAGATAACTGTTTCTCTGAGAGTTCAATCCATGCATAAAGACATTACTGAGGCTTGGTTGCCTGCTTTGCTTTTGCATGGAGAGTGAGGTAAGATTTTCTGAAAAGCCAGTTAGCCACGTGGTTCATTGACTAATAAAGAGAATACAGCACCATAGAAAATATTATATTATTGTATTCCTCAGAGAAAATTCTGCTTCCTTTTTTCAAGCTGTATGTAATGAGTTCAGTTTGGAAATCTGAGAAGTAATGCCTGTTGTTTAGTACTACATATTCAAACATCAAAACATTCTAATATTCTAAGATTATTGAAAGAGAACATGTACATTGCCTTATGGCTAACATTAGTAAGGATTTTCACTTTTTGCAAGTGTGGTGTTATCTTTAGAGGCAGGCATGTACATTAGTGGAAATAAAGGCCTTCATGTTTCATTATATAAACAGGAAAGAATAATGAAAAAAATTAAACTGTTTCTGGGCTTGACAATGCTTATGAAAAGTAGAATTTACATCTGAGAGCCTAAATTATGGATTTTACATATTTTACTCATGTTTAATTTGTTTTCATGTTTTATTGTGGATCTGTACTCATGTTGTACCTAACAATGCAGGACTGTGGTTTATGCAGAAATGGAAGAAGTCTGGTTCTTTATTGCAATTAACATGTCGAGACCATTCGGATCCACGACAGACATTCTTATATAAACTTAGTAAAAAAGCAGGTAAGCTTTGTTAATACTTCCTGTCTTTTAAAAGCCACTTTGTATAAATGTGAATAGGAAACCTAAAAAAAGAAGTGGTTTCCAACAAGCTACTGTTTCAGTTTATTTAAGAGTTACTTGGGCTTTAG
Organism: Platyrinchus mystaceus; assembly: GCA_035041135.1. Classification (NCBI taxonomy): domain Eukaryota; kingdom Metazoa; phylum Chordata; class Aves; order Passeriformes; family Tyrannidae; genus Platyrinchus; species Platyrinchus mystaceus. The sequence continues at coordinate 85,644,175 of JAWWLV010000121.1, read as the reverse complement.
TCCCGTGTTCTTCAAGTTAAGTAAATAGTAAACCATTTTTGTTGCAGAGGTGTGGACCATTAGTTTGAAAATTTTCTTCCTGACTAATGAGCAAAAGTTCTGAGTGCAGTCACTGAGAGACAGATATGGGGGTTTTTATATCTATCTGTCTGTCTGTCTGTCTGTCTATCTATCTATCTATCTATATCTGTCTGTGAGCCACTCCGTGACGAGTCAAGTAAATATACATACATTTACGATTACCTGTTTCTGTATCTGCCTTTCTTATCTGTGTTTTGTTGGGGGTTTTTTTGTATGTGTTACATCACATGTGAGGATGAAGAGAGTATATTTAAATGTTGATTGACATAGACTGATGTTCCTCTAGCCATTCCCCAGGATATCTCTTCTTTCTTCTGGTTTATTGAAAGATCTAGGCAGTTCACTTAGAATCACAGAATAGTTTGGGTTGGAAGGGACCTTGAAAGGTCATTGAGTCTTCCTTGTACATTTACATGAATGCCAATGGACATTTCACTAGGTAAAGCGCATATCAAAAAAACCTCCATACAAGATAAGTAGACTCCCAAGGAATTTGCAAAGCTACTGCAGATTAGCCTGCAGAGAATTCCTATCCTTGGTCTATTTATTCCAAATTCATTCTTTTCAACTCAGTACAAAGTTTTGGAACTGGCATCTGCATCTTCATATAAGATTTGCTGCAGTTATTTTTCATCAGCTGTCAAATAAAAAACTCCAGTGATTTGGCTGATCTTTTGAGACAGTGTTGTTTTTTTCCTGTTTGAAGAGAACTCAAACTAGGATCTAGTTTGGATACAGCTTCTCTTTGTTTTTATATATTTACAAATTACTTTTTTTTCCCATTTTCTGTGAAATCTGGGAAGATACATACACTCTTTGACATACTAAAGTTCTTCAGCGTTGTTTCTGTAACTGACTTGATTTGGAAATCTAGTTTTCATCACATGGAGTGTTAAAAAATATTGAAAACTAGGAAACAACCTTTGTATTTAACTGTAGTTGGCTATGATATTCAGAAGGGCTGTTCTAAGGCAAAGGCAACCTATTTTCCTAAAGTGCTCCATTGTATTTGGCCTAAAGCAGATGGGCAGCACCAGAAATCTGCTGAACTTTCTAGAGAAAACATAACAATTAAATGTCTTAAGGACTGTAACTGTGTCATTACTGGGGGTTCCTACCTTTGCATCATCTTACTATTAGCGTGTTTGTCCAAGAAGTAGGAAGGCTGAGTTTAGTTATAAAGTTTTCATTGTGTCTGGGGTGTTGTGTAGGATGGACCCCACACCTGTGCTTGAGCTGGTTAAACCTCACAGTGAGGCAGTGCCTGATAGAGGCACCTGCACTGTGCGGGCTGTGTCAGGTATGTGTTGATGCTAGGCATGAATTCTGATGCAGCTGTTGACTGAAACATCAGTGAAGGCAAGGCACCATCCATCTTTAGGTTTCTTTAAGTTATGTGAAGGCTTGACTCCCTTCTGTCAGCCAGAAACCAACCACTGTATTCCTAAGAAGCAAGGTGGGTATTTGAACCATACTTGATCTAAATGAGAAACATTACAATTGGGTCATGCCCATGTGTATTAATTATGTACAGAGGAGAGGCTGGTACCCAATATCTTGTTATTTTGTAGCTTTACCTATTGTAATTGATTTTTCTTTTTTTTTTTTTTTTTTTTTTTTGCAAGTAATGAAACGGTCCCAAATTTTGTTGTAAAATGCTTAATTATTCTGTTGTAATTGTCGAGGGATTCACTGTAATAGAAACGTTTTTCTCATTTCTTGTAGGTCTTCATTACTTCAAAAACATTGTGTTAGTAGGATCTCTGCAGGATCGTTATGTTCCTTATCACTCCGCTCGAATTGAGATGTGTAAAACAGCTTTAAAAGATAAACAGTCAGGTAATAATTACCCTGCAAAAGAAACAAACTGCTCAGGTTAAAACCTCACAGCTGTCAGTATCATCCCATTTAATTTTGGCTGGTTAACTGAGGCACCTCTATTATGTATTTAGGCACTCTGGACCCATTCTGTAGTAATGGAGAGAGAAAATCCATGTTGGAGCTGAATTGCTTTCTGGGTCTGTTCTGTTCTATTACATGCAGAGGGAGATGAGACTGAATAAATTTCTAACTTACAGACTTTGCTTGAAGTTAGGTGGGATGGACAGAGCCTCCCTCCATGAACAGGGAGGAGAAACAGCTTTGATTTTTGAGGATATTAAGTTGTAGTGTCAAGCCCTGGGCTGTAATTACTTGAGGCTTAAAGAAACACTAAAAGAAAAGGTAGTTTTCCCATTTTCAGTGAGGGTCAGTTGTATTTACGGTTGAGACATCCTAGCACAATTGCATTTTAGCATTATGTATTGACAAATAAATAACTTTACTGATGAGCACATTCTCACTATAAATGTACAAATACTAAAATGCATAGCTTAAAATTATTTTTCCAACATTTCCAGGGGAAATTAAACTTCCTGTATAATCTACCCTAACAGAACCACAGCATAACACATTTCATTACCTCTCTTACTCTGCTGTGAGTTCTTTTTGAGTTCAAGGTCAAAGAATTGTATTTGCTTCTGGTGATTCACACAGTACAACTTTTTTTTTCCTCTACAGGACCAATTTATGCTGAAATGATCCAGAACCTGCTTCTGCCAGTTCTTCAAAATAAGGAATGTAATTTGGTTCGTTATAATGTAATTAATGCATTACCCAATACAGCAGATTCTCTCATAGGGAGAGCTGCACACATTGCTGTTCTTGATTCAGAAATATTTTTAGAAAAATTCTTTCTTGTTGCTGCCCTAAAATATTTTCAGTAAGAAAATCATTGTAAGAGACTTGGTTATTACCTCATTAACAGATGAATTCAAATAATGTGTGGTGTTAAAGTATAGCCTAAGCTGTATTTTAAGAGATATTTATACTTTTTATATGGAAGATAATTTATATCATCCACACTTAGGGCTTTTTAACATCAACTTTACTTTCTAGGTAATGTGGCTGTGCAATATTTTTTTATTTTGTTCTTTTTACTTTTCTATTACTTTTTCTTAATTTGGGGTACCTAATTATTTGGAGATTAAAGCACAGTGTATACTTTGGTTGGTTTGTTATTGGCTCTCAGACTACAGAAGTCAATGTTACTTGGCTACATTTTATGAGAGGCTTTAGATGCCAAAAATAAATTGGATTTTAAAATTCTAATAAGGTCTTACGTGTTCAGTTGTCGTATTTTAGCACTGTAGGAAGTTTAACTGGAAACACAATGAGCTGCTAAAATACTGGATATTCGAAAATGGCAATACTGCAGGTCTCACTACAGCTTAACAGTTTTCTACGAAGTCATTATTGTCATCGTTAAATATATTAAGCCTGTGGGAGTACATTTTCTACTGATCTCAAAAACATGCTAGTTTACATGCACAAATTTTATTACTGGAACTTTCGTTTTCAGAAGCAAATGGCAACTATGGGTTTTTGAATGTTCAGTGATAGCTGCCTTCAAATAATTGGGGTTTTGCAAACTATTAAAATGGCTCCCTGCTCTATCAGTTCTTCAGATGAACATGGACAGTTTTACATGGACTTCCTTGGATGTAATAAAAATAAGTAAACATTTTAAGTTTCTGCAATACTTTTATGAATTTCAGCAATTTTTAAATATTGTTAAAACATTTTATTGACTACAAAGTATTGTAAATATAAATCAGTACATCTTCAAATGGGACAATATTGTAAACTTTACCTGTTTGGTGACACAGATAAAATGTTTTTTTGATATACAGGAATGTTAAAGGTCTATTGACTTTCTACTGGTGCTGAATAGCATTGTTTGATTTCTCCTTCCTTCCCTTTTCTCTGTTTCAGACAATAATTCACTACAGGTTGGGGAAAAAGAGTTACATGTGCATTCACTAATTGTACACTAATTGTAATGAACATTTTTTGAAAAATATAAATTTGTTGTATAATGCATGTTTATTTTTAGCACTGTGTTATTGCATCTGGTGTTAATAAAATGAACAAATGACTCTAATGGAAGCAATTAAAGAAACTGAAATGTTATGCTAATTACCAAAATTCTGGGGAGGCTTTTTTGTATATAATTAATAATTTTGTACTTTTGAAATGAATAGAGCAATAATAGTTTATAATGAAGTGATTTTGCATTTGATATGGTTTGTTGTATAATAGTGTTTGTAATATATAGGGGGGGTTTGCCTGTAGCATACAGGATGCTCAAATGAGTATCTGCAGTTCAGCAATGTACACATTGTAAAGAGTATTTTATTAGAGTTGTGTCAGGCAAGTCCTTCTGACACAAACATGTCTTAAATACATTCTCACTATAAAAATGTCTATTTTTATTAATAATTTTGTATTATAATGGTACTACTAGTTCTAAATGTTTAAAATATGTTCTGGTATCTCAACTGTCTTTTATTTAAGAATATTATAGTATCTGGCTAGTGGCTAAACTTTGAAGATCCATTTAAGGGCGCTAAAGCTACAAAATATTCCTTGATTTACAATGAGGATGTTAAACTGCTCTTAGTACACAAGTATTTAGATGGTTCTGTCACTGTTGAAAAATGTCTACCTTCCTTCCTGTCTCTGGAAATCTGAAAATATAAAGCATGCTTTTGTGATCAGCAAAGCAGAAATATCCTGGCAGAAATAGTCTTTTTGTTTGTTTGTTTTAATAGTAGATCCCATCCACTTAAGGAAACTTGAATTAGATTTGTTCTTTGAGGAGAACAGACAGTGCAGGAAATCATATGATATTTGCATATAAGTTTATCAAGGAACGGAGCAAATTAAGACAACATTAAATTCATTTTGTCTCCCCTCACTTGTATTGCCCAGTGCAGTCCATATGTGGTCTGGTAGCCCAGCATGTGCTCAACTTATGAAGTTCATATTTGTACTTACAGACTGTAAGGTACACTCGGTCTCTGAGCAACATGTGCAGTTTTGGATGTTTTGGACAACTGTGCATGTGTTGTGTGGCATCTTCCCCCTACTCCTGCATATTTCTGCCTTCTCTTTCCTTGACAGAAATACAGACTCCTAGATACGTAATTGTGTCATCTGATGCAGTAGCAGCTATAAAGTGCTCCATCTCATCACTTTTCTCTTTGAATCAGGGCTTCATCTTCCTGTAGTGATAGTGACCTCACCTTTACGCAGGTATCCTACAGCTGCTTGAAGAATTATTCTGCTTACAGAATGAGAGGTAAGAATTGAGGTTGACATTCCTTTAGGAAACTGCCATTCTCTTGTTCCATGAAGGCAGTAGGCTGCTACTGTTATTTCACAAAGCTCTCTGTGATATTATTAGGAGGTCACTACATAAAATTAGATGGTGTCTGAACTTTGGTTTGCATGTAGTGTATATAAATTAATTCCAGGGTTTGTGTTTGAATCTTCTATTAGAATTAATCTTTCTGGTCCTGTAGATCTAGCAATTGCTACTACTTTGGAAAAAGAGCTCATGTTATACGGGAAATCAGCAGGCTTTACAGCAGCCCCAAGAGATTTCACATTCACAGAAAACTTACTCTTTACCCACAAAACCCCTTGATTCCAAGCCAGTTTTATTTGCCTAGCCCTGACCAGGTGTGGTGTTCAGATAACCAAGCTTCTTGACTGGGTCTGAGAGGAAGAGTAGGCATATAGGCAGTATCAGAACTTGCTACCTGGGGCAGTGCTGGTTGTGGTGCATTCCATATAGCCCCATGGCCATTATATTTGTCTCATCTGAATTGACCTGCTGCAGGGCTTGTGCTGCCTGTAAGTCTTTTACTTCCTGCTTTTTAGAAAATGAAAGCAAAATACAGCATTGTTTGTGTCGTCCTCGAGAGGCAAGCTGCAGTGCAGGAGATAAATGATCAGTAAACAGAGGAAGGAAAACGAAAAAAAACAACAAAACATTGAACTTAATCACAAAGTAGAATATTCCTGTGGCGTATGCTACGTTTGTTTTTTCCAATGTTCAGATTTATTACCTCCTCAGCCACAGGATCTAGAAATGCATAATTCAGGAGTTAAAAGTGAATTTTGCATTCTTACAGCAATACAATATATGAGGACTAAGGGAAAAAAATGTTTTGAAGACCTCAACTTCTTTTTGGGTGGATAAACTAATCCTTCATTGCTATTTCATTCTTACCATTTGAAATTGCACGTGTGCATGTGCATATGATGGATGCATGTGTGTATCACTTTCCATGGACTGTGTTAAGCTGTTTAGGAGCAGAGATTACTATTACTTGGTATCTGCAGACAGCCTGGTATGAGGGGTTTTTTTAAAGGAAGGACTTAATTTCATTTTTTCTGTATTGAACAACTAAATGATAAGTTCTTGAACTTCAAAGAGATCTGTTGGGGTTTTTTTCTTGTTCCTTTTGGGTAGAAGAGCATTTTTTTCTGCTTTCATGTTTATTCTCTCTCATCTAGAGGCCCAGCATCTTGCTATTAAAGGAAAGGATTTCTCATTATTTTCAATCTGTAATGTCTAATTAATGTCTATAAAAAGCTGATTGAGAAAATGTCACTCGTAAAGCAGTCATATTTAATCACTTCCAGTGTGTAGCCATTGCCAGATGTAGTGCAATATTCTCAAGGGAGTATTGCTGTTCTTAAATTACCAAGGAGATTTACTTTCTTTTGAACACAAAATACTATTTTAGACTTGGATCTCCAGGTTATTTTCTGCAGTTTAGTACCTGTGCACAGAGAATTTCAAGTTCTGTTTTATGGAAGAACAAGGTTAGCTGGAGAAGTTTGAACAGTGACAAAAAGTACATGTTGCCATACTCAAATCATTAACTGTGGCTAATTAACTGGAGCTCCACTCCATGAGCACGGGGTTTACTTATCCCAGGGTTAGGGTTATCCTGAGAGAGAGTGTTAAAAGCACTTTCACTGGTTAAACTGGAAAACTGAAGAGGTGCCATCCGAAGTCCTCTGGTCCAGCAGCCAGGGTTGGTGGCTCAGTTTCTTGCTGTTTTCTTGCTGGAAGGGTGAATAATGCCTGTTTG
>JAWWLV010000121.1:85578538-85632878 GCA_035041135.1 Platyrinchus mystaceus | reverse complement strand
GGTTGATGAAATATCTTTTCATTCTTCTATATTCACAGTATATTGTACCTTTACACGTAAACAGAAAGCCAGGTCTGAAAGCACTGACATCCTGGGGAAAAGAAATAGAGACTGATTCATAATCTCCAAAAGGAAGGCAGCAGAGTGCCTGTTGGAAACAGAATTTCCTTCTGCTGTTGACATTCCTTCGGTAAATACTTCAAACGCATTAAAGGGCCCTTCTGTACAGAGCTGGTAATTGCTTCATTTCTTGGGATGTAGTCTGCTTGGATAAATAACATCATTTTCCAGAACTGAATGTGATACTGTTTCATGAGAACATTGCCACACACTTCCAGAAAAATTAAAAAGCAGTGTTGCTGTCACATCTGTCAGGGACTCCATATTCAATATCTGAGTGAGCCAGTGCCATCCACAGTTCAGTCCCTGAGGCTGTGCCCCTTGTTTGTTTCCATAAGGCCAGCAGAGTTGAACGATAGCAGCATAAAGATGAATCATTCCTGACATTCGTTTAAGAAACTGTTCTTATTTTTCCACCTTTGAATCTTTAATTTCATGTCCAAAATCCTCAGATACTCTCCCACAGAAGTACTCTTTTTCCATGCAGGGTAAAATGGCATAGAATAGGAGCAGTTTTTGTGCAAGTGTACTAAAAAGAGATCTCTCTTTTGAGGATGTATTTTGCAGATTGCTGAGGCAGTTGGGAAGCTGCATCATGATGAAAAGCTACTTGTGCTTCTTGTTTCACAAATTTCTCTGCTAGTTTGTAGTTATATTATTGTATTACAGTTTCTTCATTATTGTATTATGGAATCATCTCCAAAAGGATTGCACTCAGTTTCACATTGTGACTCAGTTGAGAACTGATCAGAGTTGGACCTACTGTGTAAGCAGCCATTTAATTCTTGTCTTTGTTCCCCAAGAAAATAAATGCCATCACTGCTTCATTTAAAACAAATGCGTAATCAATATCTTTTGCTTTTTGCTTAGGTGTGCTGGGTTTAGAGCAAGACTCAAGGTCTCTTTTGCCTTTAAATTGGGTTGTACCTGTGTATTCTTTACATGTAACACCAGCAATAGTTTGCAGATTGCCTACTGTGTTATTAGGAAAAAACTAAGAGTTTAAGCTGCCTGTTGGAATTCCCACTGCTGTGTAGCTCTTATGGAGGAATCTTTTGAGCATCTGCATCCACTGTCAGTACATCAGTAGTACTTGGGAATTGGGATGATGACATCTACAAAATAATATTACATGCATTTGTAATACTTGTACTGCTAGAGGTGCTCCAATACTGACATTTCCTATCCTGGTGTGCATCAATTTTTAAACAGGCATCCCAATATGTCATCCTGTATAGCCTCTAGCTCCATGAGTCTCCCTCCATCACTGTTCTTTTTCTCTGCTCTTCAGGATTTCTGTTGTTGTCTTTTCTGATTTTCTACTCTGCTTCTCATTACTTGTGTTGTCCACTGGGGCTGGCTTAGGGGTATGACTGAGGGAGCCCCAGGCTACACATATATGTGGGAGGCTCTGGAAAATCAGCGTGGCAAGGGGCATGTGGAATACAGCGAGCTTCATGGAGCCCTGCAGTCTGGTGCAGGATGAGAAAACACTCAGCCTAGGATGGTGCTGTGCCAACAAGTACTTCATGGTTTGGTGGCCTGAGTTAACTGTTCTTAAGAGAGTAAGGGAGCACTGAGCAGTGGAAGCACATTCACTGATGTGCAGAAAGCTCTGTGGTGTTTGAGAAAGTGGTGTGAGCTGGCAGAGTACTTTTCTTCTGTAGCAGGATAGGGGGTTCTCATGGATGAAAAGCTGGACGTGGACAGCCCACATCTTGGGCTGCATCAGGAGCAGTGTGGCCAGCAGGTGGAAGGAGGTGGTTCTCCCCCTCTACTCTGCCCTTGTGAGACCCCACCTGGAGTGCTATGTACAGCTCGGAGGTCCTCAGCACAAGAAAGACATGGACCTGATGGTGCAGGTCCAGAGGAGGGACACAGAGATGATCAGAAGGCTGAAGGCTGGAGCACCTCTCCTATGCAGACAGGCTGAGAGAGTTGGGGTTGTTCAGCCTGGAGAGGAGAAGGCTTTTGTGGAGACCTCATTGTGGCCTTCCAGTACCTTAAGGGGGCTTATAAAACAGATGGAGAGGGACTCTTCATACAAGTAGATAGTGACAGGACAAGGGATTCTAAACTGAAAGAGAGCAAGTTTAGATTACATGTTAGGAAGAAATTCTTCACTCAGAGGGTGGTGAAGCACAACAGGTTGCCCAGAGAAGTTGTGGATGACCTATCCTTGGAAGTGTTAAAGACCAGGCTGGATAGGGCTCTGAGTAACCTGACCTAGTGGCATCCCTGTCCATGTCAGGGGAGTTGGAACTAGATGATCTTAAATGTCCCTTTCCAACCCATTCTATACATAGAAGAAGCACTGTTCATGTGTAAACTTAGCACGTCGCTTACCAGAGAGAGATGAAAGTCCCTTTGTACCCCACTTACAAAGAGTTTCCCTCTCCTGAGAGGGCATCACAGTGACTTAGGTTTTAGAAGGTAAAAAAGGTCCCATTTCCAGCCTGATGTTGATGATTATCAACATGCCATTTCTTGAAAAACATACCAACATCCAGGAAAAACAGGTTTAAATACAAGAATAATAGAATCTTGACTAAAATTCAAGTGAAATTTAAAACAGAATGCTTAAAATTAGAGACCTAAACAAACAGAAAGTGACCTGAGGTTTTAGATTTAGTGAACCTATATACAATATGCCTGAATGATACAAGTTCTGACTGTGAATTCTTGAGAAATTGTGTTGCTTTAATGCCTCTGGACATTAAGTTGCTTTTTTATTTCCATAACTGAATATGATCAAACATATTGCTGACTGTAGTAAAAAAAATGAAATTACTTTTGTAGGACTGGGAAATGCTTAACTCAAGGTTGCCTTTAAAAATGAAAGACAATTGATTTTTGTATTTGAAATTGAAACTAAGAGGCAAACATCGTAAATGGTGACATCTTTATATTTGTCAACATTATAGGAATTTTAATGAACTTTCCCTGTTATTTTAGAATTCCCTGATGGAATCAATCCTACTACAAAAGAGAGGGGTGGACCTAGAGGCCCTGAACCTACACGTTTTGGAGACTGGGAGAGAAAAGGACGCTGTATAGATTTTTAATATTTAATTGTGTCCATATTGCTAATAAAATATTTGTAGTTGTTGAAAAATATAATGTACAGAAAAAAATCTCACCTGGACTTGTTGTGAAGCTTCTTGTTTCTGTCATGCTTGTGGTGAATTTTCTGAATTATATAATGTAAATAAACACAATGCTGCAACTCAGATTATGGAGCTGTTACTTCTCAGTGTCTGCCTGATCTTTAACATTATTTATAGTGTGCAAATATAAATGCAAGTATAGTGATGTGAAATTGATATTCAGGAGCTTACTGGGGTGTATAAGGGCTTGGACTTCTGTATGAACGTAAACATTATTGTAGTGTTGGAAAAGTGTTGGAAGAGCTTTGCAGTTCATGAACCTGGACACCACTCATCAAGAGAGCCCCCTCTGAGGAGATCAGTATGTCCCTGGTTACACACAGGGCGTCACTGTAACAGCCCCTTCGCTCAAGAACCGTCCCCTCTGTCCCTGTCACAGTGCATTGGGTGTTCTTTCCTGTGTGTTGAGCGGGGATGGTCTTGTCTCAGACTGAGGACTGTAAACAGCACAATGGAAATGGAGGTTTCATTCACAGAGCTCAGCTTATGATGGCAAGTAGTACCGGGCTGCTCTATGTGCAGTTCTAGAACCCTGTTCTTTATAACCTGGCTACTTCTATGCTATTTGCATTATCTTTTCCTTTGTAAGTGGAGATGCCCATTTGCAAACAGGCTGCTCGGGGAAAATACAGCATGACTTTCTGACACCTTATGGTCAAAGGGGACTAATTCCATTAGATGATCTAACATTGCAGGTCTTAAAACTAAGTTATCTAGCATCACACTAACTGTCTCTCAGTCAGACTGAGCTCAGTTCTTCATTCAAGAATTTGCCCAGTTATAAATGCTGTAGTAGAGTGCAAATCTACCACCTGTGTGGGTACTTATTAATCAGAATAAGCTGTCATTATTGAAATGTGTGAACACGTGCTCTATTTCTGTGCAGGTTCTTTCTGATAGCCTAAACAAATGGATCTTCTCTAGTCACAGAAGCAGAGAATGGTGTGGGTTTTGCATTACTCTGGCTCTGTGTGGGCTTTGCCCAGCTTTGTGTTTGCATGGTCTTATTAGAGCATTAAAGTGTGTTGGTCCTATCACAAATCTTCTGCAGCCTCCCTAAAACTCACTTGGCTGGCAGCCAGTGGAGGAGCTCCTTGTTGAAATTTGCCAGCCTGTGTACCCGGTGTGTACATTATGGGCATAGGATCGCACTGAGTACGAGTTTGGATGTTTGTCTCACTGTGATGACGTCCTGCAAAAGGACTGAAACTGTTCAGATACAGGTTTACCTACCAAATACCTCTCTGAGGAGCAAAATGTGATTAACTAAAGCTGTTTCTCATTAAGTATGTTATTTAGTGGTAATTACATTTTGAACCTTTAATCTTTAAATTCTGCAGCATGGTTTGGATATTAGAAAATCGGTCTGTATTTATATCTAATTCATTCTAGTTTCCCTTCTGTAATGTAAGAGTTAGATCTTCCCAAAATCTATTGGCATTTCCAGTTACCTAAAGATATCCTGGGTCAGCTACCATTAAACTAAATATATGCTGTTTATTAACATAGTTATTTCTAGTAATCCTTTGCCTTTTCAGTTGCTGTTGGGTTGGAAAAGACTTCCTCACACAATACACCACATTTTCAACTGGGAAGTAGAAATTTTAATTGGAAGTTTCTGCCTTTTCTGCATCATTATTAAGAAGCTTAACGTCCTAATTTGCAAATACGCAGTAACACCACTGAAGTTATTTTATTTTTGAATTCTAAATCTTCTTCTCCATGGATTGTTGCATGACTTCATTATCTTCTCATACCAGGTTTTACCCTTCCCAGCACTCATTCCACGAACGTTTGTTTATGCCTGATTTTCAAATCAGTTGCTTCCTTCAGCACAGACCAGCTGCACTCCTCCCTGGATGCAGGATTACATCTTTTTGGATGTATATAAGGAACTGGTCTCACTTTTCTCTCCTTTTCTTTTTGTTTCAGTTGGTTATCTTCAGTCTCTCTCATCAGCTTTGGGAGTAAGGGCTGGCCTGAGTGCTGTCCAGGCCCCTGCTTGTCTACTTCCATGCAAGTAAAGGTACCAGGTACTCACTGCCACCATCCATGGAACACCTGGATTTGGAAGATAATTCTGAGAGCAGTGTCTGTACCAACAAGACAGTGTGCCTCATAAAGGCAGGCATTTTGCTTTCTTTCGTAGAATCACAGAATCATTTATGTTGGAAAAGACCTCTAGGATCATCAAGTCCAACTGATAACGCGGCAGTGCCAAGTCCACCACTAAACCATGTTCCTGAGTGCCACATCTACACATCTTTGAAATAACTCCAGGGATGGTGACTCAAGCACTTCCCTGGGCAGCCTGTTCCAGTGCTTGACAGCCCTTTCATTGAAGGAAATTTTCCTAAAATAAAAAGGCTCTCGTTGACCCGTATTGTAAATAGCTGTCAAGGAGTTGGTGCTTGGGAAATAGAGGATATCGCTTCAGTCTTTGCTTGCAGAATGTGTCAATAAGAGATAAGAAACTGAACATTTGGGCAAAATAACATGTAAGAGCCGAAGAGTGAATGCTAAGGGCCCTTTTGTGTGGTCTGGCAACCAGACCACAAAAAGAGGAGCCCTGGACTCCAGTAATAACTAAACTCAAAATTTTGTGGTGCTGCAAAATCACTTGTGGTACCTGTCAAAACCATCATGGTTTGAATGTAACAACTGATACAATGTTATCATAGGGCGTAAGTTATCATTTCTGTTTTGTTTTCTTGCAGTGTCTGCAGTTAGGAAAGCAGCACTTCAGCATTTTTTCAATACTCTTCTCAGATGATTACTATTAGCAATTCACTGAGATACAGCATTAGGGTGAGGCAATGGCTTGTGGCATTAATAGTTAGATTAGCCACAGGTATGTTTTTATCATAAATAGATTGAATCTATTTTTATAGTTCTTTTTGTTAGTATAAACAGTGAAAAGCAGTAGGAGTTGTTGCTGTTCCGTTTGGTTTTCTTTACTAAAAACCTGTATGTTGTGTTTCTGCAGTGGATTGTCTTTTAAACTTGTTGCTGCTACTTTGCATAGATCCATTTTGTACAATATTAAAATTATGAAGCCTTTATTGTTTGAAGAAATTGCTCGGTAATGACTTTATTACAAACTACATGAAGTTGCACCGAACAGTTAAAGAAAATACTTGCTATATATTGCCTTGTTTGGAAAGTTCATATTTCAGTGCTGATTTTACTAAGTTAAAACGCAAGATCTATTTACCCTTGATGGTAGCAGATGTCTATAAGGCACTGTAGAATGCTGTTATAAAACTTTACTACTTCTCCAGTTGACTGCAATAAATGATCACAAATTCCAGCAACCTGTAGTGACAGTTACATTACTTGCCTTTTTATGGCCCCTATTTTGGTATTGTTATTGAAAAAGCAGCACACCATATTGCTCTGAAATGTCAGGAAAAGCGCAAATTCATTTATAAGAGCAGTTCATTTTGTAAGAGAATAAGATTTGAGTGTTCCATGGTTTTTGTAATTGTTCATCTGTCAGTAACATGGCATCAAGCATATCAAAGCATAAGGAAATGATTTGTGTTTATGTGCCCATGGTGATTAAAACCATACACACTTGTGGTTGCTTTCATGCTTTTGTAACATGCAATATGAAATACCTTTGTGTTTTGTGTTGGCTACGTGCTAATGTGGATATGGCTGTGCTCCCTCTTAATCTCAGTAACTGGTGGTTGGGGAGGTAGTCACGTGTAATCCCGAGGATTTTTGTTGCAGAAAGGGTGGCACGGTGGAAATTGAATCATAGTTACAAAATGGCAGATCCTGAGAAATCAGCTCTATTTAAAATGAATGCTGTAAGGAGTGGAACTAATGAAGAGCTGCTCCCTCTCAATGTCTTGCACCTCCTGCAGATCAAGTGTCTTTCTCCATATTCCCCTGTTGATTGACATTATCTCCACCGGCCAAGAGAAGGGCATCTTTCTGCCCATGTTTTCCCTCTGAGAGGAATTATTTGGACCTCTTTCCCAACCACTGATTTCCACAGAGCTTGCAAGAACTTAAGTACCTTGAGACGTCTACTCTCCTCGACACCTTTTCAGAACATGTTGGAGTTACTGACTTCTAAAGTGCTAGGGCAGTGCAGAAATTGGCCTCCCATCCTTTGGAAACCAAGCTAATGAATTACTTTGAACATAAATATTTTCTTCAGAAATATTTAGCATCGCTCTGTGGGGTTTTTTTCTGTGAGAATGGATTTATTTTTCTTCCCTCAACATCAGAAGTGCCACCTAAAGCTTACAGCAGCAAGGTCTTTGACATGCATTTTCCAAGCATTAAGTCTCTCAGTCAGCTATAGTCTTGTGCCTGTAAAAAAATCACAGATTTTAATGTTCCCATTTTTAGGATGAGAGTGCTTAAAGAAGCTCTTTAAGGTCCTTACTTAACACATTAATTTATATTAAAGCTGATATACCTGGCCATCAAAACACAGTTCTAATTCTCAGATGTTAGTCTCTGACAAAATCAGGTGAGCTATGATGTGAAGTAGTGGTCAGGTTAGTTCTAAAAGCCAGATATTGAACTATTGCTTAGGCCTGGGATTCTGTCGTAATCAACTGTTTCAAACTTAAGTGACTTATGTAACTATCTGTGTTTGCTTTGTAATTGGTTGCAATGGAGTGAGATGCCCCTAAAAAGTAGTTTTTCTTAATAGGGGAGGTGAATTTGTCCTTACAGACAGTGAATGGAAGGGGGTTAAGTGCATCCTCTCCATTGCCTTTGAAGGTGAGGTGTGAATTACTGCCTTCCTTGTCGGAGGGAGGAGGGTTGCAGTGAGGCAACAGGACCTCCTGTGCTTTTGGTGCCTATGCCCTTCCCAAGCATTGCGTGCAGGGAAGGGAGTGTCCAGGGCCAGTTCTTCAACACCTTGTAGAAGGGAGTTTGCTTACCTTAAAATGAGAGGGAAAAGGCTGAAGCTAAGACTTTAAATTCCTTCTGCCTATCCACCTCCCAAACAAATGCCTAAAGCATAATATAGCCAGGAGGGTAACACTGAATGTATTTACATCTGGGTGACAAGAAGTATCTCAAACCTACAAATTTGTTGGGGTTTTTTTCCCTAATAAGGAAAGGGTGAAGTGCATCAACTAACAACTAAGCAGCCTCCTTCTGATATGCTGCTGAGAGGGAGCCAATATCAAAATAAAACTGGCAGACTAGGAAAAAGAATCATATGTTTGCTCAGCAAACCTTTAGTGTGTGTGACTTCCTCGTGAGAGGCTGAAGAACAAAGGATGGTGTGTTTCCAGTTGCCATTTGAAAGCTGGGGAAAATTTCATCTTCTCTTAGAAAAGAGATGAGCAAATGTTGCTAATCTCAGGGAATATCCTGCTTTTAGCTTGTTTTTTTTACCCCAGGGCTTTCACTTGCAAGTATGTATTATCTTCAGACATATTTTTTTCCAGATGATTTTCTTGAGACAGGACTGCGGTATAATGACATTCAGCTCTTTGGACTGGCTGGCATATTGCTTCATTCTCCCTGCTTTTGGTGATGTCATTTTTTTTGCCTGATAATGATAGCTACAGCTCTTTTATTATTAAATAGCGTACTATTTAATACTTTTAATTTTTGCCATCTTAAAAGCCATTTTTTGATATGTACCCTTAGTTCTGCTGGAGTAGTAATTAACAGGATAGTTCAAAAATTAATCAAAAATTGCAGGTGTTTCTCCCTCTCCTTCCTTTCTCTGAAAGGAATCTGATAATCGGGGGGGGTTTGTATGTGCAGATCTTAATAATGGTCAAGTTCCATGGACTGGAACTTCTCCAGTTACATTTGAATCTCAAATTCAAGTTTATTATTCTATTAAAATGTAGCTCTTTGGGGAAGTCAAGGATGCAGAGGGAGTAAGAGATGCCTCTAATAAGTAGCACCAGTCTCCCTGAAAGTTTTACACATAAACCCAAACTCATTTCAGGGTCTCCTCGGTAAGGGGTACTTTACTTTCAGAGCATGTGGCTGTGGTCCAATCTGTCCAGTCAGGACATTGCAGTCTGTCAGGGCAGTCCCAAACTAAGTTTTTAATGCAGATGGATGGTTTGGTTTGCACAGAGAAATCGCATCCTAAAGTAGAACAGGTCTGACTGGCAGGTACATTGCAGGCTCACCTGAGTACCGATGCAGTTGCTTGTAATACTGCGAGGTTGATCTCTGAGCCAGGTATTATCTTTCTGGTCCTATGCGTCGTTTCCATTTTGAAGACAAGCTGGGATTTATTCCTCCTTAAGAACAGAAATCTCAAAGAGGTGTCTGTACCTGCTGCTGTTTTGGGAGATGTGCTGCGTCCTCTCGTCCCCTTGCTCAGGAAGACCTCTGATGGGCGAGCACCTGTCAGGGAGAGGCTGAACAACACACTGAACAGGTGCAAGAGGCAACAAATACGCCTTTGGACAGCTGACCACCAGATGGTCCTTCCTGTAAAGCCATTTGTAGTAAGTGTGGATAATACTGCCGTATCACAGAGGCCTGCTGGGTTCCACAAACCCTCAGCTAGGAGAAAAAATGGAATACTCAGTGCAGAATTCATGCAGCTATTGTGGTTCTTTGCAGGAAGGCACAAAGCAGAACAGCACAAGAATGCAAGGAAAGAATAAGTATTTTCATTTCACCATATTATTGAAATAAGAGTGGAGAATAAGATGATAGGTAGTGTACTGTGTTACAGAGGGGAGGGCAGGCAGGACTAGGCTTCCCCACCTGAACTGCACCAAGCCTGGGCTAAACTGCTGCACAGGTTGGACAAGACTCTGTTTCTGGAGTCTTTCCTTCCATTTCTGAATGGCAAGGTCACTGTAACATCTAACTGACCTTTTATTCTAGCCTTTTCTTTGTTGCAGCAAGTTCTGCAGTGCTGATCTGGCAGGGGTTCCTGAAGATCAGAAAACCCCAGCTGACCAAGGAAGCCCCTCAGAATGTCCATCAGCAGCACCTCATGCACCTCCTTCAGCCCGAAATGTTCTGAACCTGTGAACTGGCAGCATGTAGAGGTGAGCACTTGTCCCTCGCTAATAGAATGGCCCTGACCTACAGGGCTCCATCCCTTTCATGTCTGGTCATCAGAAGAAAATTGAAAACTTATTTATTTTATACCATAATAGAAGTTTCAATTCTTAGCTCCTTTTTTGCTCTTCCATCTCTGCTTTGACATCATCCTAGGATTTCCCCCATCACACCAGTGCATTTGTTTTCTCTTTCAGTTTATGATAACAAAAATGGTCATATCCTTTCAGATTATGTTGAAACAGGAAACTGTAGGCAAAGCAGCATCAATTATGATGCTGGCAATACTTTAGTCCACAGTGGCACTGGAAAACATGATGTTAGTTTGTTAACCCTGAACAGAGGAAAGAATGATTTCTTCAGGCCTTTGAGAGAAAGTAATGAATCATGGATCTTGCTTCCTCATCTGCTGATTGCTGGGAGAGAAAATGTAAGGTGTGGAATGAGTGGGAATAGGGAAATTTGGCAAGAAATCCCTCTAACATTTTGGGCTGCCTGGTCTGTAGGAAATTCTCATACAACCTAATTTGGGAATGGCAGCCCAAATTTCACTTTGTGGTCCGCAGAACCCTTTCCATCTGCTGTACTTCAACAGCCAGACACATATTTATAAAACTTAAGTGCTCTGGATGTCGTACTGTTCCTGGACACACAACGAACTCTTCCCTAAGCCTCTGTTCTTGCCCATTTTTTGTTTTGTTTGTTTTTCTTGCATTTTTTGAAGTTAGGCTGTCTCCAAGGTCATTGCCTTGTCAGAAGCAATTTTAGCTTGAATACACTGCTTTTCTAGGCTCAAGGACAAGAGGCCTGGATCTACCATGGGTTCTGGGAAGGGTTTGGTGTGCTGGAGTGTGACCACTGATGCCTTGGTAATTTGACACGGATTGACAAGCAGGGGTGAGTTCTGTGTAGTACATGAGTGGTAGAACATACTGCAGTGCATCAGTGGTGGCACACATGAAAAGCAAGTTCTGTGGGAAGCCAGTCAGCTGAGCTTTCTGTGAACAGCAGGAAATGTACAGTGCGGCCCAGCGTGTGACTGTCACAGCCCCCCTCACACATCCTCTGTGCTGCATCCAATCCCTCTCCTATCATCTCACTCCCAGTACTCTCAGCTCTCTTTCCCCATTCTTTGGCTACAGACTGGGCAAACCCAAGCAGCTGCAGAGTGTATGAGTCACCCTGCTTTCCTGCTGTTCCATGTAGATGCAGGATAACCTACAGGCTTCCTTAGCAGCATCCCAACTTTGTCCTCTCAGGGCAGATGGGCTCTGCAGGCTGGTAAGCCCACGTTGTCCTCTGAAGCACCCGAGTGCTTCCAGGCACTGAGCAGGTAGCAGTGTGGACTCCTGGCATTTCCTGCCAAGTACTAGTCATGGTTCTCCTCTCTGGTCAAGATGTGTATCTGCTCCTCACTGTGGAAGGAAACTGCTTCCCACACAGAGCTGAAACTGAAAATTGTAACTGCTTCTAACACATGAATATCTACATATATTTGCATATCCTTTTTCACAGATATCTATATCTATATAGAGAGAGATATATATAGATATAGATAGAGATATATATAAACACCTAATACAGAATCATTCACAGATTTCATCCCTGTCTGGGAGGTTGGCACTTTCACAATGCATCAAAACTTCATAGATAACAATTATAATAAGATATTGTATGTAGTAAAACTACAACTAATAGTGTTTCTTCTGGAATTTGCTTAGTTTTTATATAATTTTGAAAACTGAAAAATTACAGGCAGATCAAGACTGATGTAAAAAGCAAATGCTAATGTCTCTTCTCCACTACTGAGAAGTTGTTTAGTAAATGCCTATTTTTGTGGCCACGAAAGGAATCCTGGTGGGACACATCAAACTGTAAAAGAACTGATACTATCTGCTAGAACTATGCCCAAAATCCAGCTAGGCCAGTGTCCTTCATCTGACAGAGATATCACCCAGTGCTTTAGTGGGACAATTTTCTGTTTCAATCTTCCGTTATCTCTTACCATGATCTTATAGGTCAGGTTTTAAGCCTTTGTAGGTTTCCAGTACAATTCTCTTTCAGACCCTGTCTTCCTCAAGCAGTCCTACATCTTGTACACAAAACAAATTGTCTAGAGAGAGGACTAGACAAAAGGTATAAATTAACTTTGGAAATCATTTAAAGAGCATTTGGTCAGCTGCTACTTTGAAACTATCTCTTAGCTGATTTTTTTAATGCTATGATTAGTCAAGAGGACTTGTAGTGTTCCCTGAGTGGAAAAAGATAAACAAAAAGATAAACATCATTAAAGAAAATAATACAGAGAATAAATTTAAGATATTAGATACCTGAACAACTGTACATTTCTCCTGACTTCGATGTATGTGAGATGGAATCCAATGTGAAAAAAGGTATGTTTTTTCCTCGTTGCAAATATTCAACTGAAGCCACAAGAAGGCATGTTGGGTATTTCTCTGTTGTAATAACAACATCATTATACTTTTAGAGTGATGGGAGAAGAAAATATGAAGTGCTGGCAGATGCAGGTATATTTCTCAGTGGAGAAATCTCTCTGAATATATCAATCTTTTGCTTAGGTCTGTTTTCAAAATTTACACTCATAGATGAGTCCTTGATTTTTCATGTGGTGTTCAATCCTATTTATATATGTTATTTTTATGACTTTTATTTTCACCTGAAATTCTAATATGAACAATATCTAATTTCTGTGACCTGTATCCTGCCCTCTAATTGCATGTGCCAAAACAAGAGGATGGAGGACTGCGTCATTCTTTGTTTCTCCCCGGGTATGCACAGTTTGCTGTACCACTGGCATTAAAAAACAATTCCTGGCCAACTATAGCCGTATTTCTTACTCTTCTTATCCAACTGAGGCTCGTGCCATTCGCTCTTCTACTTGTAGTCTGTGTTACTGTTCTGCAGTGCTCACAGAACTGGGACAGAATGCTTCCTTTGCATCATCTGTAAACAATGGGAAGAATTTGGAAAATACATGGAGCCTAATACTTGGTAGTCAATGCTCCCTCAGTTTGTGGTCAACAGTGCTCAGAGGGCTGTGTCATGTGAACTAAACCACACCAGTCGTGGCTGAAGTGTGTTTAAGAACAAGAAAAACAAGACTTCAAGAACAATGAAGTTTGTGTGCGTGAAGGAATTTATTATAGTTGGATGATGGTGGGGAATGCCAGCTACTGCACAGAGTAAGGAATTAGGGTCTGCAAAGGACAATAGTAATTAAAAATGTCTTTAGAAATATTCTTGTACACATACCCCTTACTTCTTGAGTAAGAATCAGCTGAAGTGTGATATATTCACATGGTTTACCTCTCCAAAGAAGTTACGGGTTTCTTGGACACCAATCTGAGATATTTTTAAAGGCAAAAAACGTGGATACTGTGTGCAGCCTGAGAAAGCATCAGAGCAAAGACAAAGAGCTGAGGTCCCATTCTGCTCTCCAGGGCTGCTAACGCTGTGTGGATTCTTTGTTACATTAACATGCCTGTCCTCTCCATCAAAGAAGAAATAGGTATAAGGAGAACTTTAAAGAAATTATTGACCTAAACTCTCACAGTAAGAAGAAAGGATTATTGGTCACAGCACCAAGCCTGACACAGTTCAAGAAGTGTTTGGATGATACTCTCAGGCACATGGTGTGACTCTGGGGGATGGTCCTGTGCAGGGTCAGAAGTTGGACTTGATGATCCTTGTGGGTCCCTTCCAACTCAGCATACCCTATGATTCTGGGGTTTTCATTGCACATACAAGGCAATACCTGAAGGGAATCAATGATGAACACGAACATCCTGGCACACCTAACATCAACAACCATTTGCACAACTGGAGACTCTGAACAAAATTTGAGATAACACTGTTCAGCCAGGTGAAGGTCAACCTGTTTGTGAAAGGAGTCTGCTTCTCAAACTCCCTGGCAGTCAACATGTGTAGACTATTTCATGTAGCACGGGGACACATGTCAGAAAAAGCTACGTAACTGGGCTCCACTGAAGGCCACACAGAAGAGAAACATGGGAGAAGACTGATAAGATGCATCTCTCACTTATAGTGAGGTCAAAACAAACAACGTGCTGTCTTCAGGCAGGTGACCTCTTGGAAGCATCAGTCAACCCCCCTAATTTTAACACACTAAACCATATGTGTCACATGCAGACTGTCTACAGTGTGTGACTACTTTGTCAGTTCTTATGTGCCTTCCTCAGAAAAAGTATGTCTGTGTGTGACCAGAATAAAACTTCTTAGAAACAGCAATCTCATCAGTGCTTGTGCAACACCTTAGGCTCGTTTAGCCACTTTAAAGTGGTTCTTTTCCATAAAACTCAATAGTTTTTCTCAGTTTTTACCCTTCTTTTTTTTTTGTCAAGGTTTCATTAACATTAAAATCAGGTTATTTGAAGGAGGAGAAACCCCATTTCTTCCTAATTTCAATTTACTATCAAATTATTTGCTTTTGTAATAATGATTTTTTTCATAGTGTCTATGCTACAAGTACAGCTTAAACAAGTTGCATCTGTGGACATTGGCTATCTTTGAAAATTAAAATGAAAGAGTAGGACTCTTCACAGCCATCATTTGCTAATAACAAAGCTCCAAATTCTCTCAACCATGTAGATTTCATCTGATATATTTTTAGATGTTTTCCTTCATCCAAATTTGTATTAACAGAAGTAAAAATGCTTTAAAAAAAATTTGCTCTATTTTTTGTTTACTAAAGAGGAGCTTTTCCATAGCAGAAAATTTGACCTTTGGGTTCTGACCACAGATGAAAAATGGCAGTTTCAGGACTAAACCAGAAGGCTGTAGCTCAAGCTATATAAACCCCACAGCTAAAGCAAGGCATGTAGGGCACCCAGTGCCTGAATTTTCAACCTCCACTAGTACCCACCCACTGGGCACTACTCAGCTGGACAGCACCTCTGCAGGCTCTGCAGTCTTCACCCTGATTTTTTGGGTGCCAAGAAACTTTTCAGAAGAGTCTTCAACTGAAGAGATACAGAATCTAAGACACATGGGATATTCGATCTCAGCCAGAAATGGAATCAGAAGTAGGAAAACCTGCTTACCTTCCAATTCTGCTCCCCTGATGCATATTCTTGGAAGCTGCAATTCCAGGATGAGTCATGCCAGAAACTCTCCTGTAGCTGTAACAGCTTGAGGCTGTAAAGGGTCAACAAAGTGAGGCAGCTGCTCTCAAGTGCAGGAAGCAAGTGTTTCCTTGAACCTCAAAATCCATGCCATCTTTTAAAAATAAATACAAAGCAGATATTTCAGAAAGAACAAGTGAGCATGAGGCAAATGCCTTCCCCTTAATCTAAGCTCCAGGATGCAGGACTTCATAAGAAAATGTTCTTTTGCAGCACTTCACCTCTATAAATCTGGTATCACACTGAAAGGAAACCAGTACATTACCTTCATCTTATTGATGGGGAAACTAAGCCCTTGGATGTGGAATGACTTGGCCAAAACCAGGCCTGGATCTACCTGTATTGGATTAGACCCATTTCATCCAGACAGAAATGCTATCTCTGACTCCAGCCACCAGACATATCACAGGAAAGTACAAAAACACCCACATTACATGTGTTGACAAAGCTGCCTATTTACATTTTTGTGTAGTGCAGAAGGGAGGTTGATTAAATCTGGTGAATTAAATCTTCAGTCAAAAAAAAAGTCACAGGAAATCATTTTTTTCTTTCCTTTTATATGATACAAGTAGGTTATGGAAATGTGTGCTAGGAAAAGAAAAAGATGAAAAAGCTCAGAATTGTATTTTTAAATTACACTGTCAGTGTCATGCAACCTACCCTGAAATTAGAGAGCCGCTTAAAGAGCTTAGTTAAATCTGTCATGTCTCTGAACGCTGCAACTCGAAGGACATGAAGCCTTGTCTTTAACTATTGAAATGCAAAGTGAGTAAGTCACAGAGAATATAAGAAAGTTGTATAATACTGACATGGATAAATTTTAGTGCTGGTGTGACACTCAGGGAAATTTGCTGCTTGGTTATCTGAGGCACAGGCAGTGAGATTCGGCTGAAACCAGGGGAAGCTGTGAATTCTGTGCAGTGTTTTGACTGACAGGACTTCAGAATCATCAGGGAGACAGAAAAAGCCACTGCTGATCTTGAGAGATTTCACAGAAAACAGCCCCAAACTAGAAATGGAACTAAATATTTATTAGCATCCAAGTGTAATCAAACTGAAAACCATGGAAATAGCAGAGGAAGACACCTGTCTAACAATACCTTTCCATCAGATGCAATTTAAATAAATTTTTATTTTTCAGTTTTCCATTGGTTGAAAGTCATACGATCATCATAAGTCTCCCCTGAGTCAGTTGAAGGGGTTCAATAGTCTATCTTAGTACTCAATTAGGATTTCTACTGAGTAGAGTGTTGAAAGGATGACATTTTAGCCGCATGATTGTCAGAATTTAAGAACTGCTGTAGTTTGGTAAGATCTAAGATTTCTTAGAACTACAAATTGAAAATAATTGACATCACTTAAAATGTACTACATTTTTATTTTAACCTTAACTATTGTTAATTCACTTATTAAGAGCCTTCAGCTAAGGCTAACAACCACTTGTACTGTGTAACAAAGAGAGTACCAAAAGTCTTATCTGGCATTAAAGAGCTGTCATGGACATGAATGCTGTATGCATGGATAATAAAGACAATTCCTATCAGACTATGATAGTAAGAATAGAGATAATGGCTGACCTTGGGTGTGTCATTTAAACTGAAGATTCAGAGATGAACTTCACATCATAGGAGTTGTAAGGACAACACTGCTTATTACAAATTATCCTTTAGAGAGCAAGTAATAATTTCCTGCCTGGCACTAGACTATTATTAAATGTGTGGTGTTAACACCATTTAAATAGAGCTTCGAGTCTAAATCACCCTGACACACTATGTATTCATGTATTACGTGGGACACCTTATTTCAATAATCTGCATGTTCCAGGTCATTCCTGCAACTGATCTGATTAAGAGGGGCCCATTCTGCACAACGTCCAGGAAATCAGCAGGGTTGGGCAATGTACTAATGCTATTGGTTTGAAGCAGTTGTTACCGCACAGTGTAAAGTTTTCCTTGCCTTTCCTGCAGTAGGAAAAGTACACACCACTCTGGTCCACAGGCTCTGACCTGCACTCCCTGAGGAACAGAAATTGTCGGTTCTGCTGCTCCATGCACATACTCCTGACTTCACAGAATCAGGTATTGACATTTAAAAAAAAAAGCAGTGCTTGTTAAATAATGATCCTCTTTAGTAAACTCAATGTCACATATAAGATACACTTATATTACTTTTTTTTTTTTTAGCCTAGAATATCTCTGCTTTCTTTATAATTCATTATTTTATAGTACTCAGTAAAATCTCCATATTTTTAGGAGACAAATCCCTCCCCTAAAGACTTGCAGCGCATGCTGGAACTCTGCATGGGAGTAAAGCCTGAAAATAAACCATCTTTCTGCACTTCAAAGGTCTTAGAATAATCTGGCAGACAAGTGACATTAAAGAACACAAAATGAAGATTCACAAGCAAGAAATGAGTTATGGAAACTAGATCTTGATCTTGAACTCAAACAAATGCACATTGTGTAAATCATTTTTAGAAGTGAGACATTTGGCTTATCTTGGAATCTCTAACAGTCTTTTTTATTACTACAAACTGTCTTTAAATCTGCCCTGTGAATTTTATAAGATCAATCTTTTCCCTTTTCTCTCTATAACTTCTTCACCCATTACCTAGCTAGCCTTTTAGTTCGGTAACCTTCTCCTTTCACTTCCTAAATAAAAAGATCATTTCATATTCAGTAAATGAAACACATGGCTTTCAATGCATGTGTCAGTACACTTTTCTTCAAGAAAAAGAAATATGGTTTCCAGATAAAACATCAGAATGAAATAAACACAGAAACAATGTGCCTTTGGGGAGTAAGAAAACACTCCAGGGCTGATTATATTTGCCAGAACACTGAACATGGACTCATCGGATTGATTAAGTCTGTCATAACAACGAACCATTAAGCTATAAAAGAGAAAATTCAATATCCTTTCTAAAGATAGAAGCCTATTTTTAAACAACCAAAATAATCCTGCATTTAGAAAATCCCCATTGCTTTTTGGTACTAGTATTTTGAACAGGACTTTGATGTCAAAGATGCTGTAGTGGTAAAAGCACAGACATTGCAATGGTAATTTTTCTTTTTTACATGACACATATATGTCTGGGCCCATGTCATAAAGACAAACATGGCAGGTGAGGAGTAACCAGCTCCATATGGAGGGGAGGGGAGGGAAGGGGAGGGGAGGAAAAAGGAAAGGAAAAAGGAAAGGAAAGAGCTGAGGAGCAAAGGACCAATATAGATTCTGTACAGAGAAAGAACTTTTGAAAAGCAATGCAGTTACAAGGGGGTTTCCACAAAAACTTCCCTATTCTGTGAAAACTTGGTCTGACCTGGAGGAAATTCCACAGCAAAACGTTGAAGCAAACTAGTGAGCTGGAGGGAATCCCAGTCAGCTGCCTGTGCAGAGATTTCCTGTTCTCCTGCACACACTGTGTAGGGCCACACGGCTCTTCAAGAGCTGCAAATTCCTGGAGCCAGAGCTCATACTCGCCTGACATCACACTTCCTGTGCAAGTTTTTGTACAAAAAAAAAACCAAGTTAAAAAGATCACATCAACCATGGCTGGCTTCATGCTTTGAGAGGCAGCCACACAGGAGATTTTTTTAGTTGCCATGTGTAGCCACTGCCCTGGGAACACATCCGACTATGTTTCTCCTCAAGTGATAGATCAGAGAAGGGCTGAAGGAAGAGATTATTTTTTTTCTTTTGTACAGCAAATCACTTTTCTCATTTCTTGAGTACCCAGTGGCTGAAGAAAAACATTTTCCTGCAGATATAAGCTCAGTTTATGAGTGCTATGGACATTCTTTTCTTGATAAAAAACTCACTGCTCTCTAAAAATATCCAGCTTTTGAAGTAGAAATTATTATTCTTCAGCATCTGTGGACTTCAGAGACACTCAGAAGCTAGTATGATTTGCTATAACCCCACCCCCTCAGTCTCCCCCAGTATGAAATTACCTCAAAGGAGCTAAAGTAAAACAAAAATATTTAAAATGTTTGTCTTCAATTTTTCCACTTCTCTGACAAAGATTCTAGTAAGACAAAAATAGGTAGCATTGGCAGGACCACTGCAGAATTTCAAACAGGTAAGATATAGAACAAATTATTAATCACTCCTCATCATAAGGGATATTGAAGAGACATACACTGATTTATTTACATTAGTATTTAAAAAGTACTACAAAAAAGAGAAGGAAAAACATAATGTTATAGATGAAAAACCGTCTGAAAAGCTGTGTATTTCTGGATTCTGTTTTGTGTTCAACTGTCTGAATGTTGCAATTCATCAGCCAGTCCTTAGCCCGCACTCTCTGCGAGTTCATAACTTCATTGGAGGGAAAGAATGGGCTATATGAATCACAGTTCCTGTTGTTGAAGAGCTAAAATTAAGATTTGTGAAGATCAAAAACTGTCCTAGCTTTAGTGTCTATCCTGTCATTTACCCATCAACAAAACATTTTCAAGCTTCAAAGACTGCCTTTTGCACAGTAGCACATGAAACAGTAATAACAATGGAGCTCAGCTCTCTCTCTTTGTATTTTCATATTTTTCCTTGATATTTCAAATTTATGATTTTGCAACTGATTTTACATCTGATTTTTGCTCTTCTTCTTGGCTAGATATCAAGGACTACTGATACCTAAGGCTGGTAGTCTAATCCTCAAACCCTGACTGAGCCAAATGTATGACTCACAAAGTTCCATCTAACAGTCTCTCTGTTCAGAAAGCCTAATCTTAAAATGAGATGAATTGAAATGAAAAGACTCAGACTGAAACATACAAATAGCCTTAAATAGCTGAAAATACTCTGCGAGTTTGGAAAGTGCAAAGTATTTAATTTTCAAGATCTCTTCCGTGCTTCCATCAGAACCATATGGAGATTTCATTTCCTTATATTTTACACCTACACTACCCTACACTATAATTCACAGTAGAATATAGTGGCCAAATACATGCACTAGTTTAAAACATAATTGTATATATGCATATTAGCTCTACAGTATGGTATTTTTTTCCTGAGCTTACACAATTATGACTGAGAGCAAAGGTCATTGAAATGTATTTAGTCATCTGCATCCATCTATTTAATTTACAGTTTCCCCCTCAGGTATTAATTTCTATTTACAATTAAAATGCAGATTTGCTAATAACTCTCAAGCAAACAAGACTGTTGGTGAAGCGTAATCATGTGCTGGGATGCTACTTTCATAAAAGATGGAGATCTCTTTCTAGTTTTAAGAATTTCTGTCTTAATTTTCAGAAGTGCAAATCACATAACAATTTTAATATATTTCAAATGCTCAGCAGCTATAGAAATTTGACTGCCTTATCTGGGATGTCATAATGTCAGTAATTCAGCTAACACCAAGTGCTTGGTCTCTGCACAGAAGTAGAGGAAGAACCAAGAAACAGGAGGAAAAATTTACTACCTCTGATATCTCAACTCTCTGGTCAAGTTGCTGTACAGAAACAAGCCTCACCTATAAATACTGGTGCTTTAATACCTTTTAACCATCTTAGGAGTGACACTATAGCTGTTTGCTTCATTGGCCAAGCAATAAGTGCTCAAACTGTAGGAACACGACTCATGCTACCCCTGGGGAACCCACCAATGCTTATCGACCAGAATTCCAACTGCAGTGACACTACAAGCCTGTCAAACATGGAATATCCATTTTAGGGGTGGTGATACAATCTTGTTACTCCTGTGTACACAGTATATTCAACTGTAGTTTAGATAGTCTTGTCCCCAACAACTTTTGCATCACATAAAGATTCTTTTCATAGCATCAATACATTCTGTACAGTGCAACTTAAGTTTTGTAAAGCCTAAATTAATGTATTATGATCAAATATACATGTAGTTTGCATATTAACATTAAAAATGTTTATCAAAACAGAGTTAAAATTGAGCTTTGAAAACCAAACTTTCTGATTTTCAAAGGCTGTGGTTTGTTGTATTTTGGTGGGGGTTTTTTGTTTGTTTTGGGTTTTTTTGGGGGGGTGGTTTGGTTTGGGTTTTTTTTAGAAAATACTGCATTTTTAAACACTTTGTTGAATTTGTTTGTGAGGCTGTATTTTTCTTTTTAAGCAAAGAAGAATATGGGGAGACCCTTGGTATAGTTGTAGACTCCCTGATAGAGGTGTAATTTCACATAATGTGATGTTACTATGACTTCCTCTCCTTTTTTTTTTTATTTAAAAATATCAGAACTAGAACTGGGCAGGACTTTTCCTACACAAAGTACACTGCTGAAAAATTCTCATTAATTAAAAACAATGCTGAGAATCCATTTCTTGAATGTCTATCTTTTGCCCACTCAGGTACAAGACGGTCACCCTCTCTACCCTTTATAGTCAATTAGGAGGCACAAATGATCAAAAAAGTCATTCATCTCCTTCTAACACAGGCCCTTCCAGATGGTAATTGAGCTCACCCCAGTGAAACACCTCTCTGAGAACATGATAAAGCACCTCCAGGAATGTCTGTTTCTCTCCGCTGGCCATCAAGGGTAGACAGAGTGACTGGCTCATAGCTCAAGATTCTCTTAAGTCTGTGATAGAAATTGCATCTAAAATGTTTGCTAAAGCACAGTGTCAGCTTTTCAGGTTCTGCCTTCTCTGTCAGCCAAGGAACACGGGTACCATGTTACCCCAGACTCCACAGCCTGAAGAGCCAGCATGGAACAGTCCATTCCCAGGAAGTTTTACATATATATATATATATATATATATATATATATTTCTTTTTACTTAAGAGCATGAAACTATCTGAAGCACTAAGGTTTCTTATGAATCAGAAATTCTTGACTGAACAACTCTAACTAACTGGAACCTGGTTTATTTCTGGACTTTGATATTTGAGGAGGAGGCATTAGAAAAATGCAGCTATTTTGACACCTGTTTTCAATCCAGCTAATAACTTCACACCTGATATATTCTTCCCCATTAAGTCAAATTTATGCTAATACTGTCCTGATTAGCAAATACTATTTAAAGCTGTTTTATGGGATGATTCCTGAATGAGGTGGGTGTCTAGATTCAGTGAATTTCAGCTATCAGATTATAAAACAACATGAACTTCGCAAGTTGTCTGTAGGTACCCTGGCAAAACAGTTGAATAGCCTACAGGATGACAAGTAGTGACAATTAGGGAGAGATCTTTCTCATGCTGGGTAAATCTTTGCTTTTACTGAACACAACACAATCTCTAGCATCGGAAACTGCAGAAGTCCAGTGTTTAAGTTACTTTATGCAAAATTCAGTTAGCCACATGAAACTCACTCGCTTCTACAGGTCTTGAAACACAGAGTATGTACTTAAACAATTCCAAAACTGGATTGCATAGGTTGTGCTCTGCAGGGCTTAATGAAAGGTGAAGCAAAGGGCACCAAGCTGACAGGCTCAGCATGACAACTGCATATCTTCTTCTGAAGGAGCAACATCTCTGGCCTCTCTGCACTGCATGTCACAGCATGGTGTGGGCAGACCTTAACTCATTCTGTAAATCATACTGTATCCTGAAAGTCATCTTTTCTTCCTTTTTTTTCCCCTGAAAAATGCTTCAGGGAGTAACTTCACATCTACAACACTCCGCTTCTCTTTAGGATCTAGAAAAAGCAGCAAAGGCACAGAAGGGATAAATTTTTGTCCTCCTTCGATTGACTTGAGCTCTGAGGGAAACACCTAATAATGTATTTACAGCATGCTGTTTTCAAAGAGCTATCTATTAAAATATTAATAACCTGTTCATCTCAGCCCCCTGGTGAAGCAGGTGATTTCATATTTCTACTAAAAGCAGAAGTATTTAGGATACTTTTCAGACCTGATAAAGGAAAGGATAATTTTCAAACCCGAACACAAAAAGCTCATCTTTATGTTTGACAGTCAGAAGAGGATATTCCACATAAATCAAGATATCTAGTTTTAAGGCACTAAGGGCAAAAGTGCACACCAAACAATATACTTAGTCTGCACCTGTGTTGGCTTTTTCTGGCAGCATGGAAGACAGTTTCAGACTATATGTAACTTACAGGTCAAGTCTGTCATGTACAAAAGGAACTACTATTTTCCTGTAAAATGGCAGTGTTGCTGGTTACTTAGCATATGGAAGGCAAGTTAATCTCCTTTTCTCTCAGGGAATTCCTACCCACTTCTATTGCTCTGAGTCATGGAATAACAGGAAGGAGTAGAGGCTGCCCTTCTAGCTAAAACTGGTTTTCTCTAAAAATATTCCAGTAATTAAAACCACTTTGGGCTAGAAAAAAATTATATGCTTGTAGGTAAATATTCAGCTAGAAGAAGACAGTCCTATTTAATGTCATGTTTAAGCAGCCAGGACTATTGTGCCCCAAAAATCAAGTCTCTAGGCAAGGGACTTATGGCGAGTATCAGAATACCACATTTGTGTTGCACACCTTCTGGTGTAGCAAGTCTGGATTTAGACACTGTGGTAAAGCAGCTGAAGCTCAGCTTTGTTGTGCCATTCTGTATTTCTGGTTTTAACCCTTAATGCCTGCTCCAAATAGGGTGCTAAACCCCCTGTTGAAATTATGTGTTTATACCACATCCTCGTTATACAGCCTCACACCCAGTAACTCACTGGCCAGGACACTCTATGGGCAGATTTTAACTCTGTTTGACAGAAATCTAAGCATGTTCTGCCTTTTTGGGTGCTAGTTAGCTACTAATTAACTTGATGTGCATTATTCTCATTTTTTTCAGTTGTAACTCTCCCAAACCTACGGGGTGTTTAGTTCACCATTGGATCTGAGAAAAAGAAAGATACAGAGAATGACTCAGTAATTTAAAGGCTGAGAGAGAAAAGACCTGAATATCCATCTGCCTCACTTAAGTATTTTATAGGCTATATATAGGCTTCAGCTCTTTCCAGAAGGGTTGGATTAGAGGCAAAAAACGGCAACAAGCTAGAATTGATCTGATAAAAAGGATGTTACTGGTGAATAGACTCAACAGAGTAGTCAAGAGAGGTGAAGGGACATGATACAAAATGGAGAAAGGGGGCAATACATGGTACAAGGTGTAGAGATCCAGCCTTGGTCCCAGAAAATCAGATTGGGCTGTGCCTTCTGCAGGTACTTTGTGTCCAACTCACAGAGCAGCCTCAGGATCTAGCTCTGCCTTCTTCAGAGCATCTCACCACCTCGGTGGGAGTGGAAAAGCCCTAGTCTCCTCACTGTATGGTCTCTGCTGCTCGTAATGCTTTATTTCAGACAGAAACACGTATTCTTAGAGAAAGTTCAGAGGGCAAGTTAAGGCTATGGCAGCATCTGTTCAGTCAAGAGGCTGTAAGAGCTTATTTTTTCTCCCTCAGCACTGGCCTGAAGAAAGGGACACCTGTCTCAAAGACACAGGGTGTCCCGATCCCACGGACACTGGCAGATCCCCTGGCCGTGTGTCTGGCGTACTTCCCGCCCGTGGGTTGTTGCCCCCTGGCACACCGTGACCTCCGGGACACCGCACGGACCCGACTCGTCCCCTCACGGCCGGGGCGGGGCGGGGCGCGGCAGGGCGGCGCGCGCACAGGTGCGGCGGCTCGCGCCGGGCCCCGCCCTCCCTCCGGGCAGCACCTGGCGGGCGGGGTCACCCTCCGGCGGAGGGATATTTCACCTGCTGCAGCCACCTGACCCCTCTCGGCTGGGGGCGCCGCCCCTCCGTGCCCTTCCAAAGCCAGGCCGGGGGGTTTCGTTCTTTGGAAAGCGCCGCGAGGAAGGGGCGACATCCCGGCCCGGCCCCGGGGACCCGGCGGACTATTTTTCGTCTTTCGCGACAGAAGGGGCTGCCTGGGGTGGGCGTGTGCGCGCGCGCGCGCGGAGCAGTGGGGAGGGCGGGAGGCGGCTGCGTCCGCGTCCGCAAGTAGTTCCGGTTGAGGAAGTCGGCGGTGGCGGCCGGCCGTTCCCGTGGCCGCGCCAGGGCAGGAGCGCTCCCGGCCCGCTCCAGCCGCGCCATGGCCACCCGCTCCTGCCGGGAGAAGGCGCAGAAGCAGAACGAGCAGCACCAGGCCATCCTGGCCAAGCTGCTGCGGGAGGAGGACAACAAGTACTGCGCGGACTGCGAGGCCAAGGGTACGCGGGGCGGGGGTCGAGGGGCCGCCCGGGCGCGGCGCTGCCGCCGCGGGTCCCGCTCGGGGCTGCGGAGACCGGGAGGGGCCGCGCCACGTCCGCAGGGGCGGCGGGGCATGGCGGGCGGCCCCTCCCGGCCCGGGGGGCGGCAGCCGGGATCGGGACCGGGATGGGCGGGCCCGGGGCAGCGGCGGTGCGGGCGGGCAGACAGCCTGTCCTTTCGGTGCCAGCCGCCTCCCGCTCCTCCGGGGGCTGGGCTGTATCTGCCCTGTCCTCCAGCGAGGAACCCCCAGCTGGGGCTTTATGCAATGACTGGCCCAACCCTTTCCTGAAGTTTCACGGTCGCGTCCGCCTCCTGCGCTGCCAGGTATCGATCCGGAGCGGGCTGTGGCCTTCGGGAAGGGACTGGCCGGTGCCAGGCGTAGATGCCAGATGAGTGGAATGCGGACTGTCCAAAACAATATACCCTGCGATGCTGACTCAGTCAAAATGCAGGCTCTGTGAATCTGGCTGTCTGTGTCTGATTAAATGTGTCATAGATGTAGCTTTGGTGATGAATGAAATTTTAAAGATTATATCGCTGTCAAATCTTACATTGCTTTAGTCTGGTGGGTTTTCTTTCCTGCACAAAAGTAGATACATATTTGTGCTTGTATTTACCTTGGATTCTGTAGCTTTGAAATAGAAGAACCTAGCACATCTCTCTTTCATCTAGAGTCAATTAATTAAGATCTTACCCTAAATAAGGTGACTGCACAGTAACTTAAGTGTAATCCTTCCTGAATAACGACCAGGGGTTCACACTGTATGATTAGTCAGAGCTGCCTTGTTCAGTCCTTCTCCATGTCGAGTGGAGGTGAAGTACAGTGAGCTTTGTTTGAGCAACCAGAAATGGCGCTGTGTTTGTAAATTCTCTTTCCAACCTCCATATGCTACTTTTTTTGCCACTGACATAAGACATGCAGTGCCTTGAACAATCAGAAACAGGACTGTGTTTTCCTAGGATATAACCCTAAGAATTACATGATTTGGATTACACCAAAGGTAATAGATCTTTATATTTTGTACGTAACTCTTCTTAAACATTTTCTAGTACAGCTCTTCTTGCCTCCTGACTTGTGGTTACCATAAAAGACTCATTGTAACTGGTGGTTTTCTGGAAACGTTTGTACGTTTTGTGCTTTACTGGCACTTCAGATTTCTGTGCTGAATGCTGCTCTGAGTTGCTTGCTGATGGAATTCCATATATATGTTGTTTCATAGCACAGGCCTTAGAACTGTGTTGCTTAAGATCAGAGTCTGGAATTCTCTGATTACTTTTCGTTCTACCTTCCGAGTTTCTTCTTTTTAAACATCACCTGGTCAAAGTATTGTTTGTAAGTCTCCATAGTCCTTGGTGCTTGGTATCTTTTGCCCTTTCAGTTCAACAGTGCTGACACTTTCAGCTTCCTCTTCCTTATATTTGTGTTAATTATTGTATAATAATGTATTTTTATTCACTGTTCTTTGGTGTTTTGATTTGTAAGATCAAGCTTTGGTGTGTCTTGAATTTGGTTCTTTTCTGTTCAGGTTCTGGAGGACCTACCAATCTTGGCCTGGCTGCCTTCTTCTAGTACTTGTTCATTCAGTTTTCATCTTTCTAGTAAACTGTTTTACTTACTCAAATCTGATGGCGCTTCTGAAGGCTTCTTGCTTTTCCCTTTTGTTCAACCCCACCTCTCCTTTGCTGTCTCTCTGTATGTCAGAGGCATGGCTTCCTTTCACCCTGTCCTCCAGGAAAGCTGGCATGAAACTACTGGGTGACGCAATTTGAGGGAATTACGGGTCGTTTATTTATTCTCTTTCTCTCAAGTTTAATTTTCTTCATCCTGTTCTAGCAATTTTTAAGTCTTTTATCATATTACATTTATAGTGCTGTCTTCTGACTCTGCCTGTACTGTATTTAAGAGTATGTTTTTTTATAGATGGAGGGGAGTGTGTGGAATGATAAAATTGCTTTAGTTGCAGCTGTTCTTGAGGTGCTTGACTGAGAGATGGTCATATATGCACAGTCTTTGTAGATTTCTTTCCTTAAGTTCATGAAGCTTCTTTCTGGGAAGGAGAGTTGTGTGAACAAGTTGAGATGCTTTCACTATGCCCTGAAGTCTGGATTTCTGTATACTTCCAGAAGATATAACTCAGAAAAAAAACCATGATCAATTTTTTAGTTGACAATCAAGCTTGTCATGAGCCGGTAATGCCACTGTTGGACTCTTCCTTGTTATATCAGTCTTGTTGAAACTTCTTGTTAACAAAATAAGTGAAAAATCTGCATTCAGCTAGCAGTGTTTTCCTAATATGTTACACATTTAAGCCATGGTGTTTGAGTGCTCATGACTTGCTGCTGTCTGGCAAAGCTGTAGTTTTGCTAGTCCTGGAATGCAGTGCTGTCTGAGGCAGTAGCTATTAACATGGCTCTATTAAGCTTACCAGAGTCTGTCAGCTCTTTGACTTTTCCCAGACTGTGACAGTCTTCTTCACCTCTTACAACACTAACAGCATCCCTTTCATCTCTGGTCATGTTTGTCATTAGTCTGGGGTTCCCTTTTGCCACATCCACTAGGGAGCCTCTTCATCGTCGATTCTGCAGACATGAACATGAAACCACTCATGACAAAATATTTAGGACTTCTGCCAGTCCTAGTTCATGTTTTGTAAAAAGCATGTTTTTCCTTTTGTTAGTGTAATTTATTCTGTTTTCTTTGAAATGTTGTCTGCTTTAGTTTCTGTTACTTCCCTCTCTTATGTGAACTTTGCTTCATTTTCTGTCATTCTCTTTTCTGTTGCTCAGTAGGATCCCCTGAGTTCTGTTTTTTGCTTTTTTTCCTGTTCACCTAATTGTGAGGTAACACTATCTTTGGGATTAACTCTGGTTGCCTTAACTGAGTTGCATTTGTGTCTTGGGTCTTATTCTGGCACTGTTTAAAGACATTGTTTTCAGTATGGTCTTTCAGATAGCTGTCAGTTCAGCATGAGTTCTTAACCAAAGCTAACAGGCTGTCATCCTTAATTCCTTTCTCTCACCCTAGGTGTTATAGTCTTTCTTAAACCTGAGGTATTACACTTACCCTGGGCTTCTGTCCAGATAGTTGCATCCAAGGGTTGTGGAAATTCTGCAGATTATGCTTGTATATCTGTTTTATCTGCTATTCTTTGAGGCTTTGGGAATTCTTAAGTAGCTAGATATAATTTAAAATCTTATAAATGTCTCCTTGACCCTAAAAAATTTAATCTGGTCCTGTTACCGTGTTTATCACTTGTTACTGTCATTGTATCTACTGTAATGCCACTGTTGAACTCTTCCTTCATATCATTAAGGCTTCTCCATTGGCTTGTACTTCTTGCATCAAGAAGATGATCATCAAAATTTACTACCATTGAGTCACTCCTAAGTTTCTGAGTGAGCTCTCCTTGCTCTCAGGTATAGGACCACCATCCATATTGCCTGTGAGGAGATTTGAAGCATGCACTTTTCCTGTATTATTATCACATGCTTGCTCTGTGTAAGAATTCAAAAAGTTACTTCTTGGTCTTCCTCAAAATAATCTTGCAGTCATTAATAGTGGTCTTGTATCAAGAACAAACCAATCCTTTGGTTTCCGATTTACTTTTTCAAGTATGTGGTATGCAGACACATTGGATGGCTTTGGAAGGTGTAGAATGCAGCTGAGGACTCATCTGCCAGAGTAGCATTTAAGTAATAATTAGGATTGCTGACTCCGGCAACAATTTTTGGAAGTGGTTTTTATTCTGTATTTGCCTTTTGCCTGTTAAAATAGTTGCTGTGAATCTGATTGTTGCTGCTAAAATGTGTTAGAAACTACCTGTTGTAGGGCCGTACGGTAGTTGCCATATGTCACCTTCAAACTGTAAATCTTACAGCTGTCAGGAAGAGTAGATGACACCTCTGTGGGGAAGAAGCCTAAAAATCAAAGGTTCTGGAACTGTCTTTGCAATCCCTGAGACTTTTGGAAGAGCGGGGAGGTTGTGATGACATTTGACAAGGCAGTGCTTGTCTGTGTACTGCCTGTTCTTTACATCCCTCTCTGAACAGCACTTACAGTTACTTATATAAGGCAGTAAATGTCTTCCTAGTGTTATACTACTGGAAAGTAGTTACACTTCTGTTTCTGATATTTTTGAGAAATAATAGGGTGTGTTGGCAGTAGTCTAAGTCACCCTGAGTTTTGAGAGGCAGCTGAAATCCCTTTGTGATCCTTTTCTTTGTATAACTAAGTAAAGCTGGCAGGAACTGGAAGGATCTGGGAGAAGGAAATAGATGGACAAATCTATAGCTATATCAGGTGTGTAGACTATGCTGAAAGCTGTTGTAAAGCATGTGGATTTTTCTTCCCTTTCACTGTAGAGGGAAGGTAATGCATTTTTTTATTGTTGTTTCAATGCTGGTGTTTGAGTCCCTTAAGCAATAATACCTCTTAAAGATCTGTCAGATGGAGCCAAAATAAAAAACCTGTTAACATCAGTCAGGGACTCTTTGACTATAGGGGATATAATTTGCTATTTCTGTGTAGTTAATACCTACTTATAACATGCCAGAAGTCTCCTCTGTTGTTATGGTTGGGTAGCAAGGCTGGTATTATTTGGATGCTGATATTAAACAGTACTGAATCAAGTACTTAGAATTGAAGTGTGTGATGAAGCACAAAAGGAGATGCTTTTTTCTTAGAAGACAAGATATTCACTGGAATCGAAGGTCTGTGCACCTAAGCAAGCAGGCCTGTAAATTGAAGACAATCAGTCTTGGTCAAGTGTTCTTGATTGTCTCTGAAAATGTGGAACATAAGACTGATTACTGTCCCTAGCGATGTTTGAAACCAGTGTGAATGTTCTGACATAGCTTTTCCGTTCGTTATGATGGTATTTGGATGCATTTGTAGTACAAATGGGTTGACTACTGAAGTCTGCTTGT
Source organism: Platyrinchus mystaceus (assembly GCA_035041135.1). Classification (NCBI taxonomy): domain Eukaryota; kingdom Metazoa; phylum Chordata; class Aves; order Passeriformes; family Tyrannidae; genus Platyrinchus; species Platyrinchus mystaceus. Next base: position 85,602,359 of record JAWWLV010000121.1, on the reverse strand, counting down.
AAATTCATCTCCCTGTCAGGGAGGCAATTACCTGAGTTGTCAACTGCTTTCCGATTTTTTTAAAACTGTAACCAATTCTAATTGGAAGCTTGCAGGCCTTAGTATAAACAACCGTAGATATTTTAGGCCTTCAGAAAAGGTGAATAAATTTCTGTATTGGAGGAAGTGTTCTGGATTTTGGGGGTTTGGTTTTTTTTAATGTTTACTTACTTCACGCCTGGTAGTGCTTGAAGCATGTTTAAATGATCTGGTACCACAATCCTAGCACAAAGAGGCACGTGGACACTGTTGCTTGTTCAATGAGATTAAAATTGGCTTATTCTGTTTAAAATAGTAATGAAAATACTTTTCAATACTGAGAGTTGTACTGTACAGTCATTGTATCTATATGTAACTGAAGACTTGGTCTTTTCTGTTTCAAGAGTGACGGGTACAGGCTCTTAGGGGTGTGGGGAGAGACTGGACAGGAAAGACTGCACTACTGAAATTTGTGTAGCTAGAACCAATTGTTACAGTTTTGGCTTTAAGTAAACCTAATTTTAACTTCCCCAGCAACTGGCCAATCCCAAACAGAAAGTGTCTCAGCAGTGGGGGAGCAAAAAATCTAGTTTAAATAAGTGAGTAAACTAGCTATCAGAAGAAATCTGGAATATTCTGGGTATGTTTAAAACTGTTATGATTATTTTTTTCTACAATTTAAGTCTTGTGTGGGATCTCTTCTGTGTCTGGGAGATCAACTTAAATATTTGTGTGTGATCATAGCTTTTTGTGAAGCTGCTTTTGTTCTTTCCTTGTTTGATGTGTGGTCTTTCCATGATGTTAATATTGCCTGTATACTTTAATAAATAGTGTACTTCTTCCTCAAGATTTAACCTAGAGCAGGTGGATGGCTTATAACCTACTGCCCCCAGCTTTTGCAAGGCTTCAGCTTTTGCTTCTTATAGTGTAAGAAAGCTTTGGGACAGCTCAACAACAGAGCTCACGCTGGGACAAGGCCTGGCTGCTGTACCTCCTCAGGTGAAGATCTTCCCTGTCTTCCTCCTAAGGTGGAGGAACCCTTGAAGTAGGACACTATGGGCAATGGAAGGCAGTTGGGTTATGTTGGAGGTCAGTTCCACACATCTCCAGTGCAACTTCTAGCCCTATATTGAAGTTCAAACACAAAGTAAAAACTGACAAGTAGATTTAGTGTTCTTTGGATATTCTGTGCCAGTGACCATAGTTGCAAATATCAGATGTTACTGCAGGTCACTTGAATCAACAAATTGCTAGTACTTCTCTGTGTGTTTCTGTTGCAAGGTTGGTATTGCTGCTGGGAGATCAGATTGGTAAAGATTGTGTGAGCATAACAGACTGGAATATGAATTGACAGATGCAACAATTAGAAGCCTCTAGCTGTCCAGTGAGGCTTTGCAATATCCATCCTTAAGGAATAATGAAGGTAAACCACTTTGATTCAGGGTGAGTCTTACTTAAACTTTGCAATTGAAATGATCTATGTTGAACTCTAGAATTTCTAGTGATACAGTTCCTTACTACGATTAGTGATCATCTGCTAGTCACACTCTTGTTTTTCTGACCTCTTTGTGAAGATAGTGCCTTCAAAGACCTTAAGGGACCAGAAACTCCCTTCAGTCTCTCTTTATACTGTATAACCAGATAGTCTTTTTCCTGATTCCCTGCTACTAAATAAAACTACGTCAGTGTTCTGTTTTTGTTCTATATGCTCTTATCTGTTGCTGACACTGGTTGGATGAGAATGAAACTTAGGAATCAGGAATTAGTTGCTGTTGCAGCCCTGAGAGTGGTAATTGTCTTCCCCAGACAAAGAGCTCTTACACACATCACTTGCTGGGAGACTAGTGTGGCAGATTTAGTTTAGAACTTAGAGAACCACTGTAGGTCAGTTGGGTATTGCAGTGTTGGGTGACTCCAGTGGTGCCTGTAAGGAAGGTATGTGTTTCTGTCTCTTGACTCTTACAGAGCAGAAAAATACTCTTAAAAAATCACAGGAAATCTGCTTGGCTTGTAGTAGAACAGTTATTTGGGAAGTCTGAAGGCTTTTTACCCAAGTCCTTAAAATGGTATTTGTGGGTGCAATCTCCATTCTTCAGGATGTAACTGAACTTGATTGGATGAGACCCAAAGTGGCACAATGTAGCTTTGAACTTAGCATTGCTTTGACGTGAAGCTGGACTAGGTGACCTCTGGAGGTCCCTTTCAATTTCTGTGACCACTAATAAAAATATTTGTGGGATTTGGTTCTTTATTATGCTGCAAATTTTGGATTTTCTGAGGTGTATCATACTGATGCAGAATTCCTTACATGCTTAGTCTGCTGCCCTACATTGAGAAGTCATTGGCAGTCTAAGCCCTTTCCATTGTGTGAACCATAAAGGTGGGACAGTTCCTGAAAAGTGATCATTAGTATTGATAAGACCATGTTCTTGCCTTTTGGAGTGCAAAACACCTCAGTCCTTTTGGTCAGGGCTACAGGTGTGGTATAGCTATGGTACCTAAGATGTGGTTCTGCCACTCTGGTGACATGAAAAAGCTGCCACCGCAGGATGCTGTTTACACTGACTGGTCTTTCCTTCATTCCTTAATTTCCTTTTGTTTAATGGAATGATGCTGTATTGTGAATCTGCCCTCTTTGATCTGAATGCTGTCAAGAAAGAGCAAATGTGCTGCAGCTTTAAGAGGTCATTGTACATGATACAGAGGATGCAATTAGATATATCTATGTGATATGCAGACTTCTAGGGAGGTACCTTTTCCTGGAGAGGTGACTCCCTCTTTAATGCATGTGCCCTATAGGCTTTAAGAGTCAATTATCAGACATTACTCAGGGAGTAGTCAGCAGTTGATTTAGCTTAGGTCTCACATTGTCCTAGACTTGCTCAGTAAGGTTCATTTGAGTATGATTCAGCTTTACATTAGGAACTTAGATGCTTCTTTTTGTTCTTCTGTGGCCACAATTAAATTCTCAAAGGCATAATGACTTTGCCTTGTGAACAGGTAAAGTTTTCTGGTGATATCTTATTTTCATGTTGAGGTTCTTAAAGAGTTATCCTATGAAACCCATGAGTAGTTGAATCTATCTTTACTGTTCCGTCAATTGACAAGTTGTTTTTAGGTATTATGGAGAAGTAAAAATTACTTAAGACTGAGCCATGTCTTTTATTGGCATTGCAGAGTGGGATAGCTCATGCAGCTGGAGGACTGCAGTGGATAAGTGCAGGTCCTTAGGAAGGGCAAGCTGGGATGGTGATGAAGGGAAATTGCCATTTGCTGTGAGAGCAGTGGGGCTGCCTGTAGCTTTGCCTAGAGATGATTAATGAGCCAGTTGAGAGCTTATGGGCCAGGATTAGAGGCCAGACCATCATGGGTGATGGCGTGTGTATCTGCTTCACACTGGATCAGGAAAGAAGTAGTAACAAGGAATTTCATTGAATAACTCAAGCCTAACCTTCACAGGCCTTGATGCTCATGGGAGTTTCAAACCACCCTGATTGTTTTCTGGAGGAACAGCATAGCATGGAATAAGTAATCAAGGAGACTTCTGGAATGTATTGATGACCACATCTCAGTATAAGTGGTTGAGGACCTGTTACAAACAAGGAAGGACAGGTTGAGGATGTAAAGGTTAGGAATAGTCTTGTCTGCACTGGTTGTGAAATGAAAGAGTTCAGGATTTGAAGAGGAAACGGTAAAACAAAGAGTAGGATTGCAACTGCGATTTTCAGGAAGGAAGATTTTGTTCTGTTCAGGAATCTTCTTGGAAGAATCATTTGGAAGATGGTTCTGAATAGAGAGATCCGGGAGAGCTGGTTAACTGCTCTAAGCTCTAGTGTGGTATATCTGAGTGAATAGGAAATTTTGCAAAGGCATCAGAGGTCCTGCTTAAATGAACAAGCAGTTTCTGAGAAAGCTCAGGCATAAAAAGAAAGCATATAAGAGGTGGAAGCAGAGACAGGTAGCCCAGGGGGATGCACAGCTACTTGGAGCAGAAAAGTAGACAGGTGGAAGAAATGGGCCAATGGGAACCTTATGAGGTTCAACAAAGAGAAATGCAAAGCCCTGCCCCTAGAGAAGAGGGTGCCGGGGGTGCAGAGGAGATGCTGTGGGTCAAAAATTGGTCATGAGTCAGCAATGCACCCTTACCACAAAGAAGGCAGACAACATCTTGGACTGAATTTGAGGAAGGGTGTGTTCACAGTGTCTGGAGGGAGGTGATCCTTTTTCCTCAGCACTGGTGTGACTGCGTATGTAGTGCTGTGTCCAGTTCTGGGCTCAGAACTGATGTACTGATGTACAATGACAGGGATAGACTGTAGCAAGTCCAGCAAAAGGGCACAAAACAATCAAGGGGAGGCTGAGAGAGCTGGGATTGTTAAGCCTGGAGGAGAGGAGGCTGCTGGGGAGATCTTGTCAAGGTGTATAAATAGTGGTGACAGAGTAAAGGTGATGGAGGCAGACTTATCTGTGATATCTGGTGATAGAACCAAAAGCTAATGAACACAAATGGAAACACAGGAAATTACACTGAAACATAGGAATAAACTTTATTCTGTGAGGTGTTGAATATTGGAGCAGGTTACCTGGAGAGGCTGTGGAGTATCCATTCCTGGAGATACTGAAAAGCTGATTTGGAACAGCCCTAAGCAACCTGCTGCATTTTCTGTGCTCTGAGCACAGGGGCTTGGACTAGCTGAACTCCTGGGGTCCCTTGCAGTCTCTGCTGCTTCAGATCCAGTTCAGTTGTTGCATCACATACAAGCTGGTATGGAGTCCCACTGCAGATACCATGTAATTTTTTTTCTTTTTTTCTCCCTAGTGCAAGTATCAGCCTATGTAGATTTAAAAGTAGGTTCTTTTGTTTAAAGTTGAAGTCTCTTATGAGAAAGAAAGGTGATTAAATGGCAGTAAATATAGGCTCTAGTAGAGCCTTAACTCTTCAGGAAGTATAGGAATCTTGCTGTGATTTGTGCATCCAGAGATAAAAAGGACCAAATCTGGCTATTTGAAGCAAGTGAGAACTGAGAGACAATGGTTGAGGGGTTACTGATGTCTTGTTTGACTGAAATTCTGTTCAAGTCCAGCTAGGAGAATACCTTCACTACTTAAACTGCCTTGTAGAGCTGGTAGAAAGTTGTTTAGTGCTTGTGTCCCTTGTGCCAGAAGTTTCCCTGGATCTTAAAACTGCTGGTTTGAACTCTATATTATGTCTAAAAATTATGTCCTCTGGAAGACTAGGGCAAAAGAGAAACTACTACAGATTCCTGTTTTTCTTCCATTCCAGCCTGTTATCTGATTAATATTTGAGAGCTTGAGCAATATTATTCTTAACATTTTTCTCTTGAATGGCTTCACAAAAAGCTGTTCAAACAAAACTGCTTTATTTTCCATGTGATAACTTGGCATATATAAGATTTGAATGGATATCTCTTTGTATTCATCTTTGTTTACAGTAGACCCTGATTATATGATATAATGCTAACTCCTGCTTTTCTTCCACTGTCTTGTCTGGATCACTTGTTACTTTCCATTAGGTGCTAAACTTTGTACATCTGAGTACATACTGTCAAGGAGCTTCTGCTTGGTGCCATGAAGCAACCCAGTCAAGAGAACCCGAATTCCTGCTTTGTTTCCTGCTTGTCCAAAATACAGATGAGTAGATTTGGGTTCCTCTGAACAGAGAAGCCGGATGCTTTTCTGCTCTGAGGTAAAGATTTGAAGAGGAGGAAGAACTTAGAGTTTCAGAGAGCATCCTCGTGCTGCAAGTTTATGGAAGATGTGGATATAGAGAGCACTGATTCTGTAGCTGATGGAGATGGTGACAAGTTTTCTGGGGGAAGTGAAACTGCACAGGTCAGCGTTCTGCCTATCTCAGGAACCCTAAACTGTCAGTTGCCCTTTTCCTCTCTTGGGGAGAGGTGTTTGCATCTCGTAGACCATGGAGAAAAAAAGAGGTAGAAATTGTAGCTGAGTCCCTGTCAGAGTGGAGCTGTGGACAGCCATGCATGATACTTAGAGGCAACGTGGCCAAGCAACTAACTTTGGAATTGTGGTTTGGTAAAAGAGCAGTTCTGTTTCTCAAAGCTGTACTTGGCTATGATTTTGTGTTAAAATATATTGATTAAGAGTGGGGAACTGTCTCTGTTGCATGGATGAGAAAAGGAATGTGATATTCCACATTTGGCTATCAATTGCTATACTCTTATGTTCCCTCCTCCTTTTTAAGGAGAAGGGAACAAGAGTCTAATGCATTTTTACTGAAATGTTTTAATGAAAATGAATAAAGCTTCACAGAACAGGCCTTCACTGGCAGTAGTAGCCCATAGGAATTTCTGCAGAAGAAGATGGAGGTGATTCATTGTGTAACCAGGTATTCCTGAATGCAGCTGAACTTGCAGGGGGATTCAAAACCTGGCAGTGAGTGGCAACTGGGATTGAGTGATCATTTTAAATAAGCTCCTTGTAATGTGCACTCAAGTAATTTGGGTTTAAATTTGTGATTCATAACAATTTATAGAAACAATCAACAAGTAATGATGCTTTTAAAATATATAGGGACTGATTTTCCCATTAAAGCATGTACCTTTGGGATACTTGCCTGTTACCTGTAGAATAACAAAAACATCCCTTTAAACGTGGCAAATGCCACACTTAATGTGCACCCTTTACATCTTCAACAGAAGTGCTCTTGTGCATTTGAGCTCCCTTCCTAAGCAGGGGGTAAACAAAAGAGAGATGCCAATAAGACACCGGGTGTAGGCTTTTTGGTCTTTGTTCTCATGCCAAGTGATAGCTGGGTTATTCTCAGCTTTAAATATTGAACTGCTGTATTGGGTTTGCCTGGATGGAGTTAACTTTCCGTGTAGCAGCGCTCATGGGGCTGTGCTTTGCAGCGACCAGGGTGTTGATAACACTGGTGTTTCAGCTGTTTCTGAGCAGTGCGCGTACGGCATCAAGGCTGTCTCTACAGCCTCACCCCAAAGGCTGCTAGACTGGAGGTTTGCAGGAGTTTGGGAGGGGATGTAGCCAGGACCCAAACCAACCAAAGGGATGGGGCTATAAAAAGCGATGCAATAAAAGCTAAAAGCTTTGAGAGTAAATTTTGAGAATTGATACTTCTCAAGCACCCTTAATCCTACTTTGAACCCATACTCTCAATTCTATATTCCAGACTAAATGCAGTGGACTACTTTGGTATTGTATCCCATTTGTCTTCTGGCATCTGAAGAAAATGATGTTTTGAAGAAAAATATTTTACAGCAACAACTTATTTTCTACAGAAACTACAGAAGATCACTTTGGAAAAAAAAACTTTCACAAAAAAGCCATGAACTTGCTCTCCGAGGCTTTTTTAAACACAAATCTAGTTAAAATAGTTGTGAAGAACACTATTTTAAATTTTTTTTTGTTTGTTTCCCAGTCACATGTAGCTGATGTAGTGATGTCTGAGTGTTGATTATTGTCTGTCATGCTGGAATGTTAGTTTGAATTATAATTAATTTAGTATTATCTCATAGGAGACTGCCATAGTTTTAGGAAGAAAGATGCAAAACATGTTTAAGCCTCAAATGTGTGGCATGATGCATTTGGATTGGATATAAATAAGTTACTTTTTGGTTTAAAATAAGAAAACTTTGAAATACTGGACCAAGCTTTTCCTCAGAGAGATGGTGGAATATACCTTAGAGGTGCTCAAAGCACCTGAACAAAGCCTTGAGCAGCCTGGTCTAATTAGATCTGATTGAAACATTAGGTTAGTCTAAATGACCTCATAAATTCCTTCACAGCTCAATTATTTTATAGTTTTATTCACTGATGGAGGAAATACAGTAGTTCTGTCTTTTAAAGAGAAGGTATTAAACATTTCACAGAGCACAGATACCTTCTCTTGTGTGTATTGGCCCAACCCCAGCTTCAAGGATGGGTATTGAAGAACACTGAGGTGTGAGCTGTTTACTGGGGCTTTGGGAGAGTACAGTACTGGGGTGTAGCTAGCCTGGCATGCATGTCCTGGGCATTTGTGGGAAGGATTTGTGTCTATGCCACTGGAGCTTGAAGTGGAGGAAAGTCCTGATTCTGTCTGTCCTCTTCAGCCTGTTCCTTCCCATGGTTTCGTGTTAAGTTCCACAGAAGAAGCCCACAAAAAGTTCTACTCTGAAGATTGTTAATGTTGTTACAGTAAAACTAAGGGATCATCCGAGACTAGAGATGCGTTTGTGTGGTAGGCTGTTCCTACAAATATATTAGTGTTTGAGGGTGAGCAGACAGGCTCTCTCTAGGTAAGAGGTAAATAGTGCAGCATAAAAATCTACTTGGTCTGATGTACATAACCTGCAGAGGAAGTGAGGAAGGACAGTATGTAGAGGAGCAATGTAGGTGACTATGCCTTTACAGTGAATGTGGATGTTGTGGGGTTGCTTTGTAACCCCTGCCAGTGGGATGGCAGAAGGATTTAGAAGGGTAAGAGTGAAAACTCATGGGTTGAGATAGACAGTTTAATAGGTAAAGCAAAAGCTGCAGCCACAAGCAAAGCAAAACAAGGAATTAATTAATGGCTTAGCATTGGTAGGTGGGTGTTCAGCCATCTCCTGGAAAGCAGGGCTCCATCACCTGTAACAGTTATGTAGGACGATAAATGCCATCACTCCAAATGTTCCCCCTTTCTCCTTCTTACTCCAGCTTTTATTACGGAGCATGGTGTTGTATGGGATGTCCCCTTGGTCAGTTAGGGTCAGCCATCTCAGATATGTCTCTTCCTGGCCTCTTGCCCATTCCCAGCCTCCTCACAGGCAGGACAGTCTGAAGAGCAGAAAAGGCCTTCATGTTGTGTAAGCGCTGCTCAGTAGTAGCTGAAACATTGGTGTGTTATCAACACTATTTTGGTTGCAGATCCAAAACACAGCACCAGAGAGGCTGCTATGTAGAAATAAATTCCATCCCAGCACAAAACCATATAGCAGAGAAGATTGGTATGAGAAGCTGTCTGGCCGGTCTTGATAGATGGTTTCAGTGTATTTCTACAGCCTAGAGCCTGACGTTTGGCACTGTGCTTTGGCTGCTCATGGCTTGGATGGGTGCACTCTTTGCTGGGTATGAACTGGCTGTGTGGCCGGGCCCAGAGCGTGGTGGTGAATGCAGTTACATTCAGCTGGCAGCTGTAACCAGTGGTGTTCCCCAGAACTCAGTAGGGGGGTCAGTCCTGTTTGATATCCTTGTCAATGATCTGAAGGAGGGAAGTGAGTACACTCTGTCATTTGCGGATGACACCAAATTGGGTGGGAGTGTTGGTCTGCTGGAGGGTAGGAAGGCTCTGCAGAGGGGTCTGGACAGGCTGGATTAATGGGGGAAGGCCAACAGTATGAGGCTGAATCAGGTGAAGTGCTGGGTCCTGCTCCTGGGTCACAACAGCCCCAGGCAGCGCTACAGGCTGGGGGCAGAGTGGCTGGAGAGCAGCCCAGCAAAAAGAAACTTGGGGGTGCTCTTGACAGCTGGCTGTCAAAAGACATGGAGGTGCTGGAGTGTGTCCAGAGAAGGGCAGTGAAGCTGGTGAAGGGTCTGGAGCACAAGTCTTACAAGAATTGGCAGGGAGAGCTGGGGTTGTTTAGCCTGGAGCAAAGAAGGCTCAGGAGAGACCTTACAGGGGAGACCTTACCCTTCTCTGCAACTACCTGAAAGGAGGCTTGTAGCCAACTGGGGGTTGGCCTCTTCTCACAAGTGACAAGTGACAGGGCAATAGGAAGTGGGCTCAAGTTGCACCTAATGAGGTTTAGATTAGATATTAGGAAAAACTTCTTTACTGAGGGGATGGTCAGGCATTGAAACAGGCTGCCCAGTTCCAATGCCTGAAGTGTTGAATCATCATCTCTGGAAGTGTTCAAAAACATATAGATGTGGCACTTGGCCATGCTAGGTTAATTGTTGAACTTTATGATCTTAGAGGGTTTTTTCCAACCTTAATGACTGATTCTGTGGTCCTTGTATAGAGAGACTTGGATCTCTGCATCTTTTTCAAAGATAAGTTTATGCTGGAGGAGTTATGGGCTTGCATTTACCTACCTTGTAATGTACAAGGGAGTGCATCTCTGGAGTCACTGAGGTTGTATAGTTTGTAGAGTGTTTACTTAAAAATCTCTTCAGTTATATTTGAGGAAAAATGGTAAAGGGAGTATCTTAGCACAATTACCAGATAATTTCTCTCTGGTAGAAAAAGGTAACCTTTATTCTTGTTTATGGCAAACAGGCTATATTATAAACCTGTCTTGCAAACAAATCTCATTTCTGAGGCTTTTGTCATAGTTAAAGGAAGAGCTTCAATTGCTGGCTAAAGGTTTTTTTGCAACATATGCTTATATAACCTTTATCCTTTGCCTGGCTCTATGTAGGGGGGTTGCTACGTCCTAACAGAGTAGCATAGATTTACATTTTTTTTCTTTTCAGCAATGCTTTTACTTTATACTTAGCTATCAGCTTATGAAAACATTTTGTAAGAGCTCACTGTTCCCCATTTTCCTTTTATTTCTGCATATAAAAGGAATATAAATTGTACACTTACAACCGTAAGCCTTTCAGCAATTCCTTGCTGACAAGGGAAAAATTGCAGTCAGGACCAGCTCCAGAAGTTTCCTACTAATACTGTAATACGCTGTGTAACCTTGTCTTTCCTGGGAAGTACCAAATGCTGCTAACAGGAAATGACAGCTTGCACACCTTATTCTTGCAGCCTGAACTCTGACACAGGCAGTCTTTCTCTTTACAAGTGAACAGGCAGGATAAAATTGGAGCGCTCCTCCTCAGCCAAATTGAAATTTCATTCTGAAGCTGTTAGCTTATTGAGTGTGCCACGGTTGGCACCTCTGTCATTTCTCATACTTAGGGCACTGACTTCACTTTCCAAGGGATGTGCTGTAGCAGGCTGGTATCCCTCACGGCTGGTAGAAGTGCTCTGACTGTCCCATGTACTCTCTATGTGCTCTCCATGTACAGTCACCGACACACGTGCTCTGCGTAACCAGATGTGAGCATGGCAGGTGTGGTTGCCAGCCAGAGATCAGGAGCTGCTCTCTGACAGTTCTGTGGTTGGTTATGATCCTGCTTACCTGGGCAGTGTTGGAATGGATGAAATCTGTGGTGTGAAGTACTTCCAAGTAAGGAATACCAACTTCGTGAAATTGTTTTAAAGGGAGTTTCCATACGAAACACTGAGTTAAACTGATATTTGCACCAAAAGCAAGTGTTTTAATGAAGTAGGTATTCTATTTAAATCCTGCCATCTTAGAAGTAAGATGGACAGGAGGCCTTGGTGATGTTTTGGGGAACAAATCTCCAAAAGCTGTTCATGATCTCCCTTTTCTCCTAATTTACATCTAAAGTGATCAACTACATATTTATGTATAGAACTTTGTGGTAAACTCTAAATATTGTATTTTATTTCACAACTTAGCATTTGCATCATATAACCACCTAACATTTTATTTTGAAAAGCAAACTTATCTTCTCAAAATCTGAGTCAAAAGATTTTCAGTAGTTGACTGTTAATAAGGCCAAAAGAAATTAATTCTCACTTTGTCACATTACAGCACTGCTTGTGCCAAAGGGTTATTACACAAGAAAAAGGCTGTTCATCTCAAGAATAAGCTGACATTTCCCATATATCTCCAATAGATGTAACTAACCAGTCCTCTGATTTACAAACTGTGCTTTTTTCCAAACCTAATTTTCTGTATAAAGCTTTTGCTGTTTGAAATTACTTGGATGCATTCCAGAATTAAAGTATGAAGCCAGCCACTTGATTTTGTGGCTTAAACATAGAACTGAAGGAACATTCATGTCACTGTACCTCCTTTCTAGTTGAGGCTTCATACAGCCCTTGAAATTGCTTTGAAATGCTTTTAGCAATTATTGATGCTACTGAATCAAGTGGATCAGTGAGCTGAAGGAATAATTGAAACTGGTTGATACATATTTCTCTCTCTAACTTCAAGAGGTGGGACAGGTTGTGCAGGGGAAGAGTTTCATTTGTGGTACTTTTACACAGCCTCTTTTTAGTCATGCATAGGACTGAGCTTAATGGATTTGTTGATGACTTGCATGAAAAACAGTCATCCAGAAAGACAAGTTTGGAGGAATTCTGTCCCTAAAACTCTCTATCACTTAGTGACACTGGCTAAATATAGCCAAGTGATGCTTCTAAGGCTTCTCTTCACACTGTTCTTGCAGTACACCTTGAACCATATGAATCTCAGCTGTTATCAAGCTGGGCTCTGGAACACTGTGCTTGAATTGTCGGCTTTCAGTACAGCTTTATGCTGTTGAGTTTGATTTTATATAAAACTACAAAACCAGCCCATTTCAAACAGTTCTTGTTTGAACTCCTGTCACACTTCTCTGAATGTGGGAAGCTTTAAGTTCTCATATTCTGGCCTTGACTATCCAACCACAGGCTTACTAAGGCACCTGTAAGAGACTGCTAAAAACTACCGTTCAAGTACAGCCTTTTGTTGCCTTTGTTTATATAAAACAATATTTTGATGCATACTTAGGCTTTGACATCTGAAAAGCATATAAAGACTGAGCTTGCGTGTTTTTCCCAGTCTTGGGTATGGAGGTAAAGCAAGGAAGCCTCTTCTGCTGTAGAGGAAAGGAAATGAAGCCTACTGTGAGGAGTAGATGTGACACAAGAAAGTGTTTCAGGCCCTTTGCTATGTTTAATCAGAAACTAATTCAGTGGATCAAGTGAGGGGTAAATAGTCCCATATCAGTAGTCTCAAAAGACTTAAGGTTCAAGGACCTTGAAGTTTATTTCATAGAATAAACTTCTTGTACTGTGGTTCTTGCATGATTTCCTTTACTTCAAGATATTTATGCAAAATCTTTTATTCTTTTGGAGATTTGTTCTCTAATTCACAAAGTCTGTTTCAGTGGACATGATTAACATTGCAGTTAAGCCCTTTGCGTTGGGGGTGGGTGGATGGTGTTTTCATGTAGGTTTTTTTTTTCTCTCCCCCCAGAAATATTAGACTGAAAATGGATGACAGTAATTGATTTGTTTTGAGCATTTCAGTATCACCTTGACTTAATCCCTGTCCTCTAGAGGGTATGTTTTGAGGAGAGAAACTTGGAGGAGTCACTGTAAGTTCTGCTTGGTTTTTTTGCTCTCCCTGAGTAGCCACTGGAGAAGAGACTGTTTTAATTTCTTATGTTGAATTACATAAAATACAACTGCTGCTTACTTGCTTTCCTTCTTTTCTCTGTATCTGGTATATAAAGGTCTTCTGTTCACGGTCTTTATCTGTATCTCAGCTTGGAGAAATTATAGATATTGCTGGTGAATATTCTTTGCTACCTTGGTTGAAATCCTGAGTAGCAGAACACTTGAGTAGTATGAAATGTGTGTGGGAGTAATGCAGAGAGAGAGAGCACTGCATGGGTATGCTTGGGTTGATGCAACCACAGAGGCTTTGTCTGTGGCCAAAAAGTGATAGCTTTTAGAAGCTATCTATCAACCACTCAGGATGAGTCAGGTGTGGAGATTTTCTTGCAGTTAATTTTCTGTTCCACAAGATGGAGCCAGTTCTTTGGCAAATCAGCTCTGTCAAGAAGCAGCAGAATTTGAGGAAACAAAAGAGAATTAAAGTAACTTCACCGTGCTTTATGGTTAAAGAACAGGCTAGGTGCAGTTGAGTGAAAGGAAGAACTGTAGTCTCTCAGAAGTCTTTGAAGATGTTGGCCAAAGGTAAGTTTGCTACAGACTATATTAGACGTGCAAAACAATTTGTATTCTGTGTAATAATTGGCTTCCTTCCTTGTAGAATTTCTAATTGGTAACTGCAAGAATGTAAAGTGAAAACTAAATTTCTATGTACCTCTATCATACAAACCTTATTTAAAATTAGTCTTGACAAGCTTTTTTCCATTTAAAACTTTCTCTCCGATTCATTAGTTGCCTGGCAAACTGGTTTTATGCACACAGTATAAAGGGTTCAAAATTGTTTGCTAAGATGTAAAATAGTTGCCCTTCCCATTGACGGCAAGTATAAAATTGAAAGGCTGCATGTTTCCTTTTTGTACCCCAATTCAGACCTCTGTTTGCTCTCTGTAAGTTAAGGTGTTTTAGTAAGAGTGGGCAGCACCTGTATTGAGCAAAAGGAGCCTTTCAGTATTAACTGCAGTTATAGTAAGCTGAACAGATTGTAGTGGACTGATGGAGGGAAGGAAACTCTGAATTATTTTAAAAGGGAAGCAACCATCATCATTCTACTTTGTAGTCAAATCTGCAGTGATTTGGTTCCATTGTAGGTGTCTCCCAGTCTTACCTCTTGTGTCTCTTTTTAGTTTTTTTCTGGTCTCCATTGTCTTTTTCTTTTTTTCTAACATGTTTGTGTGACAGATTCTTCTACTCCTGCCCAGTCTCGCCTGGTATTGTATGACCTTTCTCACTGATTTCCTAGTGCAAGTAGAAGCTGAGTAGAGACTGGAGTGTGGACTGAGATGTTTAAAACAGTTACAGGATTTTTATACAGACTAATCAAATGAAGAGCTAAAGCAATGTTGCACACTGTATTGACTGCTTGGATTCATATTCAGTTTCACATGTTTTGTAATGCTGATAAAAGTAGCTTTTCCTCAGCATTTGGAAGGAGCAGTATTGTGTAAGCCGTGTTTTGTACCTCATACAGTATTGTGCGTGTTCTGATGCAAAATAAAACTTGAGCAAATGTAATAAAACTTAAATCTTGGACATAAAAACCTCTAGTTTGGTTTGTCTTGTGTTTTCTTTGGAAATGCACTGTACCAGCTTCAGCATTACCATTCCTGTCATTATTCTTGACCAAAGATCTGTGTCAGCTGTACCCACAAAAAGTTGGCTGTACCATCTAAAATTGCATTAGCAGGGTGCGTCAGCAATGCTGTGAATTGTTGTGGCTTCTTCAATCAGCTGCTTTCTAATGTAGTGGAGTATAACACATGGTCCTTATGGAGAGAGTTAATGGGATTGGGAAAGAAAGCAATATACAGGAGTATGTGCACAAGCATTAAGCACGTGCAAGGTACTAGTCCAGTTAAAATAATATGAAGGAGAAATCTGTCATCAAAAATTATATCCTGAAAGAGGCAAAGTGTGGAGGAAAAGTGGAAAAATTTTTAAAATATGTTGAGAAAAAAGCTTTTCCTCACCAGAGAATATGTAAAAAATTACGCCTTTTTCACAAAATTCGCGCTTTGATGTTCATTTTAGAATGAAAGAATGGCGTGTGAAGTTGGATAAGTTTTTCAGCAATTTAAAAGTTGGCTTGAAATCAACTTATGTGAAGGCTTTTATCTAAAATTATGTAAATTATTTTCAAGCTCTTTATTGCTTAAGTTTTAAACAGCTGAAGTCACTTTTTGAAATGTTCTCAGTTTTACAGCTACCAACTAGCTGTGGATATTTCTACAAGTAGGGAGAATGTTGATTCTATACAGTAACTATACTGGCATGGAAGTCTATTGTAACTGGAAAAAACCTCTCTTTAGGGTTTTTTTTCCTAAATTCACTAGTTATCTAAAATTTTTGAATTTTGCAAGATAATATCAGGTTACATTGGTTTTTTGGTGGCTATGTATTTCTTTCATTCTCAGAGTCCAAATTGTCTCTAATAAAGGACTCCTTAAATACTCTAAGTATCTCACAGTTAGTGCTGTTTCCTTGGACCTGATTGAATTCTAGTCTGTATTCAGCAATTTATACACAGTTCCTGAATGTAAGGTAATGTAGCAGGTGTGATGGATTGACCCCAGGGAGCAGCTGAACACCCACCCCACCCCTCTTTCCAGTGGGGAGAAAGTAGAAGTGGAAAGTCTTGTGGCTTGAGATCATGGCAGTTCAATATGGAAGGCAAAACCTGTGCGGGCAAATGAAGAAAAGAGGATTTCATTCAGTAGTTGCCATCAGCAGGTGGATTTCAGCTGTGTCATGGAAAGCAGGGTCTCAGCTTGTGTAATGGTTGTTTGGGAATGCAGATGCCATAACCACTATTGCCCCCCTTCCTCCTCTGTCTTTCCCCCAGCTTTTGTTCTGCAAAATGGCATAATGCCATAGGGTTTGGGATGTCCCTTTGGTCAATTGGGGTCTGACTGTGACCCCTCCTGGCCTCTTGTCCACTCCCTGCCTACTAGGTGGGGATGGGAAAGAAATCTTTGAATTTGTGCAAGCACTGTCCAGCTGCAGCCAGAGCATTGCTGTTGTCAGCACTGTTTCCATCACTATTCCAAAGCGCATCTTCAAAGGGCTGCTGTGGAGCAAGTTAACTCCATCCCAGCCAGGCCCGGTGCATTGGGAAATGTCACTTGGTATTTTCCATTTAACAGGCAATAGCCAAGCCTGCAAATTAATTTTTGTGAAGCCATATGACAGCTCAAATGCATCTTTCTGTTTAGCTTTTACAAGAAACTTGCACTTGTGCTGTGTTTAAATTTCAAATCAAAATTAATCACTCCTTTTTATGAAGGCAACTGAATTACAGTTGCCAGTAAGACTAACTGTGCACAATAAACCTTGTGGGCTTAAAAATCTAACCTAGTTATTTTAAGGATTACTTAAATTGTGAATGATCCTATGCATTCAAAATTTTGTCTTGATTTTCTCTGGAAGATAGCACACACCTTCACAGCCACCCGTTAAGAACTGAAAAGGAAATTTATGTTTAGTCAGTAGACTATATGTAGAAATATGGAAAAGAAAGTTCAGAGTGAAGAAAAAATTCAGTTCTCATTTTGGAAGCAGCCTGGCTTAGGATTGCTGAAGTTTTTTCCTTTGTTCAGCCAGGCAGTGTTTCAGGGACTTCACAGTATTCTAGTATATAGTTTAATATAAATATTGGTCATTTTCAGTCCTATGGCTTTTTTTCTTAAATTGACTTTAGCAAAGGATGAAAGAGGCTGAAAGTATTTTTAACTGGCTACCTACATCTTAAAGGACTAAGAAATTATTTGAAGTGTATTTTTATATTGGAGTGGTGTAGCTAGCTGCAGAAGAGCAGCTCAGCACTTCTAGTAAAAAATGTGTATTCAAATGGCTTTCAAAAGAAAATAAAATTCTATTGAAACTTATGTCAAACATAAGTATTTCATTTTATTATTTGCTGATTGAAGTTGCACTGTATAACATAGTTCTTGATAGGTAAGATAGCGTTACTACTGACACATAGAGGTGTTTTAGGTAGTGTAAAATAGCAGTCATCAAGATTCTTAATGTCCAGTCTTCATTTCTGAAGCCAAATGTCCATCTTTGGAATTGGCTAGCAAAATATATACAGCAGATAAAACAGCTTACTCTTGTAATTTTTTCTGCAGGAAACCAAACATATCTTTAAAAACCTAGAAGAAAAAGCCTGTATTTTGATTAGTGCAACGTATTTCCTGTATACAGAAAAGAGGATCCTGACTTCATACAGAATTGGCAACACTGTAAATTTTTTATTGAATCAGTCCAAATTACCTTTTAATGTTTCTCACAGAGGAGGAGTTGCAGACTAAGCTTTAGCTGACTGGTTAAGTCAGGCACAGTTGGTTTGAAACACAGAAAACATTTTCTAACTTCTTTTGCCTAGTGTTTAACTCAGGCTGTAATTAATTTGTATTAATTAAAATATTTTTCATTTGAAGTGGTTAATATTGCATATTAGTCAGAATTAAATTCAGAGGCTACACACGAATATTTTTGTCTGGCCTCAGGTTTGCCTGTTATTCCACTGTTTAATTTGTTTCTTTATTGTTTAAATATATTTGATTTCCCCAGTTTATTTTATAAATAAGTACAAATTAATGAAATATGAGCTTCTGGGAAAATACAAAACTGTTCTTTTCCCGGAGAAAACCAGCTAATTCACAAGTTGTGTTATAAACTTTCTTTTTGTTAACAAAGTTTCAAGTGTAATATTTTAACTATGAACTTAAGGATCTTTCTCTTAATTCATTAAGGTAGACTTCAGTCATGTCAAGTCCTCCTTCTGGTCTTGTCTCATTAATGTAGAACTTGCCTATCTGGGATCTCATAGCTGAGAAAGAACCTGAAGAAGAGGAAACTCATGTGATGTGTAGTGGTACAAACTCGTTTGTGGTAAAAAGTTCATAGTGGTTGTGTAAACACCCTGTAGGGATAAAAACACGGACAGCATACGGAAACTGCAGATAATCACCTGCTGTCCCTGCAGTAACCACACCAAAACAGGCTTTGCCTTTTTAGCAGCACATCCATGGGGTATCGTTTGGGGAAAAAAATGGAGAAGCTGTTGGGCACACAAGACTTTGTCTTACCTTTTTGTTTCTGAACCATCATGGCTACATTAAGCAATTGCATAAACTGAGGTACTTGATCTGCAATGGAGTGGCTAAGGGTTTTCTTTTATTAAGTTTCTTCTGGTGTACTACTGCAGCTGAAATTTGATTAACAGGTTGAGGCAAATGACCTGCAAAACTCTTTATCTTGGATCACTAAATCTAAAAGTTGTATAAATTTTAAGTGGAATCTTCCTGTAATATAAATCTACCACCCGTAAGGACGGTGTGAGTATTTTGTGTCTGTAGTGTTTTATAGGGGAAAATATAAAGGGCAGATTAATAGGTTGCTAGCTGTTGAACTATTTAAGACACACGTTACCCTCTGACCATTCTTATCTGACAAGTAGTAGTTTTAATGTGGAACTGCCATGTGGGGAATGATGTGTAAGTTTCATTGAGTAACTGTTAGATCTCTTCACCCCTGAAATCTAATTTAATGATAGTAGCACTGATTTTGAAAACTGCCAGTCATCCTAATGATTTTGGTCTTAGAGGTCAAGCAGTGGACATCAAATGGTCTGACTTCTTGAGATCTTGAACAAGATAAATTAAAAGCATAGTGATTACCCAGAATACAGACAATATTTCCACTAGTAGGAGGAATGCTTCTTGCAACTAATCTGGGGATCTGTGAATGTACCTTGAGATTTCAAATATCAATTCTAAAGAATGGAGTTTAGCTGAAAGGATTTCTCCTGCTTCCTTATTTTGGCTGTTGCTGAACAGTCCTCACGCAGTATCAGGGGTTTTCTTGTTTCTGTTCTGCTCCCCAGAGTTGTGTGGGGAGCAGAGAGTTGAGGGTTGCTGAGAAATGCAAAAGTTGCATGAGTGGTATAGGTTCAGATCTGTTATACAAAAGCAGAAAATAATTGCTTGAAATGTTTTTATGCTCTTCAATGTGTTTTCTTGCTTTTGATGGTTAATTATTTAACCTTCGAGCTCAGAACTAGAAGGACTTTAAAGCAGTGCCTTTAACAGTGGTGGTGTACAGGGCTAGATAATATTATATAAATGTGTTTAATTAGAGACTGCATAGTAACTTCAAGTGAAACATTCCAAGTGTCACTGCAGTCATTCAGGCCAGCATGCTTTAACTCTGTGTCAACACATGAGATGTGATCGGCACAGATGAGAAATGATGGAAATCAACCCGATTCTGTGAGAAAATCCATCAGTCTGTGAATGGCAACTCATACTGTAGTTTAGGAATCAAGGGTACTGAACATATTCATTTTTCCACCATTCTTAGTCATGGATATTTTTATCAGTTGGTTTTGCAAATTGGTATAATCATTCCCTAAGAGCTTGCATGCTACTGTTGTAGAGTCAGCGCTGTATGAGGTATTAAAGGATTTTTTGCATTAATATAAGATTGCCCTGCAATTAATTTCAAGTTAAGTACAGATGCATGTCTTAAGAAGCTTTTAATTGGAATAAAATGAGCAACTTCTACTGATTTCTGCTGATGCTTGCACCTGAGGCACAGCCATAAGAATTATTCAAGATGCAAGCAAAATCTTGTTGTTGCTAGTAAACCAACTTTCTAAAGTTTGTTTATTGGGGTTTTTATGACATGGGGAGATGGACACAATATATGACTTTCTAGCTTAGACTGACTAATTAATGTTCTGTGACATTATTTAGAAGTAGAAATCTATAAATAAAATTGTTAACAGCAGAAATTGTTAAAAGTAATACATATCCTAGGGAAACTGCCATGAGCCTTTATTCATACTTGTTCATTCAGATTGTCAGTATAGAATTGTGCCAGAGAAAATCTTCACAGTATATGGAATTTTGAAAATAACTGATTTATTTCCTCATTTCTCTTAGGTCCAAGATGGGCCTCTTGGAACACTGGTGTTTTTATTTGCATCAGATGTGCAGGAATACATCGAAATCTTGGGGTCCACATATCAAGGGTCAAATCTGTCAACTTGGATCAATGGACGCCAGAACAAATACAGGTAAAATATCTTAAATATGTTTCCCATTTGGCAGGGATGCCAGGAGTACTTTTGAAAGGATTTGCATTTATTATGATGCCCAACTTAAATGTTTTGTAAACCTAGTAGTTCTTAACGTGTTATATTTCTGCTGTAATGAGTTTAGGTTCCGAACATTCGCTTCAGAAATTGGTTTAGCTATCTTTTCTGTATCATTTTAGATGTATTCTACCCTCCCATAGGGACTCAGAAGGCTACTTCTTTGGTGTGTCTGTAGAAGATGTGCTGTAAGCCTTTTCAGTAGGTGACACTAAGGTAGCATTCACACATCTGCATGATTCCTGGGTATGTTGTTTTGGTGTACCAAGCACTGACTTTTCTTCATGGTCTGAAGAGCCATCTTGGGAGATGAAAGCTTGTCTTTCCCAGGATGGGTTAGTTTGCACTGTAAACAGCATCAGTGTTTTTTGCTTTTGTCCAGCAAGTCTTGGCAGGCAGCCCTCCCGTGCCATGGTAGCATCTCCCAAGACATACGGCAACAAAGAGATCCCAAGTTAAAAGCTTGTAGTGTTGTTTAAGCACACCAATAGCATTCTGACTGTTTCAGGATTTAAAGTATTGATGGACATGAACTAACTGTTTTCTACCACTTTTCCGTAGTGCATGCAGGAAATGGGAAATACTAAAGCAAGACTACTCTATGAAGCTAATCTGCCAGAGAACTTCCGAAGACCTCAAACAGATCAGTATCCTTTTTGTTTGAGCTTTCACACTGAAGTGACTTTTAACGCAATTTAGATGTTATGACTGTTTCAAGGAACTTCTACATTTGGCAGCTCATCTTATTTATTTCATTGATATTGTTGTATAAGAAATGTCAAGGGAAGTCGAGAGCAGTTCAGAAAAGGTTTAAATTACTTCAGTTATTGCAAATCTACTTTGTAATGAGATTTGGCAAGCCCCATTTATTTTTGCTTTCTGAAGAGGTGACTTCATAAATTCCCTGTATGTAGGAAGTTAGAGTGATACTAGAGAGTTCTTGAATATTCTGTCTCTCTTGAGTAACTGTCAGTTGAAGTTAGAAGCATTTGATCAGGAAACAATGAGCTGAATGGTAAAGTAAAATAAGCCATTGGGTGTTACTCAAGTGAAGTATGGATTTCTTTCTCTAGGTGACTGGCATGGGAGTACATAAAAAAAGCCTAATCTCTCTGATGGCCACCACTTGTGTTTGTGTGTGGTTGTCACTATGTACCTGGAAGGAAAGGATTGGAAGAAAAACTGTCTACCAACAATAACTTTTTTCAAAAAAACCCCCTTTTTTTAATTTACTGAATCACTAGAGTAATATATAGTGGCATTAACTTAGATTTGTATTTTTCTTGATTTAGTGAAGTTACTCCATTGGTAGGATTTGCTTCACTTGATCTCACTGGAACTCTTTAATGAGATCCTAAACACCTAGTTTAAGTGAGCTGAATCTTTTCCCAGCTCTCTTTGCCTGATGATGTTACAGGCTACAGGTGCCGACAAACAGACTTAGTTGAAACTGGATCTGAATATTCTCCTATGTCCAAAAGTGATTTTGGTTCTTCTTTTTATTAGATACTATGCTCAATATACTATGCTGGAAGATATTTTTTTTTGGAAGGGTTAGACTACTTTTTATAAAATGCACTTGAGCAAAACAGATACATTTTTTCATATTCTAGTAGCTTTTGAATTAAACTAAACGTACATCCCCATAAGAAAAAAGTAACTGGAACCAGATAGCACTGTAGTATTTCAGCTCTAATATTCTAGAACTTTATTTCAGCCATAGGACTGAAATACTTTGACTAAAACTTACTCAAAAATGGACCTTTAAGATGTATATTGTATTCTTAGTGCAGCGAACTTGAATTCACTGGTGCTATTGCATGAGAAGCAATAATGCTTTACTCCAAGTTTTTCTTGTCAGATCAAGCCAGAAGTCTAATTTTTAGACTTTCAAAATAATTCCTTTGTTCATACTGTATACCTTGAGTTAATTATATACCCTTTTGAACAGATGTCAGCTTCTGAGTGGTGGACTTAGTCAACTGAATGTATTTCACTGCTTGTGCTTTCTTTATTAAAACTGCAGTACCAGGACAGGTGATGCCAACATCTTCTGTTTTGTTTCTCAGTTTCCCCATAACTTGGCAGCTACTTACCTACATTGGCATTCATGACAAGCTGTTGTGTTATGGGTGTTTTTTCTCCTTCCTCTTTGCTCTTTGTATCACTACAAAATTAGCTTTGTATATCACCAGTGTTCTGGTTATGAATATTCTCATATTCTGAATATTCTTTTGGATGAACTATGAAAACGTTTTGCATGTAGTGATCAGTTTTGTATGTATTCATCCGTGTTAGTGTGTAACTTCCTGTAGCACTATAATATATTTTTAGGTAGTAAAGTGGACACACAGGAGAAATGTGTATGTGGGATCTGCCCAAAATCTTTTGCTAAAGGTCCCTGATCGCATCTGCTTCTTAATCATAAGACTGACCTTTCTGAGTACTTTTTTTCTTCCATTCTACTTGGCAGGGATGCTGTAGTGTAGAAGCTAACTTTGAGGATCATTGTGATTTTTTTTTTGTATGGCAGCTTTAGCTTCCTCTTGGAAAATGTTTTTTTCTAAGAATAGAGTGAATAATTTTTTTGTCTCTTCATTTTAGTCAATTCTTAACAGTTTTGGCATCTGTCGAGGTTGCTTAAAATTCTTTTGTTAGCAAGAACACAGTAGGTTATTGATCATTCACATGGTCCAAAAATTCATGCAAATTGAAGGGGGTAACTTGAATAAGGTGAATATTTTTCAGAAATAAGCTCCATGAAATTTAAATAGTTATGATTCATTGTTATTAATTTTTAAATTAAACCTTTCTAATTGTCTGAAATATCAAGTGTGCATTCTGAGCAACTGCTAAAAATAGGGAAATACTTATGCAAAAGACCTAAAATATCTAACGCCAAAATCTATGCAACCAAAACTTAGAACACTTGACAATCTGAACGTGATGTCTGAAAATGTTAATTTAAATATGGCAAATAGCTAAGGCTTTTTATTTGAAGAAAGATTAGTTTGTTCAAGGGTATTTTATAACAATCAAGTTTTGGATCTTTTCTGTATTAGTTATATTTTAGTACAGTTATCCAGTTGCAGCCCAAAAGCATGGAAAAAAATATTAAATTCCCTTTCTGTATTTTCTCCTCCGACGGAGTTAATATAGTCCAATAATTCACACTCCCATTTGGAAATAAACTTTTTGAGGGAACCCTGTTAAGTATTAACTACATCTGTAAAGTTGTGGGAGGTGCATATTGCACAACTTCCATTTATCTGTGATTTGATAATATACATTGATTTTTTTGGCAAAATGACAGTATAAAGGATAATGCAGTATTAGTACAAAGATAGTTGTACATTCAAAGTGCTCAAGATACTCTTTAGAATTTAGATATATTTGGAATGAGGTAGAAAAGAATGTTCTGGGTTTTGTAATTTTTATGG
>JAWWLV010000121.1:85511656-85555223 GCA_035041135.1 Platyrinchus mystaceus | reverse complement strand
GTTCCTACAAAGGGTGAAGGATTTTAAGGCTTCTTGTTCTCTTAGTCTGCATTTTACAGACTATGGACCTGTCTCAGCCTGGTTTTACATTTCTAATCATACCTTTTCAGTCTTGCACAAGAGATCAGATTATTTTTGGTTCTTTGGTTGTTTTTAATGCTAATCTGGAGAAAGGCAAATCAAATTAGATTCTTCCTGAAACTGTGGTATTCATTCTTTTGCAGGTAACAAAGGACTCCTTATACTTGAGGATTGCTTTGAAAATAGTCTTACTTAATGAAATTAATCTGTCATGGCTCTTATTACGTATTGGAAGTTGTAGACAAAGAAATTAAGAAATAGATATTGCAGGTAGAAGCAACAAAAGAGAACCCTTTTTTGTCAGGAAAAAAAGGAAAAGGTTTTATCTTTTTAGTATTGGAAAAGAAGTCAACGTTCAGGAAGGGTATCACATTTTTTTCCTCAACCCAGTGCATCTTTGCTGTTAGTGTTTGATTCTCTCAGCTCTGGTCTACAGCAGAACAGTATTTTAATGTGGGGGTTTTTTTTAATTCTATACAAGTAGAATCTAAAAACTGTGAGAACAAGCTTGAGTGTCGGTTGCTTTGGTTAAATTTTCCTTTGTTTAACTTGCCAAACTTTTTAACAAAAAGCTCTTGTCAAGTGTGCTTAGTTTTAATTGATCCTGTTACATTTTTGCTCCATGTACGTTCAAAATATAATACTGCCTTGGCTTTCCAGCTGATAGTACTTATTAACAGATAGCATTTTCAGCTCCTGCTAAGCTTCACTTTTTTTCCTGGTGACTTTGAGAAAATTAGGTAAGCAACGCTACATATACTTAACTTGTATCTTGCACAAAATAAAGTGGGCACATTTAAGCAAGCATGAACTAAATCAGCCTTATTCATGGCTGGATGCTGTCTTTAGAAAAAAACATCTGTATGATCAAGACTTACTCATTCTGAGACATTTGAAACCACAGGAGCATTTATGGTTGAAACTGCAGATATACAATCTCATCTAAAAAGTTTTATAGAAATTATAGTACTAGTTAGGAGATTGTGTACAATCAATCAAACATGCAGGAACAAAATGCATGACACTTTTACTGAAGTGGTACTGATACCTGGAACTGAATGTAAAGAAGGATAAGGATTGGAAGAGATGAAGTTGATAAGAGGAAAAACACTTTAATTTAAATAACGTCACTCAAAATAATAATCTTACCTTGTTTTGAATAATAGGCTTCCTTTATTTTCCTAAAATAATGCAAGTACTGGAGCATGAGCAAAGCAATCCAGTGTCTTTGTGTGTTCTGTTTCATTTTATCGTGCTTAAGCTAGAAAGTGCTTAATCTTAACAGTGTGTGACCATCAAGACAGGGCAGTGGGGTTGTGGGAGGCCCTGTCAGACGTGCACATCTTACTGAAGAGTGAAGATATTGACTTATTTTTCATAAAAAATTATTTTAGATGTCACTGATAACATTAAATCTCCATCATTAACCTCAACTTTAAATTGTTTAAAAAAATAATGCCCTAAGGAGTTTCAACAATCTTCCAGCCTCGTGCAACTTTTAGTGTTTTCCAGTTGTAATGTATAGTTGATATAGGTATTGATTGCATGCCTTTTTTGCTAAAAGGTATAAGGATATTTCTTTGGACTGTTGAATTTATTATGTTTTGATAATTGTTCATGGCACTAGAACAGTTGCACAGAGAAGTTTTTGACTCTGGCATTCATTCTGTTGCATAATTATGTCGTCACAAAATTAACTCAAAGCTATTTGGAAGACAGCACTGTAGCTGTGGTAGAGATAAAAGCAAAAGAAGATAGAAGCAGGATCTATTAATACAGTTACCTGTTAATACAATTCCAAGGAAGTGGACAAGTTTCTCACTCTAGATAATTTTGTAAGATCATAAGTATGATGCAGAATTAAATTACCAGTTACCTAGTTGCTCAGGTAACTAGCATCTCTTTATTGCTAAATTCCTTTCATATATCCATCAGAACTGTTAACCCATCTGCAATCAATTGTCTCTTGGCTCTGTTGAAAAAAGAATTGCAATTGGATGAGCTTGTCTTTCAGTTTTACTTGAAATTTTTCCTTAATAAAGTTGTTACCTGCAGCTAGAAGAAAATGGGAACAGTTGTGATGTTGGTCCCCAGGCATGTCAGTGTACTGTTGAAAAATAAATCCATCCTACCTCTCTACTCAGCAACTGTTGTCTCTCTCAACTTGAGGATATTTTATTTCATGTCAGAGGAAGATGCTGTAGGCTTGTCTGTTAGGCAGAGGGTGCATTTTACACTCTGTAGTAACATGGGTAACTTCTGATCAAGGTAATACACAGATTTTTTTTGTCTTATGTACCTAAGCCTTAGTATACACTGTAAGTAGATATCAACATGTTTTTTCTTTGGTTTAAACACGATTATTTTAGTGGTAAACAAAACAGGTTGGGTTGAATTTTAGCATAAATGTTGACATGGATGACTGAACAAACAGATCAGAGGCCTTGTAATATCACTTTAAAGGGCCAGTTGTAAAACTTCAAAATCTTTGAAGCTGTGAATCTAAAAAGTTTTAACAATCCTTAAATTTTTTAAGGGTGATTTAAATATTAACTTTCAGAATATCTAGAAATTTCATATAGATTCATATTACTTAAACTGGAGGTTAGAAAGCAGAAAGAAGCTTGACTCATCTGCAGTGGAGATGTAGGCTGCTAGACTGGATTGTGGCTACGGTGCTTCTCGATAGCTAATGTTAAAAATTATGATACGGAGGGTGAAGACAAAGAAAATGGAGCTTTCCTGAGTAAAGAGAAATCCGTTTTGGTATTGTATATGATAGGTTAAAGTTACTTGGCTTTTAAAGTAATTGTTTCAAAGTCATTAACTTTGAAATGAGAACAAAAATTAAGAAAAAAAAAAAACCTCACTGGCAGAAGCAACTCATACAGCTAATGATGTATGAGTATTTAATAAACATTTCTTCCTCTCACTAAATTCTGCATTTGTGAAACAAAATTATGTATTTCTATGTGAGGATGATAAAGTACTCGTCAGCTCTCTCCTAACTTTCATAGCAGTTAAAGAAAGCAACAGGCTGATACAGAAGTAAGAAAAATTAACCTATGGGGCTATTTCAGTCTGATTAGTTGTTGGTGACAGGATTGAATTTCCATGGAGCTAAGTGAGAGTCTTCTTTAAGTGCTTCTCTAGAGATAAATACCTCTAGTATGCTTAGACTTCATAAAGTGTTTGTATCATACTGCTTGCCATAATGATAGAAAAGATGCTGGTACAAGCTATTAGTCCAACACTCTGTGAAACAGAACTCTGTTAAGAAAAGTCCAACTCAGAGGCTGTTCATATGAGACAGTATTCAGTATGATGCTGTAAGACTGTGACTAAAACATAAAGACTGTAAGAATAAGCGGAAAAGCAGTAGGAGCAGAGGAGTAAACTAAGGAGTGAAAACAGAACAGTGATCTGCTTCTCCTAGTCCATGGAAGGAAAGTGGTGAGGTGGGTTAAGGAAAGAAGTTCTCTCCCAGGAACCCTAGGCAAGTGAGGGCTGATTGCATACTAGGCTATAGGACTTCTTGTGGAATGCAGAGAGTTTGGGGATAAGGCAGATAATATTGCATGAATCTTATAATGGGATGTTTAGATGACAGAGACCAAAAGCAGGGGAATAGAGGAATCAAGGTGGATTGGGGTGTAAGAAGCATGAGGAAGCAGGGGGGAAGGGAATACAAAAGGGCAGTCATATACATGCAGGTTGCTGGGCAGTATACTTGTCTGAGTCCTGCATTTGATCACCACAGGCTATTCTGTATATGTGCCAAATTCTGTTTGCAACCATGTTGTGAGTGACTGCACTGTGTCCTCTGTGTCTGTATGTAAACACCAGCAAACTTCAAGTTGAACTACCAGACAAATAGGATAAGAAGCTGATGTCGACCACTGGAAAGAGACTGCAAGTCTTAGGAATCTGAGGGTCAGCAGCTGTAGAGACCAGCATCTAGAAGCCAACTGTTGCAAAGGCAGCCTGTCTGACACCAGCTGCTGGAAACAAACATTTTGTAAACACTGTGTAACAGGTAGCAAATTTCATGCTGGACTAGCCAGCGACTGACATAAAAGCACCAGGAAAGATCCAAGGTGTGAGCTGGTTGCTGGCTAAAGGTAGAGAGTCTTGGTATTGGGTGAATATAGGATATAATATATTCTATATCCTATATTCATCCAGTATATATATATTGGATCCTGTATATATCCTGAGCTTCCTATATCATATGATAGGAGGCTCAGGGTGTCCTTATCGCCCTCTACAACTCCCTAAAGGAGGTTTTAGTGAGGTGGGGGCCAGTCTGTTCTGCCATGCCTGCAGTGAGAGGGCAAGAGGAAATGGCCTAAAACTAAGAGGGGAGATTCAGATTAGGTATTAGGAAAAAAGTTTTCACAGTTGGTGTGGTCAGGCATTGGAATAGGTTGCCCAGGGAGGCAGTGGAGTCGCCATCCCTGGAGGTGTTCAAGAAGTGTCTGAATCTGGCTCTGGGTGATGTGGCTTAGTGGTTTAGGGTTTACAGTTGTAGTGCTGGGTAGACAGTTGGACTTGATGTTCTTAAAGGTCTCTTCCAACTTTGATGATTCTGTGATTCTAAGCCTCACTCAAAAAGTATTTTTCAGCAAAAAAGAGCACTTTTGTTATAGTTAAGGAACAGACTGCAAAGCACACCTTCATGAATAGGGATGGAAAGGATTTCTTGCATTGGATTGTTTTTTTACTATGAGCTCAGTCAGTTGCCATGCATGAATCAGCTCGTTCTTGTCTGGAAATACATGAAGAAGGAATTACAAATATGTGCCCTTTACTTCTGATTGGGTTCACTGATGTATTATGTACTACTTGAAAGGTTTTTAGAAGGAAAGTTATAAAAGAAAACAGTTAAATGAGGAACTGGAACTAATACAGCTGCCTTATTATAATTTTGCCTAGGCTAATGAGTGTGATAGAAGTCAGGGAGAAATACATAAGCTGAGTTCATATAACCATAATACAAGATTAAAAAACTGAAGGTGTATTTAAAATAGTTTATAAAAATACAAACCGTGTTTATTGCATTTTACAGCTTGAAGACTGAGGTGCAGTAAAACTTTGACCCTAATCCGATTTATAGATCTCATAATGGGACACTGGATTAGCTTTAAGACGGATCTGTTTAGATTTTCTGCTTCATAATAATTTCTTCTAAAAGATTTAAACCCCAGGTTTTATTGGATTAGAAGTAGAATTCTTGCTTTTTATCTAAATCTAGTTCCATGACAAGATAATACAAAATAGGAAGGGTTGATAAACAGCTTTTTCTCTGCCTATTGTGTCCTTGTAAACAGGTCCTTGCTTCTGGGCTCAAATGCAGTAATTTCAAAGATTTAGAGCTGCAGCAAACTCTGCTCAAGTCCTTGCCCCCAGAATCCCTGGAAAACTTGGATACCTCTGCACTCAGACTGTGTGCCTCTCTTGCTCTGCAGTCTTGCCATCCCTAGATTGGCTTCAGGTTCCTCTTTCTTGTGGCCTACCAGTCATCTTGCAATCATTTGCTTTTTTTCAAGTATCAAGCAGGAAAAAGAGCTTTCTCTTTTTTTCACACCCTATTCTGAACTTGTCAGCTTCAAGAACTTAATATACTGGAAACAGAATGCACAGAACTAGTATTTCAAATGTGGTTATTGTATAGATCTAATACATGAATTTAAGAATTTAAAGGATTTATCTTTGATATTTTGCTGTAGTCTCAGCAGTAAGTATAAAAAGACAGCCAACTTCATTTTAGGAAATTATGCTTCTATGTGGTTCATACTTTGTTTTGAGCAAGGTAAAAGGGCCTTTGAGGTTGTCTGATGCATTAGAAAGGAACTAAACCAATCCAGGTAAGTATAAGACATGAAAGGTTTTAAGCCTTCTTGGAATACATTAACTAAAGTAAATGAAATCTGAGCCAATGTTTTAAATTCAGTTAAAATACAATGTTAGTACTGCATGGTCAATAAGTAATAACAAAGGAATAGTCTTAATCCGTTTTCATAGAAATGATTAGCATATTAGCCTAGACCCAGATAAAATCATATTAATGGAATAAGATTATGGAGCAGGGTCTGTTAGCTCTGCCGTGAAGTTTTAATTCAAATGACTAAAGATATAACACGTTTTACATAATCTTGTTCAAGTACTTGCTTTAACTGTGAAAATCTAATGAAATCTATATACCCAGGTTTTCAAAGTGAAGGTGTGGATCAAGGACCATTTAAAAAAGTTTGCCTTTGAGAGTGTGTTTTGTCTGAAGGACCTTCATGTGTACAGAATCATATTTACAACAACAAAAGGCAATTCGGTTTTGTTGGTTTGTTTGGTGTAAATGCCTTAAATCGGCTTATGCAGGTCAGTGTGAGTAGTTCAGTGTCTGTGAGTGACTGGAATTATCGCAGTAGACTCTTAAATAATAAACTGACATTTTCTCCTTGGGTTGGCTGTTTGTTTGGTTTGTGGTAATCCTAGTTTTGTAAATGAGAATGGCAGCTTTTGTTGTTGTTGATCTGCAGGTTTTTCTGTTGATTAGAAACGAACAGAGTTTGTTTGCAGGGTCACTGCAGTCTGTACATAATGATGATAACACTGTAACACAACTTGTGTTTCAATATAGTATAGCCGTTTTCTGGCTTTTTTGCTAGTTCAGCAAAATAGGAGTTCATCACTTGCTAAAAGTGAGTTTTGAAGAGTTAGTCTGATTTCTAAGTTTCTTCTTCATCCGTTTCAAGTCCAGAAGAAAAAAACTTATGATATGGTATCTTATGGGAGGGTAAACAGAATAACACGTGTCATCTTTAATATAATTTAAATATAATGAAAAGATTAATTTTTACTTATATGCATGTCAGGTACAAAAGCTGTAAAAACATTCTTTAAAAATTCTAGGATGCCTATGTGAGTAATGCTGTAAATAGATATGGACTAAACTTTGGATAGCATAAATATATGAGCTGTCAGAAAAATCATATCGACAAACTTATTGCAAGCTTCTAGTCAATTCCTAACATTATTTTCTCATATGGCAATTCTCAAATGTTTATGCTGTCTTGCAAGTTTTATTGCAAGCAGGTAATGAGAAGGGAAGGAATCCAGTTGCTTTATGCACAAGGCATGCTATTCCTACCTAATAAGAGGAAAGGAACACTTTTGTTCAGTAACCACAGAGGCGTATATGAGCTCTAGTGAGTAAACTGGAAATTGCTTTTAAGTGCTTTTCACAAAATTATTTGATGGATCTTCAGCTTTCATAAAGCTTCTTGTAGTTAAGGTAGGGTATATAAGTTAGAAATGCATTGGCAGTCAGATCTGTTTTAAACAGACTGAGTTCTGGATTCATATGAATTTTTCATTGAAGTAGAAAATTGAAGAAAATGTGCAGAGAAGTATTTTTTGTGTTTAATATTAAAATATGAAAGAAAATAGGAGCAGGTAAGTGGACTGGACAGCTGATGAATCAGATTTTTGACAGTGACTGATACCTTGCTTCAGAGTAGGAGAGACTTTTACATTAGTAACTTATTATTGCTTTGACTGCAGAGGTTTTCTACTTCGGGTCTGTTAGTCATGTGGCTTATGTCTTGCACCATGTACACTACCCCTCTTAATGCTCTCACACAATGTAAATGAGAATAAGGTCAATGATAACCCTAAATGCTGGTGTTGAAACCTGCTAAATTATTTACATTAGTATCTTTTAGTAGTGAATTTGGCAAAAGTCCCACTTGTTTTTAAAGCATTTGGGGGGAGGGGGTTTACATTTCTACTTTTAGAACTGTTAAACCCTTAAAATCTGTACCTATGAAAATAATTCACGTAAGGTTAAAAAAGCAGAAAATAGCAACTTGAATCCTATATTTACAATGAAAAATAGCAGAGTGTTTTCACTCTATGCTGGCACGTTTGAACCAGGCCTTACCAAAGAAGTTTGTTTTGGCACTGTCAGTTCCAGTGCAAAATGCCCTCAGTTGCCTCTGTCAGAGGAGAGTGTTCTGATGAACAGGAACATGCAGAAGAGCAGGCCAGAAATTTAGAGTGACCATAGGCTCTGGAATGTATGATCATATTAAAAAATGTGTTCTGAAAGGATAGCAGTGCCCTTAATCATTTCACAAACTTGGATTATTTTCCTATTTTACTATAATAGTAATTAAAAAAGGTCAGTGGGCTTGGCTGCAGAGCAACGTAGTTGCTGCTAGATCTGAATACTCTTACCATTTTCTCATTCAAAGTCTAACACCAGAAGACCTCATGTATGTTGTCTGTTCTGTCAACCAGGCGAGCTGGTATAAAGCTTTTCACTTCCCTCTTGTCTTCCCCTGCCCATCTTGTGCACTTAAGAGCCATACGTGGTGCTGAGAGTTGGGAAAGGACAAACTTGTTGTTTTGCAGAAAGGGAGCATTGGTAACACCAGCTGCAGACCTCACAGCATCCTGAATTTAACAGGTGTGTGACAGTCAGTCTTGCCCATAAGATGACCACGTCCCCTGTAGGCATATATGGCATCCTATGTGCCGTACTATAATCTTTGTACAGGGGGAAGGAGGAAGATTGACTTGGCAATGCTTTCTTTTTTTTTTTTTTTTTTAATGGTTATCTCCAAAAATAGCTGGCTGAAGAAAATTTGGTGGAATACCCCACAGACACCCTGGACTTCGTACAGTATATGACTTATGCTTCAGGTGTTACTTAGTGTTCTTCATAATCTCATCTCCTGCAGACTTGCTGCCTAAGTTTCTGTGAGAAAGCATTGCTGCCCATACCAGGGACTGGGAGTTTGCCTTTGGATGAGTCTGCTGCAAAACTGTAATGCTCAGATTCAGAGGTTAAAGGCTTATGTGTGCTAAGCTTCAATAGGAAGACTGAACTTGGGAATTCACTGTGGTTTGTAGGATGAGTTCCGTATACAGGAGCATCCCTTCGCTCAGCTGAGGTCAGCTGTCCCAGCTATGTCTCCTTCCAACTTCTTGCTCATCCCCAGCCTATCACTGGCAAAAAGAAAAATCCAGTGCTGTGTGAGCACTGCTCAGCAATAGCCAAAACAATGGTGTGTTACCAACAGCATTGTAGCCACCCACCCAAAGCCTGGCACCATATCAGCTGCTATGAAGAATGTGAAATCTGCCCCATCAGACCCATAGAGGCAATTAGTTTGCAAAATATATGGTATAAAGTATCTGTCAGTTCTCTTGTCCTTGTCAAAGAAACATCCTTTTTTATTGGGTAATTTGCTTTAGAGTAACATGAGAGATAGAAAAAAGTCTGTAACATCAACTCCAGAACTTAATGTGTGAATAGAGTAATTAACAGTGTTACTTGTTGATTTATTTGGTTTCATTTAACTCAAGCAAAGTATTTCACATAAATTATATTGAACTGGAATGGTGTAACTAGTGGTATGTTCAGGGCAATGCATTGTGATAGTTCAATAAAGGCAAATATTGGTTTCTGTAAAACAGAGCTTTGTTTTTTTAAACTGAGACCTAGTAGAGACTTTTTTTTTTTTTCTGGCCTAACCTGGTGTTCTTACCCAATTTTTAAAAATTAAGCTTGAGATAACCTCTATTGTTGCACAAAATTAGTAAAAAAGAAAAACAGAAAAGAAAAAGAAAGAAAAAAAGAAAAATTAGTGAAAAAGAAAGAACAAAGGAGGGTGGCACAGCAATGCAACATTAAATGCAGGTTGCTGAATTAAAAGATACCCTTTCATGATGGAATGGAAAACTTTCTCATTCTGTGTAAATTATTGGCAAGTTATTAACAATTCTTTTCGTCTTTGAGGATGTAGTCAGAATTGGAGCAAAATAAACCTCAAAACTTTGGTACAGATTTTTGTAAATTTTGCCACCAAATCCTGATGGATTGGAAATTACTTTAAAATCTTGGAGCTGAAATTGGATGTAAATGAAAAAGATTGGTAAATGATTAACCCTACCATTTTCTAATCGTAGGAAAATGAGCTGAATTAAATCCTTGCTGATATCTCAGTGAATTACAAGAAGACTGATACAGCTTCCTCTAATGAAGGCATCATCTCAACGTGAGGTTAAAGTAGTCCTGAGCACTTGGTTGCTTTAAAATCAAAATAAAATACAGGTGGCCTGATCTTCTCCACTGTTGTCTGCTTTTGGATGTTATTTGTGATGGTTTCTTAGCATAAACATTAAAGTTGACCAAGGTCCAGTGTGGAGGTATATGGAGATTGCCAGCATATGTATTTCTCTCCTGTAATTTCAAGCCAGTGGATTTACAGTGACAGTGTGTGGGAAATTAGGTGAAGGTCCAAATATTAATCTCTGTATTTTCTTCTTTTGTTTTCTTTTAATGGGAATGAGATGCTGCTTCTTATCTGTAGACATAATTCTCAGTTGTTCATTTTAGTAGAGGTAAAGTTAGGAGAACTTCCTAAATACTTTACAATATTTGCTATTTAGATACTGAAAGGTGATTTATCTTGTTACCTAAGGACTACTCATGGCTATAGTATTAGTGCTATACTGTCACATTATTGTTCTGTAGATGTACAGCAGGCAAGATTTAGATGTAGCTTGATTTGGGTATAAAATTGGGAGTCAGTCATCACTGGATACCAAACAGAGAATTGGATGAGAGCAGGAAGTTTAAGAGGGAATTGTTTCCATGATAACACTTTTAGCAGTTATCAACAGCATCAAAAGCCTTATTGAAGTAAAGGAAGATGCTCTGCCCTTGTTTGCCAAGACAGTCATGACATTGTAGAAAGTTGTTGGGTTGGTCAAGCACGACTTCCTCTTGGTGAAGCCATGCTGATTCCCCCAGTCGTGTTCTTGTCTTTTATGTGCCTGGAAATGGTTTCCAGGTTAGTTGGTCCATCACCTTCCTAGGTACCGAGGTGAAGTTGAGCAACCAGTTGTTTCCTAGGTCTTCCTTTTTGCCCCTGAAGACAGGAATGACAGAAGAGTGTATTTAAGTAAAAGGTTAAAAGGTTAATTGGAAAATAAGCCAATAAAGGATTATTGTATACCAGTTACTTGTCATCTGCATGGTTGCAAAAATGTATAGTGCCCATACTGGATCTGAGTAGTGAATGTGTCCCTTCTCCTCTACTGAAAATATGTGCTTTATAGGTGAAAATACACGTAAAAGATTGAAAGGTTTATTTGCCTCCTTAATTTGGCAGAAGTATGTAATATCTGCTGAATAGGGGATAACTTAAATTGATTATTGTGGTTCTTTTCAAAACAAAGGGTCAGTTTTGCTTAAGGCAGAAAATTCCAAGTCATGCCAGATACTAAGCTGATCATGTGGAGGATGCAAAACCATTGACTCCCTGGAAGCTTGTTCTGACTTCAGTTTCTTTCAGTGATATTTGCAAATAAACTATTTTCTGTAATTTCAAAATAATTTAAGGCAGCGGGCATTGCTTGCTTTCCATAGGTACTCCAACACGAGAACCACCTTGAAGAGTAATGTAGTGGCCATTAGTCACAACTGTGAAAAATGGCAGTGCAAGTTCTGCATATCAAAGATGTCTTGATGCTCTGCTGTTTGCAAGGACAGTGTTTCAGAAGAACGTAGCATAAAAATCATTTTAAAAATGATTTGGAATGAGAAATTGTTAATACAGGACCCCAAGTAAATATATCTGGGAATTGCTATAACCATCTACTTTGTTCAGTAAAACCACATATATTACTAAGACAGTCTTGAATGTTGTAAAAAAAATAATAGCCTCAGTAACCCTGAAGGCTCCACTTGAAAATAAATGTGCAGAATTGTGTACCTGTTCCCTTCTGCTTGCCGTTTTCATATCAGATTTTTAATGCTATTTTTAGTTTATTTAGTGCTGCTTAGTCTTCTATTTTTCATGACGTCTTATGCCCAAGTGTACAACAAGGAATAGATTGTCTGGTACTGGTGTCAATACTTAAAAATAATTGCTGTGGGAGTCAAGCAGACTAGTAATAGAAAATGAGATGACTCTTAGTGCAGCAAGATTCCAAGCATTTGTCATGCTATCTTGCACCTCTACAAAAAGTGGTAATTTTTAGATAAAGCACAACACTAAATTAAGCATTAAGTTTAAGAAATGTCACTGCCTTGTTATGCAGTTTTTTGCCTGTTGCACACTTCTGTGCTCACTGTGTGCAGTACTTAGCATTCATATCTCAAAAGGCCACTCTCTCCATAAAGCTTAGTCATGTATGAGTCCAGTTGGAGGAAAACTACTAAAAATCACATTTCTCTTTATGAATTGGAATAAAATTTTCCAGTGACACCAGTGTGACTTCCCTGTTTGTTCTTTTCCAAAAGTTTCAACACCTTGTTTATGCCAGCATTCTATGGGCTGGAAGGGACCTCTTGAGGTCCCATGCTCCAAACCCAGAAATAAGGCATGATCCGTGCTACAGAACGCTTCAGTAGGGCATTGCTTTTCACTGTACCTTCTTCAAGTGGACCACAGTGCAGTCATGTAGCCCAAGATCCATGGGACCAAAGAGAGAACAAGACTGTCCTAAGAAACAGTATGGCAACAAGGGGTATTTGGGTATTCTTAAGAATAACTGTGTGCATGCAAAGTTGTTGTTCCAACTCATCCCAGTAGTGCCAATCTTACTTAATTTATGCCTAAGCGTTGGTGACTTTAGAGAAGTCCCTGTCTATCTGTGAATCATGGCAGACCTTAAGCACTGAACAAATGTCTTCTGCATTTGAACAAAAGCCCTCCTATGTGCTGTGAAGCATCTTAAGCAGAAATAGAGGCATACCCAGTTGTAGAATAGAAATCTCAGGAGGATAGGAAATTCCAGGAAATGGTCTTTGTTATGGTGAGAGAATGGGGGGACAACGTAGTATTGAAGGTAAAATTAAAGATAAGAGCAAGATTTTTTTTGTCCAGATAGCTGCTGAATATTGCTTTGCATGACCAGTATTGTACAGATGTAGCATTGATAAATGTTAGGTGGCTGATCCCTGTTTTCAGTTTTCAGAATGAAGGTTAGTTTGTTGGTGCAAACTGTGTAGCTTTAAAGGTGTTGGACAGTGCTTTAAGGAGAAAATCTCCACCAGTGAAACAAATGCAGTATTAATAGCTAGAAATATTTGCTGTGCTAACAAGCTTGAAAATGGTTTTGCATTTTTTCTTAAAGTAACGAACTATGAAGTAACCTTAAAACCTATTACTTTAGTACTTTAGGTACTGGCAAGGGAGCAAAATGGCACAGAAACTGCTGATCAAGAAATATCGTAACAATATTGGAAATGGGTCTCTTAAAGGATTGTATTTTTATAGAAATTAATAATTTTATACCTTGTGTCTTCACTGCCTTTCTTATTTACTGAGTGATGAAACAGAAATATGCATTTAACAATTTAACAATTAACAATTACTTTCAAAAACTATACTTTTTTGGAGCATTGGGAATCAGTGTGCTGTGCTTCAGATCATAAACTCGGACATGAAAGTTATAATACAGTATAGAATCAGGGAATCCGTGGAATATTTTTCCAGCAGGCAATTTCCCAAACAGTTTGATCTTGAGCAAGGTATGTTAAGTCAACCTAAGAATTTTTGGCAAGAGGAACCAAGTATTTCTCTTAGGGATTAGGGTCAGTTTGAGTATGATGGTACCTGTGCCCTGTAGCTGCAGAAGTGAAGTTCAGTTCATTGGAGCTCTTTGCTGGAGGTTTTCAGTGGGGGCTTGCTCACATAAGAGGAGGTCAGTAGTGTGACAGGCTTCTATTCACTGTTTGAATACTCTGGAGCTTCCTCACTGCTTTTTACAAACACCAAGCTCGTTAGGTCCAGTTGGCAGGAGAGAAAGTAAAGGATTACCTAAAAAAGGAGATCTTTTGTGTCCATTGAACTTTAAAGTTCTTCTTATCTAAATACTAAGATTTAATGACCTCAGCAACCTCAGGAGTCTTGGTGACTCTGTCAAAGCCACGTTAAAGGTATAATAAAGGTGTGAGTGAAGCAGGTTCTGTTGGTGCCAGCCCAGGGCCCAGCCTGATGGTGCCCTCCCACCGTTATGAGGAAATCCATTCCAGTTAAAGGCTGTGCTCATTGATCAACCACTTTGCTTTGTGTTTGTGTGATGAGTATGGAGAGAAGTTGTATTAAACCCATGTGAGGAAATGCACTTCTTATGTCACTACTATAACCTAGTTTGTATTAATTTCAAAAATTGATGTTTCAATGGATTCAGGTAATCAGCCTGATATTGTTATGAAGAAGAATTATAAACAGATATGTGAAGTAATTTTCATAATCAAATTTCACTTCAATAGTATCTTATATTTTTAAGTCTCTAGGCAAGAGTTCCCTTTTCCAAAAGAGAAGAATGCTGTTATTAGCCTTTAGGTTTATAAAGGAAAAGATCATGAACACAGGTTGTGTGCATCAGTGCTTAGCATCTGTAAATGCTGCATGTTCTGCAGATATTCTTTGCAAGAAGGCTAAATAATGTCACTAGTCTGCTTCTAGTTTTTAAATCTAAGCTTCTTAAAAACTTGATTTTTTTTCTCTTTAATGTTGAAGAACTGTATAGTTTGGTTTCTGAAATGAGTTGATAAATTATAGACAGCTCTTTGCCTAGTGCATGATATGCAGTGGTTCAGTTTAAGAGTTTAAGACTTTAAGACTTGTTTTTAAGCTATTCTTGAACATAGATTTATTTAAAAAGTGATTACATACCAGTGAAGATATAAGGATAGTTTTTTACAATCACATGCCATGTTCTTTTGACCATAACTGCCACATTACAAATCAAGTTCATTATGATAAACAAATATAGCAAAGGGCTTTTACTTCTGATACTGAAACAGCATCTTTAATGAG
Organism: Platyrinchus mystaceus; assembly: GCA_035041135.1. Classification (NCBI taxonomy): domain Eukaryota; kingdom Metazoa; phylum Chordata; class Aves; order Passeriformes; family Tyrannidae; genus Platyrinchus; species Platyrinchus mystaceus. Next base: position 85,540,302 of record JAWWLV010000121.1, on the reverse strand, counting down.
AATTTTTTATGCATGGAAGCTTTTCAGAAAGGTTACTTGTGTTTATTTTTTTTTCCCTTAAAAGCCACAGAAGAAAGAGGATCAGCAGTCAGAAGCTAAAGCAAGTCCAAAAAAGTCATCAGAACCCACTATTGACCTTTTAGGACTTGGTAAGCAGTACATAATTACCTGGTTTTAAATCAAACACAGATACATCATTTTATATTTTAATAGACATACTTGCATTTTTGCTGTGTTTACTGATAGCTAGATAAATTTGAAAACCATAAGATTGAGTCTATGAATTTAAAAATATAAAGGAGAATGCCATAGGGATGTGGGTATATCAATACTTACGTTTTGCTAAGGAAAGTAATGAGCTCCTCTGGGAAGGGGAAGTTATCAAAGTGATCTTCAAAGGGCTTGTGAACAGTTGTATTTTAATGTTTATGGTACAAGTGTACTTTTCAGTGAAAATGCTGGGGTTATCTGTATTGTGTATCTGTAAAATACCTTATATTGTAAAATTCCTATATCAGGTAAAAGAACAGTAAACTGTAGGACTGCAGCCGACGAGTATCTTGTAAACCTTAACACCTTGGGCATTTCAGTGTTGTGTACTGACTGCGACTGTCATTCAGTTTTATCTAAAACGCCTTTTTGTTTTCTGACTGTCAGGTAACTGTGTATTTGTCTTGTAAATAAACTAGTTTGAAGTACAATAATTTAATTTGCCCTGTTGTGTATAGTCCATATTCGTAAAATATGTCTTTTATTTATCTGGGGTTACTCTAAGTGTGCTTTTTCCATTTGATAGAATCTTAACATGGAAATGGAAGAATATAATATTGCAGTAACTATTTTTATTTCCTTTTGTTATTTTCTAAAAGTTGTAAGTGGATATTAAAAGTATTTCATTTATATCAATATAATGGTTATTCTTAATTTTCTCCATAATTTCTACAGGATATTGGACGAGGCTGAGAAGTCATTTAAATGTCATTAGTCCTAAAACTTGACTTTGTAGAAAAATGGTTTGGGTTTTTTTAATTTTTTTGTTTCAAGGTATGAATGATGTGACAACAAAACAATTCTGTTTTAGAATTCACACTCTTATCCAAAATACATGTTATTTTCCCTCTGGATGTAGACTTAACTGTAAAGTACTATTTTTATATGGGTTATATCTATGTTGTGGTCTATATCTCATTCCAAGTAATCTGCTACTATAGACAAGCAAATCTTAATTAACACAGTGGAATGAATGCAGAATGAACCTATTAAAAAAAAAACCCAACAACTAATTTAGACTTGATACAAAGCTGATTTTCCTTTATTTTCCTTTAGCAGAACAGTAACCTAATTAAGAAGTAAAATTCAATCAATATGTGGTTTTAAGATTACTAGGCTTCTGTATTTTTTTGGTAATGATTTGGAAAGAATCTTGGTAACACTGTGTCATGATATAATAATGAACTTGGATTACATAGGCTCACTAGAGATGTAGTATGCAATGGAGAGAGTATTATAATTGGTGTTCAACAGCTGTGCTTCTTCAGTGAGATATACAAAGGGCAGAGTTTATAATATATATGTTAAAACCCCCTAGTTTTAAAGGAGGGAATGCTTAAAGATGTTTTAAATAACAAGTTGAAAAGCAGTGTAATAAGCCAGTAGCACTTGGAATCCACTGAGTTGCAAATGAGTTATGTGTTAATGAGAGCAGACCTGCATATTTCTTTTGGAGAATTGTCTTTTAATTAACACTTGCAGTACACTACTTCAGATAGTATTAAAAGAAAGATCACATCAACCCAGTATATCATACAAGAATAGCACAGGTTGGAAAGGACCTCAAAAACCCTCTGGCCTAACCTGTGGGAAGGAGAGCCTAGAGGAAATTATCCTGTCTGATCACATCCTGAGAGCCACCAGTGATGGGGACTCTACCACATCAGTGAGAGGTTGTTCCAGTAACTGATCTCACTGTAAAAAATGTATTTCTTATTTTGAGATGAAACCTCTCTGGGTACAACTTGTACCTGTTGCCCCTGTCTTCTCTGTGTGGCTCCTTATGAGGAGAGAGCCTCTGTCCTCTTTGTAGCTGCTCTTTAACTACTGGCATGCTGGGATGAGATTCCTCCTGAGCCTTCTCCAGGGAGAAAAGGCTGAACTCTGTCAGTCTTTCCTTACAGGGCAGAATCTGCAGCTCTTTGGTCATCTTCATGGCCCTCCTTTGGACCCTCTCCAGCCTGTCTGCATCTATCTTGAACTGGGGGTGAGGGGCAGAGCTGGGCACGGACTCCAGGTGCAAGTGCAGCCTGGGAAGTGCTGAGTCCAGTGGGGTGATTGCATCTCTGTCTCAGCTGGCAACACCCCTGAGGATGCAGGCCAAACTCTCACCTACCTTTGGTGCTGCAGTGACACGCTGCTGATTAAAATGTTTGATATGTCATATCAAATAATATTAAAATGTATATGATTGCTTAGCTCATTCTTCTTAGTGAGCGGACATGTTTCTAATGAGGATTCATTCTCTTAGGACTTCATTTCTGCAAATGAAGAACAGTATTAGCTTTTAGTAGGGCAGATCAGAATTGCTTGTGATAGCAGATTAAGTAATTTTAATAGATCAGAATTCATGCTAGAATAATTGTGGCTTTCAAAACAGCCCAGCTTCCTTGCCAACTATTTTCTTGAGTAACCCTCAGTGCTGGCTTTGGATATGGGGTTAACCTTTGGGTCATTGGTCTTTTATTGTCTCAGTTGGTTTTGTAGTAATGACCTCATAAGAAGGTGAACTTCCTGAGACAGGACTTACCCTGTGAAAATTGAAGCTAGGCAATGTTTTAAAAATAAATACTTTCATTTTTCTTCACAAATTGCAAAATTTTCAAGATAATATGTCTAGGCAAATTATCTTTAAATCTTGTAATAGGAGAAGATAATATCCTTGTAATATCCTCAGTGATCGTACTATCATGTTTGTATTTCTTCTGAACCTTTTTTAAATAGATTCATGTGGTTCCATTGAGTTCCTGATCGGGGTTTATTATTGAGATCCTGTTTGGATATTCACTTTTTGATCCAACAACATTTGTTGCTTTTGGCCTTTTGTTTCAGAACACATTTTAGTTCAGTACTCCACACACAGAAAGGTGGGGAAATGGGCATGTAAAAGCTAAATATTGTTATATTCTCCACAAGCAGTAGTGTGCTTGCTGTGTTCTTGCTGTGCAACTCCAAATTCCTTCCCCCTGTTCACAGGCAGGGAGAAATCACAGCCTGTTTCTGTAGGCTAAACTTGAAGCTGCTTTTGTAGTCATCTCTACAATTATTTCAATCTTATCCATGCTGGGAGGGTGCCCTGCTGAAAATGTAGAGGCTTAAAATTGGCACTAAAATCAATAATATGGGATTTTATAACATGAATTTTTAATATCATAATTATAGGAAACATTTTTTCAGTTTGAAAGTCACAGTGTGTAAACCACAGTTCTTCAGCACTTAAGTGATTGGTGGTGCTGTATTTTCATCTCTCTGCTGTTAACCTTGTGCTCTGTGCTCCTTTTGGGGTTTTTGTCTTACAAGGTAGATGTCTCCGCTTCTGCTAGGTTGATGTAAATATTTTTTTTAATCTTGTAAAAAACTGTAGTAGCTATGTACAAATGTGGAATATTGGAACGTTACACAGGCAGTTTTGGATCATTGCGTTTGCCAAGGAATGTCACTTAGAAATTATTTCAACATACAGGAAAAGGGAAAAATTAGTATTTTTAAATACAGAATTACCAGAGAGAAGAAAACTGCATTTTCCATATTCTGCATCATGTACCATGTTTAGATGTGCCCTTCATAAAATGGACAATTGCACATTCTGGAAAAATCATTGTATTAAGTTACAATGAATAACTTACAGAAAAGAGATTAATTTTATTTTTATTATTTACTGGATTTGGTGTGTGGGGCATTCATCCAGCATGGTTGGAGGTAAAGTATGATATGCTAGAAGCTGCTTATCTGCTTCTGCACGGGAAGTATTCTCTGAAAGAATTCTGTGAAGTGGAGAGAGCTAAATCATGGTATGAAATGTAGCTGAATGTTGCATAACTGAGAAATGTGCTTTTGTTGATACTCTTTGTAAGTACCAAAGAGCATGGTTGGTACTAAACTGGAAAATTGCATTTAAGTAGTAGTAAAGATACGTAAATACATAAGTATCATGTGTGCATATATAGATCACAGATTCCTAGAATCATAGAATAGTTCAGATTGGAAGGGCCCTTTAAAGGTCATCTAGTCCCACCTCCCTGCGATGAACAAGGATATCTTCAACTAGATGAGGTTGCTCAGAGCCCCGTCCAACCTGGCCTTGAATGTTTGCAGGGATGAGGCACCTACCACCTGTCTGGGCAACCCGTTCAGTGCTTCACAACCCTCATTGTGAAAAAAATTCTTCCTTATATCTCATCTGAATCTATCGTGTTTTAGTCTAAAACCATTACCCCATGTCGTATTGCTACAGGCCCTGATAAAAAGTTGTCCTCACCTTCTTAGAGGTCTCCTTTAGTACTGGAAGGCCACAGTAAGGTCTCCCTGGAGCCTTCCCTTCTCCAGGCTGAACAACCCCAACTCTCTCAGTCTTTCCTTATAGCAGAGGTGCTTCCACCCTCTGATCGTCTTCGTGGCCCTCCTCTGGACCCACTACAACAGGTTCATGTATTTCTTGTGTTGGGGGCCTCAGAACTGGATGCAGTACAGGTGGGGTCACACAAGAGGGAGCAGAGGAGTAGAATCCCCTCCCTCATCTTCCTGGCCACACTGGTTTTGATGCAGTGCATGATACAGTTGGGTTTCTGGGCTGCAAATGCACGCTACCAGCTCATCTCCAGGTGTTCGTCCTCCAGTATCCCCAAGTCCTTCTCTGCAGGGCTGTTCTCAGTCTGTTCATTCCCCAGCCTGTATTCATAGCAGGGATTGCCCTGACTCGGTGCAGGACCTTGTACTTGGCCCTGTTGAACCTCATGAGGTTTGCTTGGCCACGGCTCTTGAGCTTGTAAACACGTTAACATTTGTAGTATTGCTGCAGTGTTAAGCTTATGCTTAGATAAGCAATATATCTACCCAAAATGAAAATATTTACAACCATTTGAGGTATACAGCATTGTTAGGTTTCTGGCTTTCCAAATTTCATTTTCAGAATATAAGGAAATTGCCTCCCTATGAATGCTTTTTCACTTCTGCTAAGGTTTTAGCAGTAAATAAAATTTTACTAATCCATTAAATAATTCTGCAGTAATTTTGTCCAGACCTTGTTTGCATCTTTGCCCCAGACTTTTGTTGAAAGTATTAACCTATTTCTCTCAGTTCTGGCTGTCTAGTAATTTGGAGTAAAAAATAATCATATGCATATCTTCCCTCTATTACAAGGCTTGGTATGACTGTCATAAATTATTGTATATATAAAAATACATGGCTGCTTAGTAAGAAAGTTCTTGTAAATAGTTTGACCCATAGAAAATGAGTTTCAGAAACATAATGCAACGTTTAGGAGCAGATCTGCTTTCTTGCTGTCCCTTTGAAGCTCTTCTTCTGGTCATTCTCACTATTGGTACAGATAAATATACCAAGAAGATTAATGATATGTATAAAAGCTATGATGTATATGGATAACAGAAGGCAGCAGTGAATTGGAAATTGTCATGTCAGGCATTAATAAAATACATAGAGAAAAAGAATGTAAACTTCACTGGAACCCTTCCCCGTATCATTAAATTTATTGTGGTAAACAGCTTTTGTTTCTGCTGTCAAACTTAAAACAAGATTTCCTTATCTGAAATCAGAAGCAGCATCTGCTGTTGCACAGATACTATCTGTCATACTGTCATAAATTGTAAGAAGAGAAGTTTTAGAACCACCGCTAGAAGCAACGATGAAGAACAGTGTCTGTTGACTCTTCATGTTACCTTCTCCAGCTGAGCATGAAAGCTCTGCCTTGCATATGCTCTCAATGCAATGGCTTCTGCCACATCTAATACTTCATTCCAAGCTACAGATGCACTCTCCAGCAAAGTGGTGGAGGTACTGTTTGTTAAAAGTTAATTACTGCAAAGTAATTCTGTGATGGTTAAAGCTATAAATCTCTCAAAATATTCAGACAGGCCCATTTAACTCAATCTGATTTTTACCTGTTCCCTGGACAGGCTACAGCCATGTTTCCTTCTGTCATATACACTCCACCTCTTCTAATCAGGTTTTAATGGTAGGTGGCACAAGTTGAATGAATAGTGATAGACTTAGAATAAGTTAGAACTCAGAACTGTGCTGGATTATCTTTCTTATACTAGAGAAATATTTTAAAATATGGAGGGAAAGGAGGAAGTGCTTCTTGATCTGTGACCTCTGTAAAAGAACTGTGAATTATTGTGTTGAAACACAAGTCTCTGTATGCCTGCATGCATATATATTTAAATGAAGACACTAATATTGCTACAATTAATAAACTGGAGTGAAAACATCATTAGGTTTCTTCTATATTCTGAAACCTAGTTCTTTTAGTTGCTGTGCAGGGAAAGGGGAATATTTTTTGGAGTTGCTTTTTAATAGATAGAAATATTCCAACTATTTTGTGAAATCCGTAAGACAGAATCATCTATTAATACTATTCCTACAGGCTTAAAACTGTGGTATAAACAGTAATTCAAAATGTCTGGTTTCTACACCAGTAGAGACAGAAAGGTATTTTATTTATTCAGTAAGAGATGAAAGGTATGTACATTACCAAATAACACTCTTACGGAAGCAATCTAGCAAAAATCTGGGTTTTCATAGTATTAATTTATAAGCACCATATTAAGTACTTGAAAAATACTGTGTTTTTGCAAATATATTGTGTCATGAATGTTCTAAATATGTGAAATGCTTGTTTAAGTAAACGATTGCATTTAAATTTTCAGTCTTCTACATTAAACTCTTACATTCAGGGAAACTAAATCACTTTCAAATATGACAAGAGAGGTATGTTTTTAATACAGGTGCCTGACTGAGAAAATGAGAACATTAAATTATTAACTCCTGACAATCCTTTTGCTTGAAAATTATGCACAGTTTGTTCCTAAATTTATCTGAAACAGTGAACCTTTGAGATGTTTTTGGAACTGCCAGTCTGCAGAGTGACCTCAAATGAATGTTGTTGCTTAAATTTGTCAGTATATTTATTTACACACATCTCAAAGCACTAGTGTGGATGGAACAGTGGAGCAGATTATACGTATTGTCATTTTGCTGTCCACTGACTTCCATTCATTGCATTAAGATATAAATAACTTTGTCATGATCATAGATGAGTATGTAACTTTGCTTTTCAGAATTATTGGAACGGCAATCCCCCAGCAAAGTCAAATCACAGCAGTAGAACATTAAATGTACCCCAGCCAAAACTGGTGGGATGGTCTTCTGAGTGGGTTGTTTCAGAATGCAGTGCCTTCTCATATGAGTTAGCAGTCAAAAAACATGTCAGTCCTATGATGTTAGTAGCAGCTTTTTCAGTGTACTGTAATCTAGGGATTTTAGAATACTGATCCTGCTGCGATGTATAATCGCCCGTGCCAGTCACAGCAGTGTTTCAGTTGCAGAGAAAGTTTTGACTTAATTCAACTAGTTTGTTCTGCCAGAGAAGTTCTGCAGTGATAATTTGAGACTTAAATTCTTTTGCCTGAAAAAGCTTTCTCAAATTTGCTGTTAAGACTATGCAGTCATCATAGTCTTCAGTAGAATCTACAGTCACCTTTGTATTTGTCAAACTCTGTGTAACAGCAAACTGCTTGTGATATGCATATAAACTTATGAGCCAGTTCTTACCACTTGATCTTGAACGACTTAAAATAGAAGTGGTTGCTGTGTTCCTTAAAAACCTTTTGTGATATTTTTGTCTCTATATATTTTCAAGTATTTTCTTGCAGTTCTCCTTAAAGTGTCCCTTTCATTGTCCTGCATGTATCCACTTTCACGTGGACCAGTAAATGCATTCACATGTTAAAGTGGTTACTGGCACCAAGGCTGTGGAAGGCTAACTCTGTATAGAACAAGAGCCATGGGTTCTTATGGATAATTAGCCCAGTGTGCCTGGCAGGGGTATTCATATAGAGCTATAGAATAAAGTTCATGCAAAGTACTTTTTAAAAAGGGGGGAGAATGGACTTTTTTCCTAATGCAAAAGTTCACTTACGTACCCTTGAGTGAATTAGCATATCGAGAATAACTTTATGGATTCTAAAATGCAAATTGTAACTCAAGAGCACAGATGAATGTATTTCGTCTGATACATGGCTACCAAATTTGGGCCCTCTCAGTAAGACATCTGTTAAAATTCTCACTAAAAATGTTAGTGTGCTTGAAAAAGACTCCTGAAAAATGAGTAATGTGTACTGATAAGTTTGTGTGGCTGTCCTTAGGGAAATCTTAAGTGTTTTGTTTTGTCGTTCGTTATTTTTTAATGAAGCACATTAGTATGCCATGTTTTTAGGGAAAGAAGTCTTTACAAAATCTGAACAATATCACAGTCTGAAAAATATCTCAGAAATTGAGCACATCTTTGATGGGGGCAGGGTAGAAGGGAATAGGAAGCTTTAATTATTCTCATGCTGTTAAGATATTAATAATTTTCCTTTACATGTGATCCCGTTGTCTTTTTAAGATGGTCCAGCTGAAGCATCTGTTACAAATGGAGGCACTGCTGCTGTCACAGCACTGAATGATGACCTGGATATCTTTGGCCCAATGATCTCTAATCCTTTACCAGCAGCTGCTGTACCTCCCGCTCAGGTAAAATTTATTTACTAGTTTATTAGTTATGTGTGTGTGTAAATATGTCCATGCACATGTATATTTTCCTTCAGGGAATTGTTCATTCACACAGAAGGAATCATCACTTCTCTACACTCATGGCTGAAGATGCTTTAGCTGTAATGGTGATATTTTTTTCACCTCTTCAAGCTTCTGCACTGCTTGGATATAGATACAGAATTAGGAAATGGTGTGGTCTTCCCTTCTGGTTATCCAGCTGAACTGTATTCTGTCTTATCCTGATGATGGTAGTCATGTTTTCTTTTATTATATTCTTTTGTCTTGTTCTTTTTTTTTAGTTGCTGAATATAATTTTACTTAATGTTCTCAGGTTGTTGGGCTTTAAGTTATCCTTTTTAAGACCTCTTACTGCTTTGTGATGCTGATATTTAGGAAAGGCTGCAGCAGATGCTTCTCTCTTAGAGCTGCTAAAGATTTTGGGTCTGAAGCTTCGTACTCAAAATCCAGAATGGATATCAAGAAAATCTAATATTGCTACCTGGGCTGATCTGTCTTTTGTCTTATCTTGGAATTTGTGTGCCTTGCTTTCCTCAAGGAAGAGTAGCATAATCCCACACAAAGAACCTGCTTAAAGCTGCAGCTCTCTCAAAACACCTGTCAGACTCAAAGAGCAAGGTGTTGGTGTTGGACATGGCTTGCACGTGTGCAGGCTTCCTCACCCCAGACTGGCTTCTGAGAGGGCGGTTTTGGAGGAGTAGTGGGCTAACCTCCCCATCTGGGCAGTCCTGTTAGGGTAATTTAGGAGCTTATTTTTGTGTAAGGCTTTGTCCCACTCAGCTGAACTGGAAAGAATGGTTTATATTCTTGAATTTATGGTTTGGGACATGTGATCTGTACTTGTTTCTCTTTACCAGTTAGTTTTCATAATATATGTAAAATGAAAGGGATAATGATGAAAAGGAGTTCTGAGTACCTCAGAGCATATGCGTGTTGTTCAGCAGAGTTCATTCTTTATCCTTTACTCTCCCTTCCCCTGCCTGTTGCTGTGCAACATGCTAGGTAGGGTTTTAGAGACTGAAACCACATTTCTTTTTAAGCATAATATTACAGATGGGGCAAACTTCCCACTGTGCCTTAAGCCACCCATAAACAGTGAGGGAAATGAGCTGTATACGTGCATTTAGCTATGGATGTGTTAGCTAAAATTGTGAAGGAAATTGTTGTTGAATTTTCTTGTCTCTTTTGGAAGTCTGTGCTCAAAGTACCAGGAAGAGCAGTATTTGGGTGCTTGTTGTCTGCTATCCTAACACATTATGTCAAAATTGATCTAGAGGAACCTACCTGTAGAGCTAGATATGAAAAGCAGTAGCCCATTTCCAGCTTCTCTGAGTTTTGTAATGTATCCAGTTTGTACATAGATTGAGTAAATTTAAATCTATGAAGTTTCCACTTGGCCCTGAAATCACTGGGTAGTAGTGCATAGAATGGATAGGACTGAATTCTGCTTTTCCCCCTTTCCAGTCTTTCTGATGCTGGAAGTGATGACTTCTGTATGTAGTTACTGTCTGCTCAGGAGAGAAGAGAAAGCCCTTCTTTTGTTTCCCTTCCATGAACATGTGAAGAGACCTGCTGGTTAAATGAATGATTTAGCTGTAGAATGCAGGAAATACAAAGGAAGGCTAAATATTTAAGAGTGAGAACAAGAAAAGTGAAGGGGGATACCTGGATGACGATGATAACTAGCGATCAGTTAAGTAATAGAGTGGCTGTTAAAGCCTAATGAATTACATGTATATAGATAATTTAAAATGCATTTCTGTAATAAAGATTTGGTCACTAGATCTTCTGTGAGAGAAATATTTTGAAATGTAGTTTATCTTTGTGCTAGTTTCTAGGTTAAAGATAGTATTTACTAAATTGATTAAAAATGCTAGAAAGGATGATAATATTCTCAGTATCTGGTACATATCATCTTGTTTGTGTACTAGAAAGTCTGAATATATTTACTTGCTGTAAACAAACCTGTCCAGATTTTTAGTGACATTTTTCTTTTTTCTGAGCTCTATAATCGGGAGCAACAAATGGAACTTTCATCAAGCATTTTTTTATCAAGCACATGATCCTTATGGCATATTGCAAGATTTAATGCTTGGTTATCTTTCATTTTTAATCAGTAATCTCAAAGAAAATGTAATGTAATCAGATAATCTCCCCAGATAAGAGACAGGGACATTGGGTAGGTAGCAGAAGACAGGTGATTACATGGGTTGCTTGGTAAACTGGGGCAAAGAAAATATTCTGTTTTGCTTTAGGATTAACAAGACCTTGCATGTGTTGCATCTCGGGATGGTGGTGTGTAGTCTGGGAACTGAGGCTCTCGTTTGGCAGCAGTTACGAGTATTTTTTAAGATCTTTCACCTTGTAACGTTGCTAAAAGTTGTATGGGATTCAGAGAAGAGTCAGGAGAATATGGGAGACTGGAAAGGTTGCCTAATAATGAGAGGCTTTAAAGACTTGGTCTGTTTAAGTTTCTGAAGTAAAAAAGTGGTGTGATTATGATGTGTAATTATTTTGTGTGAGGCTGCAGTTGGGAAAGTGGGCATGAACTCAGACTAGCAGTTGAGTAACCCTAACATTCAGTTCCTGTGCTTGGAATTGGAAAATTTAAAGTAGAAATCCATAGCCAATTCTTAATTTGAACTTGTCTGAATATCTATTAACAGAATGTATTGAAATAAAAAAAACCCATGAAGTAGAAGAAGGGATCAAATATGGAATAGCATGGCTTGCTTTCTCACTGAGATATTTACCATGATGTTCTGCATAGTAGGTGTGTTTGAGATACCACAGTGGGATTTGAAAGCATTGAAGAAGGGAATGTAATGGTGCTCCTCAAACTGATTTGTAGAAGCAACGGATGACCCTTGAGTTTTCACAGGATTGCTTTTGTTTTCCAACTTAACCTGAAAGGCAGCATTCAGCACTAAATGCACTTGGTTTTATGGCACTGTGGAACACAGAAGTGTCTGTTTGAATGTTTTACTATGAGACTGAAACAACATAATCTCTGCAAACCTTAGGATTTATGTCCATTGTCATAGCCAAGACATGATTTTCAAGTGAACACTAAAGCATTTGTTTCTCCTTTCTCAAATGTGACTTCAGTGTTCAGGATCCCATGCATTTTCTTTCTGCTTTCAGATATGTGTCTTTATCACAGTTTTCAAAAACACTGAAAATATTTTCCTACTGTTCGGCATAGCTGTATGCAAACTATTGGTTTTGTAAAGGACTGGTAAAGAACAATATGTGACTGAGTAACTTTTTTTCTAGACTTTTGTCTATAAACAAACTCAGGGGGTTTAAGAAGCTCCTACAGTAGAGCTAGATAAAAGGCATGTGCTACAAATTTACCTACTGTACAGTTTTCATAGGCAGAAAAAAGGAAAAAGGAACATTTTGTATGTTAAGTGATGCTTTTTCATGTGAAGTGAGCATAACTAAATTACGGCTATTAGAATAGGGTTTGTTGCCTAACATTATATAGGCACTAAGCCAAGGTCTGTCATTCTTACCGATACTTAATTTCCTAAATGGTTTTAGCCAGAGTTTAATTCAGACTTTGTATGGGTATGTCTTCCAGCAAAAGTGTGATCTTCATTCATCAGTGAAACTTGTAGGGAGGAGGAGAAGGGGAGGACTGTGAGGTATTAGGTTTGGAAGTATTCACTGAAACATTTAATGTAAGTCTTTCTCCAAGCAGGGTACTAAAATTCAGTCAACTTGAACTTTTTTTCAATTTCTCTGTGTGTGTGTGCCTGATTTGAAGTGTATTGTGTTGGAAGCTCAGAATTGGTTCAGTAGCTACAAAAGTATATTTTTATAGAAATAGTGTATGTTCTTCATGATTCATACCTGACAAATTTTCATGTAAAGTGCTGGTATATTTTAAGTAACTAGATGTTTCTAAATACTCATTTTCTACTGAGGTCAGGTGTATGTACCTGGCATGATTACCATTGATCAGCAGACAAGCTTAAACTTGTTAACAAATTGTGTTGATGTTAATGTGTCAAAGCTCTCAGTTATGTAAAAATGAAGTTTGCTTTATTGTGAGTGTTATTTAAGCAGGGTCTTATGTGAGAGCTATTTAGTCCTATTCGAATATGGTCAGTTGAAACGCTTGTAGCTTCTGCTCATGTTTATTTTACCTCTCTTTACATTTTCAGGTATCTGAAAGCAAAAGTTTCGTTACTTCAAACTGGGTTATGGCAATCCCAAATATGAATATAGGCAGGGCAATGAGTCGATTTGAGAGCAGCCCTGCAGGGAAGGACTTGGGGGGTTCTGGTGGATGAAAATCTGGACCTGAGCCAGCAATGTGCATTTGTAGCCCAGAAACCCAACTGTATCCTGGGCTTCTTCAAAAGCAGAGTGGCCAGCAGGTTGAGGGAGGTGATTCTGCGTCTCTACTCCACTCTCGTGAGATCTCACCTGCAATACTGAGTCCAGCTCTGGGGTCCTCAGCAAAGGAAGGACATGGATCCCTTAGAGCAGGTCCAGAGGAGGGCCATGAAGATGATCAGAGGGATGGAGCACCACTCTTGTGAGGACAGGCTGAGAGAGTTGGGGTTGTTCAGCTTGGAGAAGAGAGAAGGCTCCAGAGACACATTATAGTGACCTTTCAATACTTATAGGGGGGCTACAGGAAGGATGGGGAGGGACTCCTAATCAGACAGTCTAGTGATAGGACAAGGTGGAATGGCTTCCAACTGAATGAGGTGGATTTAGATTAGATATTAGGAAGAAATTCTTTCCTATGAATGTGGTGAGGCAGGTTGCCCAGAGAAGTTGAGGATGCCCCACTTATGCTTGGAAGTGTTCAAGGCCAGGTTGGATGGGACTTTGAGCAACCTGGTCTAGTGGAAGGTGTCCCTGCCCATGACAGGAGGGTTGGGGAGTGATGATTTTTAAGGTCCTTTCCAACTCAAACCGTTCATGATTCTATGATTATACTCCCTTTGGTGCTGGAAACACCTTAGGTGGAACACAGTGGAAGAGCAGCCATCATGCTCCAGAACCAGAAGGGGTCAGCTGGACAGTCTAGAGGAAAGGAAAACTATTTAAAGTTCTAGAGAAGGAAAATTTGAAGAAAGAGTTGGAAATGAGACTGCAGGGGAGATAACTGTCTTCAAACCTAGAAAAGGTTGATTGCAAAGAAAATGCTGCATTGTTTGTCCTGAGCACTGGCCATGCAACAAGAAATAACATTGAATTTTTAGTCTTATTTTAAGGTTAATTATGTTTTTGGATAAGATCTTAGAAGGTGATAGAAATTGTAATCTGACTTTTTTCAGGTGTTGCTAATAATTCCTAAAATCAAGAGAAGAGATGAGATTTCCTTAGTTTTTTTGTGTGAACTGAATATAGTTGAGTGCTCATTTCCTCATCAGTTATTACCAGGAAATGAGAGTTGATTATTTTTAATGGAACTGTCTAGATGTCTAAAACCAAAATATGCAAAATCAAAAACAGGAAGAGCTGAAATAAGCAGCAAGTGCATTGACAGTGCAAAGATAAAAAGGATAAGAATTCTACACAGAATTAAAGACCTTAATAATGTACTTAGTGCCTGACTTGCTTACATAAGAATAATGGTATGCTAGGCTGTATTTTCCCTTTGCAGGTAGCTATCCCAGTCAGCAGGGAGAAATGGCAAATGTTGTGTGGGACCATTATTTATCACCATATAAATGAAAAGCAGTGGAGGCCTGGCATTTCTGCAGACCATCCCTGTTTTCATAGATTCGAGCCAGAGACCTGCAGGTAGCAGGAAAGTGGACATGTGCTTTTTTCTCTCCTGCAGTTCTTCGCTTAACTGCATATGTCCTACTGTCCCCTTCCCTCTTTCATTACTGTTGCCACCTCTCTTTCAATTTTTAGGTGTTGGAGCAGCAGTCCCTGTCAGGGCAGAGGTTGACCCAGACAGAGTTTTGGATGATTGATGCAGCCCTGCAGGTTGCAGGCTGTGGGAAGTGCCTGGTGCCTCTCCCTGAGGCCATGAAAGATGGTCTTTCCCACAGGAGGTGTGCTGTTCTTCAAGAACTGTGTCAGCAGGGGAGGAATTATGGCAGGAAGTGAGCAGCCTGTGCAGCATCAGAAAGGATGAGGGACAGACAGGATCTTCTCAGAGACTCAGCATCTTCAAGAACCCCAGAGCTTGACTGCACTGGCAACAGAGGCAGAGTCTGCTCCTGGCAGGGCAGTAAGTGCAAGTTCTGGGGTAGGTGAAGAATGGAAACTAGTGACTTCTGACACTGAGAAAGTGGGCTCCAGCTCCACCTGAAGATTTCCTACCACGGAAGTGGGTCACTGCCCTCAAAGCTGAAGAGCTTCTTTTGAATGAAGCAGCTGAGCTGACTGATGCTGAGCTATGCAAGGCCACCAGGATGAAAAGGCGAGTGATAGTAGTGCAAGGGAAAGGGGGGCACCCCGTCTGCAGACCTGACCTGTTGTGTAGACAATTTTCCTGCTTGCCAGGGTCTTGGATCTGGGATGTTGTGAAGGGAGCGCTTAAGCTTGTTCAGCCCTCTGTCACCCCCTTGCTCTTCTTCCATGTGGGCACTGCCAGAGATAATTGGGAGGGAAGAGCTGACTGCAGAGCCCTGGAGGTGGTTAGTGAGGGGTACAAGGCCCAGGTGGTGTTCTCCTCAGTCATGCCAGTGAAATGGAAGAGTATAAAGAGGAAAGCACTGATGCATGCCAACAATTGCTTGCAGAGCTGCTGATGACAAAAGGGCTTAGTTTCTCCAAATCCAGGACCCTGTTTGAGGATTAGCATCCACTCGGGAGAGAGGGGATACAGCTCACCAAACAGGGCAAACCCATCTTTGCCAGGAGGTTGGAGGGACAGCACAGCAGGACAGAAGCAATCCAAGAGGTTCCTGGAGAGCATCAGGGACAACGTGATGACCCAAGTGATGGAGGACACAACAAAGAGGAGTGCTCTGCTCAACCTCATACTCAGAAACAAGACAGGGCTCATTGGGAATGTTAAGATTGAAGGCAGCCTTGGCTGCAGTGATAATGAGACAATGGAGTTGAGGATTCAGAGAGAAGGGAGCAGGGCAAAAACAGGATCACAATTCTAGACTTAAGAGAACTGACTTGACCCTCTTGAAAGAGTCTGATGAGATGAGGCCCTGGAGGGAAGAGGGACACAAGAAAGGTGGTTGATATTCAAGGATCACCTCCTTCAAGCTCAAGAGTGGTCCATCTCAGTGAGCAGCAAGTCAGGCACAAGCTGCCAGAAGGCCTGTGTGGGTGAACAAGGAGCTCCTGCCAAACTCAAACACAAAAAGGAAGCCTACAGAAGGTGGAAAGAGGGAGAGAGTAACCTGGAAGGAATACAGAGGTACTATCTAAGCATGCAGGGATGGGGTTAGGAAAGCCAAAGCCCAGTCGGAGTAGACTGACGAGGGATTGTCAAAGACAGCAGAAGGACTCAGAATTACATAGGTGACAAAAGACAAGTAGGGAAAATGTAGGCCCATTGCTGAAAGGGACAGTTTTATAGGACAGGGTAATGTAAAGGCTGAGTTACCAAATTCCACCTTCGCCTCAGTCTTTACTAGCAAGACCAGTATACAGGAATCCCAGGCCCCAGAGACTAGGGGGAAAGAGTGGGACAAGGAAGATGCACCCTTGGTGGAAGAGGACCAGGTCAGGGAATACCTCGTGGTCCTGATGGGATACACCCATGAATACAAAGGTAGGTAGGTGACTAATGCCTTTGTTAGGCCATTCTTGATAATCTTTGAATGATTGTGGTGACTGGGAGAGGTGCCCAAGGATTGGAGTAAAGCAAATGTCTTTCCTATCTTCAAGGAGGACCAGAAGGAGGATACAGGGAACTATAGGCCAGTCAGTCTCACTGTGATTTCTGAAGTGCTGTGTCCAGTTCTGGGTTCCTACAGTACAAGAAAGACATGGACATACTGGACAGAGTTCAACAAAGGGCCTCTAGGATAATAAAGGGACTGGAGCATGTGTCTTGTGAGGAGAGGCCGAGAGCTGGGATTTTTCAGCCTGGAGGCTCATGGGGATCTCATCAACATATGCAAATACCAGATGGGTTGGTGCAGAAGACGGAGCCAAGCTCTTTCCAGTGGTGCCCAGTGACAGGACCACCAGCAATGGACAAAAGCCATGTGGCCTGTTACTGCTGTCAGACCAACATAAAATATTGAGGATGTAATGATCTCATCTTCTGTTTTGCACTCTCTTGGTAATTAAAAGACAAAACAGAAATACT
Organism: Platyrinchus mystaceus; assembly: GCA_035041135.1. Classification (NCBI taxonomy): domain Eukaryota; kingdom Metazoa; phylum Chordata; class Aves; order Passeriformes; family Tyrannidae; genus Platyrinchus; species Platyrinchus mystaceus. The sequence goes on along the minus strand of JAWWLV010000121.1, from coordinate 85,523,204 downwards.
TATTTTTAATCTCGTGCATTAATCTAAACTTCTTGTCAGCCCCATGCTGTTTGTGCAGTTAGATGGCAAGTGTGAAGTGTCAGATTCAGCTACCATATTTTGTGGTCCTCAGACATGTGACCAATATTTCACAGTGAAAACTTCCTTTGTATAGGTATTGCCTTTTACTGGTAATACATAAGCTATTGATTACAAAAATTATTTAAGTTTAAACTTGAAGCATATTGGAGATAACTTCCAGTAGTTCTGAAAAATTCTTATGTACTAATACCATGAAACCACCGAGCAGCATGTTCCTTAAGCACCTGATGAGCATTTAGTTTTGGCATAATGACTGTCTGAGAGCACTTTGTGTAGGAAAATGATTATATGTATGCCAGGTGTGGTTTTACAGAGGCCTTGGGTAGCATGACAGTGTTAGATACCTGAAAATCATGTCAATGTTGTTGGTTGTTGGTTTTGACTTGAATGCCACCTGTTGTTTTCTTGCCATGTATTTTGCATTACCTTCCATTTATTCAGCTGATGAACACTTCAGGGAGTGATTGTTCAGTGCTTTCGTTCCTCTGAGGATCTTCTATAACCAAACTGAATGAAGAGACATTAAATGAACATTTAGGATGTAAACATAATGTGATCAGTCCTCCAGGTCTCCAGCTCTCCCTTCTAGAGAAAAGCAAACCCCTTCCTTGCTGCAGTGCAGGCAGCAGAGGGGAAGCCACCTCTGTTCACTCACTCCCACTGCTTATGTGTCCTCCTTCCTTCAGTCTGCTGAGCACGGCTGTCACACAGGGATCTGTCTTAGGCAGACGCCATGGGAGGAGATCCATGTCAGTATGGAACGATTCAGTAACGGGACTTCCTGGATGTATGCACGGTAAAACAAATAGTGCTGTTCAGGATGGGTTTTTACCTGAATGTATCGTTAAATCTGACTCTGGTATTTTTAAAGATTGGTTATGGCACCCTGATAAAGAATTGTCTCAAATAGAGGGGGTTTCCTGCTACCCATTTAAGAAAAGTTGATTTTGCTTTGCAATCAGAAATTCTTGTGAGTAGTAAGAGGCAGAAGCTTTTTTTTTTAGCATGAAGAATTGATAGTTTAAGTGTACAGTGGCCAGAGAGACGGTTTCACTCATCTTTTTCTCTCTGCTTTCCCTTTGCAGTGCTGTCAGCCCGCTCTTTGTTGCTCACTAAGTCCTAGTGACTTTGGCCCAAATTGGCTGTAGTATAAATGCAGATTTTCAGATGCCAGAAAGTTCCCATTTCTCGTTTTTTTTCTCTTCCCTTTCTGCAGCAGTTTTGGAGGTTTTTCACCATCAACTATGTGAATCTACACTCCTTTCTCTTGGTTTGACAAATTTAACTGGTAACAGAATTGTTCTGTGGTTATTTCTTCCCTGATCTATGGCACTGCCTTAATCTAGAGTTTGTTGCACTTCAGGAGTCAGATGTGTTTTCTGAAGCTGCAAATTGAATGTTTGTATTGTGGTGTTTGTGTGAACATAGTGGACTTTTCAGGGCATAGTCAGCAAAACCAGAAGGTAGAGGTTGTTGCTTTAAGGAAGATTTGCGAGTGTTCCAGATGTGAATATTTGTTGTGTCCTCTTGCCTGTCTGATAAACTTGGGTATGTGTTGACAGAAAACAGATGGACCTGGTTACCTGTCCAGTTCATTCACAGTGGTAGTCCAAGGAAGATTTTCCTTTTGTGTGGGAAAGAGTTGAAACTCTCACATGCTGTGGGATGTGACAGATGTGTGCTAAGGAGTTGGGGATCATTTAACTGGACTAAAATAAGGCCATAATGCAAGGATGCTTTGCAGTCCTGGCTCTTTTTCAGTGTGCATACAGTTGACTTGATTTAAAAGTTCGTACTGGTAACAGGATGAGTTGTGTATTCTACGGAATATAACAAGAACCCATGTATTGCCTAGTTTCCTAAGCAAGCCACCATATGGAACTTACGTGTACGAGCGACAGATTAACAGCACCGAGAGACACCTGGATATAATTTGTTTACAAAATATTTTAGTGTAAGAGCAATAAAAAGCTGCCAGCCTGCCTGTATTTCAGTTTTTCAGTCGTACTACAGTAAGTTTTAGATAATTATGTTTTCTCAATAAGTGAAACGTGCTTAAAGAACTCTAAGCCAATTATAAACATTGTATTTTAAAAATTTTATTACTTTAAGGAGATAACCAAAATTTTACTTCTGCCTTTTCTCCAAAGATACATTTCAAAGCACTTAATCTTTTGTTTTAGCTCTTCTCTAATCTATTCTGCCTAAGAGAGGATTAATGAGATGTGAATTGTAATCTCCTTATTGATTTCCTAATTATTTTTCATAATCTAACTCCAGCTCTTGATTTATGCTTCTCACTGATGAAAAATGTAGAAGCAACAAGAATGAATAATCTGTATGTGTACGCCCTGGAACTGGTCGAGGATTTAGTTTTCTTTGTTTTGTAACCTCCATCTGGTCTGGTGGTGTTTCCTTATCATATGCACTGCTTTTTTTGTCTTTGGTCATACCGCATCTTTTTAAATCCTCATTTACTTAAATTTAGTTTCTGTAAATGAGCAGGATTTTATTTGATTGAGGAGCAAGGCTCTGCAGTAAATATTTAACAGAGCATCTTTTTCCAGTTTCATTCAGTAGTCTACCTTGACTTTTATTTCCCAGAGCACTTCCACTAAACCAGCAGCTGCCACCTTGTCTGCGGCGTCCGGGGATCTTGATCTATTTACTGAGCAAACAACAAAATCCGAAGAGTCAGCAAAGAAGCAACTCTCCAAAGACTCCATTTTATCACTGTATGGCACAGGAACCATGCAGCAGCAAAATGCTCCAGGTAAATAATTTTGTGAAGGTTTCTGTGCAGTCCTAGTTTAAGCTTTACCTAGAACAGTTATCTCCTACAAGTATAAAGCTAAGGTTGGCTACCTGCTAACTATATTCAAATGAAGATTTTTAATTTTGCCCTTTATAAAACTGAGAAAAATTACTGAAATGTAATACAGAAGGTAAAGAAAAACACGGTATGTGATTTTAATTTATTTATAGCTGTTCAGATTATCAGGTGTACAGTTTACTGAAAGATTTGTGAACTCATCTTCTGCAATCTGATTCATTGCTGAAGATCTGAGCAACCTGTGCAACCAGCAGCTGCCAAGATATCTACGGAGCTGTTGGAGCTTGGGTTTAGTTATATTTGTGTGAAAACAAAGACCTCCAATACAGCAATTAAAAGATTCTGGTTGGCCACAGGGATTTGCCAAACTCTTCTTGGCAGTTAATTTTGTGGTGAGTCCCTTTCCTTTCAGAGTTTTAAGCAGTTTTTCAGTTTAACAGAAGCTAAATTGACAGCTCTGACATACAACTGGATACAGTTATCCTTTGAAATTATTTTGGTGCACTTCCAACCTATTGGGATGGGGGAAGAAAATCACAAACTGCTTTTGCTGAAATCTTCCCTTCTGTGGTACAGGTATGTTCATGGGGTCGTCTTCCATGCCATTTACCACGCAACCATCAACTCACTTTCAAGGCTTTCCAGCCATGGGAGTTCCTGTGCCAGCAGCAACTGGGATGATGGGAAACGTGATGGGACAATCGGTGCCAGTCATGGGACAGAGCACAGGCGTGATGATGGGAATGCCTAATGGATTTACTGGCACTGCACAAACTGGTGTGATGGGACTTCCTCAGAATGTCGTTGGACCTCAAGGTGGAATGGTGGGACAGATGGTCACACCACCACAAAATAAGTATGGATTGCAACAAAACCAACAAGCTCAATGGAACCTCTCTCAGGTAAAGACTGGCTTCCCAGACAAGAGTGCTTTAGAAAAGATGCTGCTTTTCAGACACAAAATGTGTGGCTGTAGGAGGAGGGTACAGTTGTAGCCATGTTACAGACTGCTGGACTGTGAACTGCTCAGAGGCATGTGTTAATAAATCAGTGAATAATTCAATTAGAAGTAACATAAGCAGAGAATAATTTTTGCTCTCAAACTCGTTTTTACATTGAGCTCTGAAAATTACAATGACTAGATAATATTTGTAAGGAGTCTGAATAGTTTTGCACCATACCTGAAGTGAATGTGCTGAATTCTGGACTCTTTCCCACCTTTAACCAGATGCTAAATTCATGTGAATTTAATTTCATGTGAATTCTTTCATTCATTTAAGGAATTACAGAATCTTGAGTAGATTCTTTAGCAAGAATGGTTAGATATAGATAATACTCAAGTTTATAAATCCACCTCATTCTTTGCTGATTGCCACCTAAATAGACAATTTCTGTAAAAACTTGTATATTCAAGATTATGAGGTCTCCAAAGAACAAAAAAAAATACCTGGAGTTGCAGGTGCAGACAAGGCTGTATTACTGGCTTTGCTGTTTCTTTATCTCTCTAACCACGGTTCTGTTGGTTAGCTTTGACACTGTGAAAGCAACCTCTTACCAACCAGCCACATCAGCCACCTCCTTCACATGCTGTGTTGGTTCCTTAGTGGAACATTCATACAGATGTGACACATACACCAAGTGCTGCAGCCTGTCAGCTGGTGTATGATGGTGATTGAAGGGCTCCAGAAAAGCTGGTAGCGTGGAAAAAGGCTTAGAAACTTAGATTGAGTCAATGTTTTTATTTAATGAGAAACATTTTTAGGGAAATGTACTCTTAACTGAGTGGCTGATTGGAGGCAGGACTGCTTTTGGCCAACAGCATGCTGTGGTTCAGTGCCAGTGCTAACCAGGCTCGTGTGTGTGTTTGTGCTTTGCAGATGAATCAGCAAATGGCTGGAATGAACCTCGGCATTTCCAGCAACGTGATGGGCTTTGGCCAGCCCCCCAGCACAGCGGCAGGATGGACTGGAAGCTCCTCTGGCCAGACTCTCAGCACACAACTGTGGAAATGAAAGTTGCAATAGAAGTCTCGCCCAGAACAGCCACCTAACATTCCTTGTTCAAATGCATTTACTTTTGCTGTTCCTTCCATGTACATATATATTCTTTTTTTTTTCCCCAGCTGTTCAGATTAAGAATATAACTGACTGACCGTGTTGTGGTCTATATTGATTTAAATTTGATGTAGTGAAAAGCAGATCAAGAATATATTTATACATCATTGGAAGCATTTTCATACAATGCATATGATTTCATAGACCATATTAAGAAGCTGCTTAACCACATACTGATTTTTTTCCCTCAAAATTCTAGATCAAATGTTTGCATATAAGGGACGTAGCTATCATGTTAGTAATATCCAAAAATATGAACCCCAATCCCCCCAAATTACCCAGTAATCCTGTAGAAGGTACTGTATGAACAAATGTTTAATCATATATAAATAGAATGTAAATGTATCACTGAGCAATGTTTTCTAGTGTATCAGACGAATTTTGTTTCATCATACATTTCACTGTGATGTTATTATGGTGTGCATAACAGGGAATGTGGTTATTGAAAGAAAGATAAACCTGGATGTTACTGTAGTTCTACAAATCAATAGTTTATTCTTTTAAAAATGAGCATTTGATGCATTTGAGTCTCTTGTGATAAAGTCTCTGATCTGGCTCACGAGGCACACGCACAGTATTAATGCTGAGAACTGGCGGCACAATATGCATACAAGGTAACTCCAAATGAATGGATATATTTTTCCTTGCAGAGATCCAGGTTTATGACAGTGATTGTGTTTACATTTTATGGTGCCTCGTAATGATAAAATGTTATTTCCCTATATTAAAAGGATAAATCCGTAAATGATTCTGGGTTTTTATTTTGTTATTGTATGACCTATTTGACCGCTAATTCTAATGAAGTCAAACATGTTCAGTTTGGAGGATCCATTTATGCAGATATTTAGATCAACAGTTTGTGAGTTAAAATCCGTTTATAATTACACCATTAAGCTGGATAAATACAAAAAGTATATACATAAATAATGATTTTGAAAAATTTCCATTACACCATGTTCCTCTATGTGGAAACAGCGTTAAAACAAAGGTAAGTGTCAGTTTATAAAGCTGAGAGTTCAGAAATGCATGCAGACAAGTTAGAACGAGCACACCCACGATTTGCTTACTAGAGTCTCTGACAGCTTCCTTTTTTTTCCACAGAAGTCCATCAGGTCTCACACAGGACCAGATGATTTTAACTGGCTGAATTCAAACACGTGCTGACGTGTCCGTTGTCCTGCACTTGCTGTGTGACTGTCTCCCCACATCATACCTCAATATTGACTGTATCCAGGTGGTACTTTGGCTCGTTAGCTAGATTCACCTTCTCTGTTCGCGTGTGCCATACCAGAACCTATAAAATAACATCTGTGTCAGTACAGTCGTCTAAGAGATGACACAAAAGCTTTTTAGAAAGTGTGGAACTTGGTACCTTTGTGCAGTTGTTTGCTTTTGGCTCCAGTTCCTCCACTGTTGTTATCTGTTTCAGAAAATCAGATTCTTGCATTCCTGGTTGAGAACCACGACGCTTGAATACGGCTTTGGGATGCGCCAGGATCACTTGAAGACTCACAGCAAATCCTTGGATAGAGGGGGACAGGGAGAAAAGTTAAGAAAAACCTTTAGGCTTTACATTTTTGTGCAGTTACACTGAAGCCTAGAAATTGCCCATGGTCTTTTTAAAATTGTGTAAATTTGATTGTATGAATAGATAGTATTCGGTAGGTTTGTACGTCCTACATTTCTGTGTTTTGCCCTCAAGATACAATCAGTTGGTTTTTAATTGCACCATATTTTCAACATGTTTAATCTATTTCCTGTCATGTAAGGAATATATACCTTTTTGTCCTGAAAAGTCAGATATTGCTAAGAGCTTGGACTATTCATCATTTCTATTTCTAATTAAGAAATAAAACTCAATTTTAAGTAAAATAAAATGTATAAAATTTATACCGTACAAACACTTCTACATTTAAAGGTGAAAGTCAGAAAAAAGGTTAAAATACGTTAAAACTGTGATCTTTAGAGAGTTTCAGCCTGTAGAGAGTTTTTAACATTATTGGTGGTGAAAGCCAAGCCACATTAATGCTCTGCCTTGCACACTGTGTAGTTATTGTGGACCTGTGAATGACTTCCATCACTGGTGGTCTGCAAGGCAGTCTGCAGGTGATCTGTGCGTGGCACAGCACGGCTGAAGGGACTTTTTCAGTGCACATGTCTCTCTGCCATGCATTCCTCCTGTAACGTGCATTAGGTCCCTTGAAGGGAGATTGCACACTGAGAAATCACTGGTTTGAACAAACTCGCCCTCTCTGAAGAAGCTCCCATGAATCTCCAATTTGCCATTATTTATAGAACTCTCCAGTCTTCCTTCAGCAGTGCTCAGTCACATGTATGGTTCTTTCAGTAGGACTCAAAACTCGACTGATAAGACTTGTAAAGAAAAATTAAATTTGAAACTAACTCATTATGTCTGATTGCCAAGCCTACCAAAGGAATCCTTTCTTCATCAGTTCAGAGTGGTTCCAGCTGTCCCTTTATGACACAAGTAGTAAGTTTTGACATCAGTTCTGAAAAATGGCAAGAACATTTAATTCTAAAGCCAGTATTAAAATGTTATTGTTTTAAAATTGAGCATAACTTTCTCTAACTCAATATAACTCCGACCCCTTTTTTACTACAATTGTCTTGCTACTGTATTTTCCTTTAAAGTATCTGTGACTTTTATAGGGTCCTTTTGAAGAGGAAATATAAGGAAGTAATTATTACATCTCGTGTAAAGAAAGGCCTACTGAAACCAACCACCTTATTATGCTCTTGCTTGCAGGAAGGCACCAGAAAGATAGATTTGTTTTAAATAAAGATTTGGACCCTGATAAAGACTATGGGTTGGACATAAATTAAGGTTCCAATTCACTGATGGACACAGTTGCAGAAGACACGTTTATATGTTATACCTTTTTTATAACTTTATACCTTATATCTTGTCTGAGATAAAGAAAAATAGGTGTCTAGATGGAGAGGGCATATTGCCCACACCTTACAGAACAGTCTAGTGAATAAAAGACTGCTAGGAGGTGTGAGACCTTGACTGCAGCCTGTCCTCACTGAGTTAACCTCTGCAGCAGCACTGCTGGGATCTAGCTGTTCTCTGCTGCAGATGCCGGGCTTAGCTCAGTGCTCCCAGGCACAGTAATGGCTCTGGACTTCTCTTTCCCGGCAGGGGTTTGTCTGCAGCAGGCTGCAGGCCTTTCCTGCTTCCTACCAATTGTAGCCTGGTCATGAGGGAGCACAAGATGGGCTCCATCCCAGTGCCGCTGGTAGACAAGTGTAATCATTTGGGAAGAGCTGAGGTTGAGCGTTTAAACTCCTTCAGCAAGAGAGAGCAGCAGTGTGCACAGCCAGCTTGCAGCACCTTGAAAGGGACCTTAGACTTAATACTGATGAAAAAATTGACCTGCTTCAGTTCAGCGGTTTTGTTTAAGTTTTGTTGTGTTTTTTTCCTCAGTTAGAACAAGCAATAAATTTTGGATGCAACTGGGCTTTGATAATTTTGGGCGCAAAAAAAAATTGTTGCTTTGCATGGGAAGGCATTGTTGGAATCCTGATCAGCTGTGTGAGCTGCTGTTTCTTTTCAAAAATATTTTAAGATTCAAGCTGGCCATGCATAAAGGAAAAAATGAAGTAAACACCAAAATAATTAATGTAGTGGCCTAGTTTTTAGAGTGGGAAGGAATCCCATTCTAAGCAGAAGAGGCACAGATTTTCCACTGCTTATCTTAGTGTGTGTCAGTGTGGCTCCCTGGCTCCCACAGCCCATACTTATCCACACATTGATTATTTCTTATGCTTGCTCCTCTGTTGAGAAAATTGCATGGAGTTCTGAGGGTGGATTTCTGCTATGCACAGATCTTCAGATGGGCCGTGCCCCCTGCATGTAACACACGCCCTTGCTACCATGCTATTGCAAACTGCCATGATAGGGTGCTATCAAAAATCAAGCATCAAATAAAACTTAAATTATAAACTGAGTGTTGTGGGTGGCAAGGACACAGACTACTGTGCACAAACTGGCTTGAGGTTTGTTTCCTTGGTCATGCAGTCTTTGTTTCTTAAAAAAATCCAATAAAGCAACAACTTGGGGAGATAAAATAATGCAAGGAAATTTATCTCCTGGCTCTTTTAGTTCTTCAGCTTTGCTTTATAACTGCTTTAATTTCACATGTATGACATTTTGTAAGATGGACTTGAGAGAAGACCACTTTCTAGTGACATCTTTCCGTTGACTTTTTATCACATATGTATCATTTTGGTGTCAGAAAGAGAGGAGATGGCTCAGGTTTTGACCAGACTGGCACTAATTTCTCTACTAATTTCTCTCAGTAGATAATGATCCTGTGCTAATAGATGAAAAGATGCTGTTATTTTGAATTCTATCACCAAACAGGGATTAATTTGGGATTACTGTCTCCAGTGTAGCATAACTGAACAGTGCTTACATGCATACAGTTATTTTACTTAATCATTATTCCTACAAGGTCATATTGGGCTTAAGCTCACATTAAATGCCACAAGACAATTTCATAGCTGGAGTGTGAAGAGATGTTTTGGGGATTTTATGGCATTTAATGCAAGGTTGTAAATTAAATCTAATTGGCTGAAGAACCACCTAGACAGGAATTAATTTGCTGGAGGACAAGATACCTGGCAGATGTGGCAAAGATTATATCTGTGCTTCTTTCAACGTAAGCTGTTTATGTTAATTCACATCTTGACTTGTGTTAGATCAGTGGCTTCTGTTAAAAGGCAGAACTATTTTTCTTCATCCAGTTAAACTTGAACCAGTGTTTAAAGATTTTGTTGCCATGATTAATGCCATTGCTTCCTAGATGTTCTAGATAGGATAGTGGCTGACAACAAGCTGGAAACTGAGTGTTTATCGTTTCTGGAGAGTATAAATGCTAATGCTCAGTGCTAATGTAGAAACAGACCTAGTGGTGTCCACATGGTTTAAGGTACCACCTTTGACTTGTTGGACGTGCCATGGCTTGGGCTCTGCTGCTCTCCCTGTGACACAGTTTGGGTTGCAATCAGGCAGAGATGCCTAACCAGGGGTTTCTGTAGTTAAGAACAAAGGCATCTGCTCACAATTAATTCACCATGAAAGGCTCTTGATTGTAAACTCAATGTTTAAAATAGTATTCACCCTTTCATGGAGAGGGGTTTGGTTTTTTTGAGCATACTGTCTGCCATAGCCATTCAAAACTTTTTGGTTTGTACTTCTGTCTTCCAGCAGTGGCTCTTTCAGATTCAGTCAAAATATGCCACGTTTTGTGGTATCATGAATAGACTAGCTTTTTGCTCAGGGAACCCTAAGAAAGATGAGATTTACTGAAGAACTCATAACTATGGCAAAATGAAAATTAAAAAAAAAAAAAGTTTTTGCTTAGGCCCTGGCAGAGGCACTTCGGGCACAGTGGATGAGCTCTAGACCACACATCCAAAATCTGCTTGCCTAGTCATCTACAGGCATGTAAATGTGACTGAAGTAACTCCTGGAATGCTAATTTAAAACATATGTCTGCCTTCTTGAACAATCCTGACGCTAGGAGAATCATGATGTAACATGTTTTCATGGGTGGTCCAAAATTCTGTTGTTCTGAGAACAAGCCAAATTTAGAACAGCAGTATTTAATATAGAAGACTTTAAATCAGGTCCATACTAAATAACACACTGCCTAATTCAGAATCAATGTCATCTTTTTGCTTTCAGCGTTTTTTCTCACTTTTCTTCCCTGAGGGTAAGGAAGTTTGTGTCAAACTCCAGAACTCACCTACAGTTAAAACTGAAGCAGAACTCGGAAAACACCTGAACTAATTCATACGGTGTGTTGGTTGCCGGTCAGAAGCAGCAGCACAGGAAACAGCTACTCTGCTTTCTGAATGCAATTTTGCATTGGAGGAGTGTCAGCCACAAATTTCTCAAAATAAATAACCAGTGCTTAATGAACTGATCAAATGTGACTGCGATGTGTGAGTGTGTTTCAAAGAATCTGGGGAGGTTGGCCAGCTGGGGTCTTTGAGCTGAGCCCAGTGAAATCAGCAGGACCTGTCTCCACTAGCAGGCATTTGAATTTGACCTTGTATTTCGAAGCCTAGAATAAGAAGCTTTATGTGCTTAAAAGCAAGGATGTGCTTCATCTGAACAGCCACAAGACAAATCATTGATCCCAAACCTTTAAAGCAATCTTGTGTTCACACCCTGACTCATGATCAAATTCTTGTGAAAATCACTATGAAAAGATAGTTCAGTAAACCAAAGGGAGCCTCCTTACCAGTGCACTGTGTATCAGAACGTTAACTGTAGACAGCTGAGCAGTTTAATATATGCATCTATACTTTTTTCATGGCAATATTTTCAAAAGGGGTCCTTGAACTTCCTTATGTGGAGTGTGCAGTATAACCTAAATTGCTTGTGTGTTTGGTGCAGCAGATGGAGAAATGCCAATGATGGACCACAGCATGGACTTGGGATTTTTAGCAAGTCTCCCAAGTCTGCAGGGGTGTGTTGGGAAGTCAG
>JAWWLV010000121.1:85486360-85507015 GCA_035041135.1 Platyrinchus mystaceus | reverse complement strand
GTTTTGAATTGGTACAGTCTTGGTTCTGTCTTGCTGTCTAAGAGTTATGTCAGTAAAGCCAGCACACAACAGAAGGAAGGAGCTCTACATTTTGTCCTTGGGTTACTTTCTTTATTCTCACAGGTTACATTTTTGGAGAATGAAATAAGCAGCTGTCAAGAATACAGCAATCTCTTTAAGTAAAAGCTGAAAGAGCACATCTAGACCAGTATTTATGCTAATTCTGAAATACCTCACAGCCTCAGAATATGCTAGGCAGATGAAAGTAGGAATATTTCTTTTAATCTTCTGAGAATAGCATTACTGCAGTTAACGTACTGCTATGTGAAGGCTGTATTTATGTATGATGGGGAAAAAGCTATTATTTGGATTAAAAGGCCAGGTTGCACCTGGAATTTTATGCTGCTAATCACTGGGACACAAAAAGGTGATTCAAAAATGTGTTAATTCTAAATAGTCTTAGTGCTGTGGGCTAAACAACTGCCAAAATCCTATGATTTACAAATAGCTTCCTAAATTGCCCTTCTGTCATCTGTAATGACAGCAGTAGCACACGCTGTCTTAATGCTCGGTATTTTAAGTCCTAGCAACTTACATGAATGGTATTCATCTTACTTACACTTAACTCTCTGTAAGTTAAGCATCTGGTCTGTCCTAGTTAGACTTCTGTAGTTAATGCACAGAGATAGGATCCCACTGACATGACTCATCCTGCCTGGCTTAGACAACTATCTTAAGGTAGGATGAATCTCCCTCTGGAAATGCTTTTATCCTCTATTTACTTTTTGATTATTTGAAAGGGGGTCTTGGGCATAGGAGGAGAGTGATGTCCTGGATGGGGAAGATGGCAGAAAAAACCTGAATGAAGTAGTAAGTGGGACACAATTGGGAAGGATTGGGCAAGAAAATGACAGGAGAGGTGAGTAACAACTAACCTAAGGAATCCCAGTGAGGTGATGGGCGTATAACAGTAAATACAGTTACAACAGAGTAACCACTAAAGAATAGCAAGTGAAAATGCAGAAAATGTGGCTGAGTAATAAAAGGCAGTGATAAAAGCATTGCCAAATATAGCATCTCATTAGTCAATCAAGAAAAGCTGCTTAATGGGATGTGCCGGACTGATGGATAGGGAAGATACCAAACCAGTAACAAAATATAAAAGCCCAGGGGGAATGAAGGCAAATGACAGACGGGGAGAAGGAAACATGGAGGTATTTCCTATAGTGAAAAGGCTTCCAGACTGGCACAACCATCCTAGTGTTTTTGCAGCATGATGTTGATGTGTTTTTACTTGGGATTTAAAGCTCTTTGCAAATGCAAACCTGCTGCTACACATAGTAAGCTTTTTTCCTCTCCCTATTATTTGAGCCTCTCTGTGATTTGTGATCTATACTGGTCAGGCTACAGGTTAGCACCCAGGCTCACCATCCCATCCCATTCCACCCCCCTGGCCATTCCAGCAACACTCGGGCAGATTTCTGTAAAAAAAATTCCTATTTATTATTACCAAAGACAGGACCTAGAGCTCCTTCACTACAACCCTTCCACAGCAGAAAATGTTATGGGTTAAATGAACATAAGCACAGCCAGGTTTCCCTGTCAGTTCTCACACAGTTCTCTGCATTGCTCACAGGTCATCTAAAGCCATAGTACTCTTGTGTAAGAGTACTATGAGTCAGAGAGCTCAGCAGCCGTGATGCTGAGCCAGTTTACTGAGGCATTGGATGGAGCTTCTGCCCCTACTTACCATCACTTCAAAGGAGGTACTGAGACATAGAAAACCTGTGCCAGTGAGTTCTGTGGTTCAGGGACAGTGACACTTAAGGGATAGGAACTTCAAAAAGCAAGGTTGTTATTCGTAAATTTGACTGTAAAAGGTATTCTCCATGGGCAAACCTGTAGAAAGGGTCTACAAGTCAAAAAAATTTTCAGTCATTGAACTAGCCTGCTCCACAACCCTCACAGGTGATCTGATTTAGTGCTTCACCATCCTCACTATTGGAAAGCTTTTTCTCCAAGCCTCTGTTTTAAGCCTCCTCTGCTGATTTGCACACGATCTACACTGCAAAGGGAGGATACATTAATTCCCCCCTTCTTTCCAGCAACATTTTATATATAGAGTACAATGATTAATGCTTTTAAATTATACCAGCATCCTTGGACACAAATGTCAATACTGCTTCCCTACGGAAGAAAACTGTACCAAATTTAACTAAAGCAGTTAGAAGCCAATTTCTCTGGACTGGGATGACTTCCAAAACATTTGCTACTCATGGTACTTCTGGGCCCTTCTACTTACTGGTTCTTTTTCTCATCCTGCTCTCTGTCATCCTACAAGGTTGTGTTCACTGCACCTCAGAAGAGCTGCTGACCCTGTCTAATTAATTTCAGAGTAACAGTATCAGTTTCACATATAAGACCACTGCTGTCAGTGCAGAAACAGACAGTACTTTGCAACCCAGAGTCCTTCACTTGGATAACATGTTTCAAATAGCTCCTTTTTTTTTTTTTTGGTCACTGTTTCCTCTCATTTTTAAGATATTTCATTTTCTGCCAGTCTTTTCTAATCCAGTCTCTTTAGCGCAGGTATTACATGTCTGTGTGGAAGAAGAATGTCAGTGTGCATTTAAAATCTGTCATGTACTCCTAAATCATTTAGACCCTAGAAAGGTATTTAATGCACTGCTAACTCATATTTGGATCATTTTTTTATTCTGAAGAATATAACTAATGACTACCAGCTAATATTTAATTCTGTCTAGACTAATGAATGTTATTTTTAAGACTATATCAAAAGATTTGATTTCTCCAACCAGCTGCAAGAGATACAAAAGATTTTCATGTTTCCAAAGGTAAACAGATTCACTTATACTAGTTTTAAATCTTTTTGCATAAACATATCCATTCAAAAATACACAGATACAGTGTATAAAGATTAGGACAGTTATGTAAATGTTACTGAAGGAACACTAACTCTTCCCTAGTCAAAGCTGGAAAAAATAGGAAATATTCACCTCTTCTGTGATGCATTTTTTGAGTTGCTCAAAATATTTTACAAAGATGATCACAGGAAAACTGAAGCCTGTGTGACATGCAATGCCTGCAAGTATTTCTGTTCCATTTTTAATAACAAGGAATTATTTTTTTAGGCTACTGAAATGGCTGTTAAAAGTCATTAGAATATCTGCCACCTTCATACATACCTTTTGGGAAAGGGAAGAGCAGGGACACAAGACAATGCTGTCAGTCTGAATCTTGGGCTACCTGTAAAGACTGCCTCAACTTCAGGAGAACAGGTTGAGCTCTCTCTCCTCCTACCTCCTTTCCAACTTCAACTCTGCCATCACATTCAGGGTATTCTTTTGCAGGCAACAGCTACAGCAAATTGAATTCTGGTCCACAATTTAGTGGGCAACACAGCTAACTGCTAAGCTACTAAAGTTTGGGTTGGTTTTTTTTTTACCCTTCAGAAATGACAATTAGGGCTGTGATTCTCTTTAAACTCCATGCTGTGAGGCTGTATTCAGATCACACCTTAGAGCATGGATTTCTCTAAGGCGGCCCAGTCTGCAAATCCTCTCCTTGCACTCAGACAGACAGTGGAAAATGCCACACTTGCATGCTCTGGACACCTAGCAAACCTCACTATGAAATTTTGGACATCGAAGACCAGAGGCCTACGGGTGGCAGGGGGGGAGAGCATAGTTTTAGATATGGGCATTTTAATCTCACACATATCTCAGTTTAGGTGTCTGAACAAAATACAAACAAAAGGTATCTCTAAAACTCAATGCATTTCTGAATGCAGCAAGCTCACTTTCTCACAGATATTGAAGACCTTTACTCCTCTTCTTCTTACTCCTTAAGCTGCTCACCCCTCACCCTCAAACGTTTCAGGGCAGTCTGTAGAATCAACAGCAGAGTGGATCTCTAACATTTATTCTTCCAAGCTGCACACATATCCATACATGATAAAGGAAGTGGTGGCTTTTGACCAACTACACAAAACAAAGAAAGAGCAGAGAAAATGCCTGAGACATAGAAACACATGAATTATGTGAAGAGTTAAAGGAAGTGGAACTTAGCTCTCTATCTTCAGTTTCTAATGCTTAGGTAAATCCTGGTTTTAAAATCTCTCTATGAAGGTGGAATGCCAGCTTTACCTAAGATTTTCTTTCTGGAAGTTTAAAAACGTGCAATCAGCAGTTGCTAGGCATCAGTCACAATATTCCAATAACTTGCATTCAGGAATAAGATGAAACACAAATGCACCAGAAACAATAAGATAGCCACTCCAAAAAGAACAGCCTATAGTAAAAAAATGGAAGTTATGATGATTCATGTAGAAACATCTGTAAAACATCTTAAATGTAGTAGTTGGGATTTCAGGCTTTTCAATGGCTTATTTTATGAATGTAGGCTGACTTTCAACTGAAAACAGATATTTTCAGAAAGCAGACTGTTGTTTTTGATGGCAAGATGCAGATGTACACCTCCAGATGAACAGATCATATCGGAGCAGAAAATACATAATCACTTTTTTTTTTGAGGTCTGGATCACAAAATGTTTATAACAAAATATAATATGCCAGAACCACAGGCATTAAAATAAAAGCATGATTTTTTTACCTGACCACCACTGTAAGCTCAAGCAGGAAGAGTTGGGAATAACTTAAAGGCCAATTCTCCACTCCTAGAGATATTTTCTTCATCATTGCTGCAGCCCTGCTTAGTACTTTCAAGAATTTCACAGTTGCTGAACAAACTGGTTCTTTCCCTGCAGCCTTTCCAGGGAGGAGGGTAAGCCTTTCCTAACAAAATCCTCGAGAGAGCCAGTGCTGAACATACTGTAGCAGCAGAAAGACAAACCAGGATCTCCACCTTATTCTAGAAAGGACAAGTAAACCTGCTCAGACCCTGCCCAGTTTGACTTTGAGGACATAGTTTTGCCAGTCAGAAAACTAACCTATACATCCACATTCCATCATAGGTCTTAGGAATAAAGGTAATTATAAACAGCACTAAAGGGTTCCAGATTTACTACAGACAGTGACATTTTCCAGAAAAACTCTACTGTAAACTGGGTTTTGGGGGCTTTTTTTCCTGATTTCCATGAAACACACTTGGCTTAGTTCTACTGGGCCCAGCTCACTCCATATCAAATATAAAGTATTCATTCCTATACATACCAGGCAGAAGGACTTTGGACAGAGATTAGAATTTCCTCATCAAAAGCTCTCAGAAGCATCCCATGGCATTTCATGTCAAAGCGTGCTCTCTTTTGATCATGACCCTCACGACTACACTACAACTCCCAGGAAAGCTTTCGCTGATTTTGCTTTGTTAAAGAGGCTCTGTCTTCTGTAGGGCACTAGGGAAAGCCACAGCAAAAGAGCTGCCTTAAACACAATCCTTCACTGACGTGCAGTTCCGAGGCTCACCTTTTGCTCCACAGTTGCGCTTTTTTAACCTCTGAGCAAAACACATCCCTAACAGCAATGTTTCTCTCACGCTGGCTTTACAATTCTAACTAGCCTTGGTTCCCACCTCCCCAAGCCGTCCCTGCTGTTACTGAAACCAGCTTTGACTCAGAAACAAGCTATTACAAAGAAGACAGACCTACTATTTCATAAGACACCAAATGTACGTAAGTGCTTGCGGGCGGACTGTATCCCACATTGCTGCTGGCAGTTTGGGACCTACCTGTCCCTGTGCCGCTGTCAGTGACATGCTGGAAGTCACACAGCCAGCACAGGATGGTGGGTGGTAGGATGAGAATTTGGAGCTCCTGTCTCATCCTCCTATATCTAAACTGCCCCCTCCCAGTGAGCAACTTCAGTTTATCAGACCTCTTTTAGGATTAAGCAACTGCAGGTCTAGAGAATTGTTCCCAGCAGGGCAACGAAGTGAAAAAACTCCTTCTCAGGTAGAGTTACCACCACTTTCATGACAGGAATTACTACCAGATTTCATCTGCACACAATGTGTTCTGAAGCTGTTCTCCTCATGCTTGGAAAAGACAAGTATAGCTTACACTCATTTATCTATCAATTCCTGAAGGAGAGATCAGGATTTACTACAGAGCTGTCAAGCCAGAATCCACGAAGACATAGAATTTCTTTTATCAAGAAAAAAAAGAAAAGCAAGCAGGCTTCAAGCAGTACCTCGACTGAAAATCAGTACCTCGACTGAAAATCAGACTCCTGGCTCTCTCCAAATGTGACCTGCCACACATAAAGGCAAGTTGGCAAAGCTTGTTGGGAAAGCTTGCCAAGGGACTTCCATTAACTTTGCCAGGTCCACAAGGCATTCCCTATGTTACTACCAGTGGTGTCCCCAAGACCTTACATACAGCTCGTTAGTGACCCCAGAAAACAGTCATGGGAACTTGCAGAGGTAACTGAAGCAAAAGCTCCTTCTCCACTCCCATAACTGAGCTTTCCAACTACCACATTTCACAGGGAAAACTCATTCATGTGTGTCTGCCTCTGAACACACGGATCAGAATCAACACCTCTTCCCCAGCAGCTGAACCCTGGTGAAAAGGAAGTCTTAGGATTGCAGAGGTTCATGCTGGAGGTTACAATTCCTGTTAGCAAGAGGAAACACAGGTTGCCTGTTGTGTCTGTAATTTTCAAGGTTAACCCTTCAGACAGCTTTATCCCCTTGCTTTCTTGCATTTCCTAGCTTATCAAAGAGGTAATTTGTACCTTTCTGTTGCATCCTTCACAGTGATTAGAAGAATAATGATAGAAATTATAAAAAAATAAACATGACTGAACCCCTTTTCAGTAGCTCTGGGTCACTGAAGTGAAATGCTTGTCAATACTGTTCTCTTTAGCTTGTCTGTAATGTTGGTACTAAAAACAAACACACAAAACCCAACAAGCTATCAAAAAAAAAGTAGATATTTGTCTCCAAATATCTTTTGTCCCACACTAGTCATTGTGTCGAAGTGTACTTTTTATTTCAATTAACAAACTCCCTAAGATTCAATCAGATTAGCCTTATATCTGTGAATATATATATATGTGGGCACTCCCATCACATCAAAGATGGGTATGGTGGGATTACTCTGCATTATAATGTGCTAAGAACAGCTGTGAGAATTTTAAAAAAAAAATCAATTACAACAAAGGTTTAGCCTCCAGGCAAAGGTCCTTAAATTAGAAGCTTTAACGCTGAATGCCAAATGGGCAAAAGAAGTAGGACATCTCTGCTGAATGGGGACCCTGCACCTGCCCACTCACTGGAAATGGAAAGGGATGCATTACAAACCTAAACATTTCCAAACCAGCTTGCTCTAGGGAATTGCATGTGCTTCACAATTCTGTGTATTGTGTTCATTTTAGCCTACTGACTGTAAAGCACACGAGGAGGCACATTGCTTGGAAGCAAGCTGTAGAATATGGGTGTACACCTCTGAATACAGTTCTGTCCACCAGCAAGAAGATACGGACCACAGTCTGTCTGAAGCCCTGTGCATTCCCTATCTGCTGCCAACCTACTTTTCCATTTCCCTCCCTTATTTCCCTGCCAAGGGTACTCTCCTAGCTGTCGCAGAAGATGTACATGATCTTTCTTCTGCTGTTTTATGTCCACTTACTAAAGTTCTTCCTTCCTGCCAGGGAGAACCCAGAAAGAAAGCTGGATACCCTCTGCCACAAGCGCTTGCCAATTCCCACCGAAATGAAACAAAGCCCTTGACCAAGGGAAGGCAATAAAGACAAAACCAGGTCCCTTCACAAAAGAGACTCCTGAAAGGGTGTTTAGTCGTTACACAAACGATTTGCTGCTTTTAAGAGCGAAAAGGCTTCAAAAAGGCAAATCCACGTGAAGGAGCCGGCTCCGGATAAATTCATTTGCGCCAAGAAAAAACCGTGAAGGATGGCGACTCCTGATGCAAGTTTGCCGTACAAGGATAGGGATGCAGCTCGGGGAAAAAAAAAAAAAAACAAAAAAAAACCACACAAACCAAAAAACCAAAACAACTATCAAAGAGAGTTTTTCATGCCAGTTTTAACAAAAACACAAGAGCCCTTATATAAACCCTAAACTTGCCTCGCTCGGCAGGAAAGCGAGAAAACAACAGTAAAAAGTTGGGGGGATCGTGGAGGAGAGGGACAAGAAACTTAAAAATCAAGAGAGGAGTGTCACACGAAGGCAGCGCTGGGGAGCCCGGCTGAGGGAAAGGCGCGGCGAGGTGTCCGCGCCGGGGACCGGGCTTGACTTCGCCATGCCCGGAATTTCTGAGTAAGGGGCACCGAGCCGCCGCGAAGCGGGATGGGGCACAGCCCCGCGCGGGAGCCTGGAGAGGGGCGAGCGCGGCGGGAAGCGGGGATGCTGGGGGCGGTGGGAGCCCGCGGAGAGGCGGGAAGCGGTGGAGCGTCGCGGCCACGCGCGCGCCGCCCCCCCTCCCTATCCCGCACGCACCTCCTGGAAGAGCTCCAGGCTGTAGGTGTTGTCGTCGTCGGCGAAGAAGAGCACCCCGGGCTGCGGGGGCGGCAGGTGCTGGTGGCGCTGCCGCAGCCAGGCCAGGCCCGCGTTGCGCTGCTCGGTGGCGCGGGGCAGCCCCGGGCGCTTGTAGCGGCGCGGAGTGGGGACGTGCAGGTGCGTGCAGGGCAGCCCCGCGCCCGCCACGAACCGGGTCACCAGCTCGCTGCGCGCCGCCGCGTCCTCCACCAGGATCCAGTGGAGCCGCGACACCTGCCGGAAGGTGTTGGCCAGGCGGGTGAGCTCGGCCTTCTGCACCGGGCGGCTGTAGGTGGGCGTGATGGCATAGATGGTGGGCAGCGCCGCCTCGGGCCGCCGCCGCGGGACGGGAGGCCGCGCCCCGCCGCTACCGCCCTCGCCCCCGCCGCGGGGGTACAGCGCGGGCAGCGGCGCCCGGCTACTGTCGATGTCCAGCACGATGATGACGATGAGCACCCAGGGCAGCAGCAGGAGGAAGCGGCTGAAGAGCAGAGACTTCATGCTGCCCCCGGCGCCCTCCCGCCGCTCCTCCGCTCAGCGCTGCCCCATGGACGGGCGCGGCGGGGCGGCCCCTCCGCGCTGCTCCGCGGGGCGCCCGGGCGGCGGCGGCGGCCGGGGCGGGCGCCGGGCGCTCCCTCCCTCCCTCCCGCGGGCGCGGGGCCGCCGGCGGGGCGGGTCGGGGCTCCCCGCGGTGCCCTCCCGCAGCCCGGCGGGGCAGTGCCCGGCCCCGCTCCTGCAGCGCCTCTATTCCGCCCGCGGCCGCCCTTCGTCCTCCTCCCGCTTCGCCCTCAGCATCGCCGGACCGGGGCTCGGCGGGGACTCTGGGGAGACACTCCTTCTCCTGCGCTTCCCCGGGCGGCTCTGGTGGTGCGCGGAGGCGGGGAGGGGAGGGCGGGCGGAGAGGCGGGAGCGAGGGTCCCCGCGGGCGGGGGCCGGGGGGGCTCCTGCCCCGCCCCGCTCCGGCTGCCGCCCCTGGGAGCCGCGGGGAGGGGGCGGCGGCGGTCCGGGGAGCTCCGCGCTCGCTGCCCTCGGGGGGCGGCGCCGGGGACCGGCTGGAGGGGACGGGGAGCTCGAGGGGCTCCTCCTCTCCGCGACCGGGACGCCTTCCCCGGCACAGCAGCAGCCGCTCGACGGGCTGGGCAAGGCTGGGCTGGGGTAGGCGGAGGGTCCGTGCCCGAGTACTTACCCCTCGGAGCGGCGGACACTCGCTCGCTTCATTTCTGGGTTGGTTGTATTTCTTTCTTTTTTTTCCTGTTTTTTTTTTTTTTTTTTTTTTTTTTTAGGGGAGGAATATTTTCGAGCCCGGCCGAAGTAAGAAGTTGTAAATAAGGCGGAGGTTTTCCGCAGCTCCTGTTGGTGCCCGTCAGTCGGTGTTGCCTCCCGCACATCGTCTACACCGCCCTGCGAGCCCGTGCTCCCCCGGAACGCATGTCCCCGTTGTTCTGCCGAGCTGCTTCCCCAGAGATCATAGCTCCTTTTTGAAAAGGATACGTATATCAGAATTTCGTAATAATCCATCTCTCTTTGAGAAAAAGACATCAGGTGCTGCAACACACATGAAATGCACAATCTAAAACCTCTTACGAATCATTTCCTCCCAGGGAAGTTTCCGATGCATTTTTCAACACTCCCTGCTGTCATAACTAAACACTTCCTTACAGCTTGAATTTTGCTTTTAAAACTTCAAGCTGGATAAGAGCACAGAAGCACAGCAGTAGAGTTTGCAAATTACAGAACTCCCCGATTCTCTGATTAAAACATATAGATCGAATTATGGTCTCACTGGCTCATGAGCTATTTGAGATCAGAAATTGAATGATTTGTCACTGATACATTGTCTTATTGGTAGGAATAGTGTAGCTTAGAGAAATCAGTCATGCCTTCACACCAGCCTCCTGGGCTTAAACTACTGCTTTTGTTCCAGTTTTATATGAATCCTTCACATTTGCATGTGTATAACAAATGCAGATAATGTGGACACCATGTCTATCTATCATTCATATCTGTCTGCAATCAATCTGTTATTCAAAAGGACGTATTAACCCACCAGGCTCACACACAGATAGGACATCGAAGCGATGTAATGTAAGCTGAAATTCATGTGAAAGCGAGGGTGACACATGACCAGGCACTGAACATCTAAATGAGGAAACATCTGTGTACCAAAGAGCTAATTAGAGTTAGTGGAGAAGTGGAAGGGTTGTTATGTGATTAATGAAATAATATGGAGGAATGTAGTGAGCATAAATAGTTCTATATATCCAAATGAAGAACGTCTTGGACATGAAATTACAGTTGGCGGTTTTATGCTGATGCATTTTATCCAATCACCTGAACTCCATCTCTCTCCAGTGAATGAGCATACCATTGTTTTCTCATTTCCAGTACAATCCTATTTACAGAGATAATTTGTTCGAATAATGCAAACGTGTACCAAAGCAACCTACCAAGAAGCTATTGCTTGTTCTCATTTGAAAATCAGAGGTCATTTGGAGAAGTTAATTCAAAGCTAATCACTTCTAGATACTATATGATACCATGTCAGGATTCTTAAAAAGCTATTGGGACGGAACATAGAAAGTAAGGGTTACAAATGGATGTGTTTAATTGACATTCTTTATAGTAAAACATATAACATTTTAAAAGTACTGTATTACTTTTTCATCCAAAATATTGTCTTTAGTGAACTTGTGTTTTGTATTCAGAGCTCAGCCTATAGAGGATACTTAATAGTTCATGCCTCAGTAAAAGCAGCAGTAAGAATAGCTGAATGTAATTGCAGCAATTTAGGAAGGAGCACCAGAGAGGTATCCCGATGAACTGTGTGGTGATCTTCCGTCTCTTTAATTGTGTTCCTGAAAGCTGGTAACTATGTGTTTCTCTACACTTGCTAGCAAATATTTACTGCATTTACTCATCTAGCATTTGCTGTAACATAACAATATGAGACACGTGGTCACTTGCTAACAAATCTCAACAAATATATTTTTCCCTCAGAACCGTTGTAACGTGTCTTCATGTGCCATGGAACCGACTGGGAGGTCATGAGTCGGATACATCAGATGGGATATCAAATAATGCAGCAGCATTGTCTCTTAGCTTTAGGTGTAGATTATTTTAGAGGGAAAGGTAAAACATAATGAAGGCACTACATACAAGCCAGCTGCTATTTATTAAACTGTTGTTTCTTGATAAGCAAAGCAGAATGTTCCTCCTATGGAAATTGGAGGAATCCAGTCAAATAACCACTCCATTTGTAGAGACAAACTGTCTACAGAGTTAGACTTTTCTGCCAAACACCTTAGCACAGGTTATTATAAAAATTGTCACATTTGATTTGAGGCCTCAGGTGCAACTTCAAAACAAAGGACGAGTTTCTAACTTGTGATGGATGGTACCAATCACTGTGTGACTCAGGCTGTTCCTATGGTTTCACACACAGTATGCAGCACAGTGCATATTCTGGGTTGTATCAGAGTGTGTGGGCAGGCATTTCTCTTCAGGATCTGGTCCAGAATTGTTTGTTTGCAGTAGTTTATGGCTTGGCTCATCTATTATGGTGTTGTGATTGCTGCCCCCGGCCTCCAAAGATTTTTTTCAGAGATGTGGCAGGACTTGGCACCCAATTTTTCATTCCTTTTAAAAAAAACTATCTCTGCTTCAGTTTCTTGTGCTTCTTACCATCAGATGATGCCTGGCTCCAGCGGGAGAATGCTTGACACAGTGCTAGAAAGCATCCTCTGCAGGCCCACAGAGGTTTTTTTCAAACTGGAACACACTGCAGACACTGGCTGGATGCAGTTGTAAGGGGTGTAATGTTAGCCAGAAACTGTGCCCCAGTTCCTTCTTCTTCATTGCTTTCAGTCATTCCAATATCTGTAGAAAAGGATAGACAGACATGGCAGGAGAGTTGCTATAGCTGTGCCATGGATGTACTTTTCCACATTCTTAAATCAATTTGGTTCTTTCTGCCCTTCACCCTCTCCCGACTCAGGGTCACTCGCTCATCAGGCAGCTCCGTCTCGAGGCTTCCTCTGTGACCCAGCACTCCCACCCAGCCTCTCAGCTAGACATGCCTGGTTGGGGAAAAAGCTGGCCAAGCCTTCTGCTTGCTCCATTTGAATTTCCCCTCATTTTCTGAACACCAGGATTTCCTCAAGGCAGGTACAACATTATAAACTGGGTTTTTGCGTTTGTTTTTTTTCAGTTATTGGAAAGATGGTCTGAGTAATAAGACAGCATTTGAAATAAAGCTATTAAAATATATTGCTTTGTAGGTTCTGCAGTTGATAGAACTATTACAGTCCCATGGAAAGCAGAAGCAAAATCAGTTGGATAAACATATAAAAATGTGCAAATATTTTTAACTAGTGGATAAAACACTGCAGAGAAATAGTATCTGTTTCACATGACTGTAAATTAATAGATTAAACTCAAGGATGGTTCATTTCTTTGTGCTGTTTCATATTTTTCTTTCAACAGCAGTGACTGGTGGTAACTGGAGGTGGGTAATTAGGTCTGGCAAAGGGGGTTATCAGCCTGGTTTCTGTGATGGGTAAATCCAGATGGCAGGTGACTCAAATCATAGCAGACAGAAAACTAGCCTTGCCTGTCTGAATGAAATATAGGCATTGTAGTTTCTAGTGTTTGAATTTACACCTTCTGGCATCACTCAGTCAATCAAAATGCGTAATTAGCCCCCAAAAAAAGAGCATTGAGGCTGCATCTCACAGGACTGTCAAAGAACATCCACTGTCCACTACACACCAAGGGCACAAGCCTGATATTAGTGAGTCACTGTGTATCTAGAGATTCAAATGAAAACAAGCTTATTACATGTTAGTGAAGGCCCAGAATACTAAAGTGTAAGCCAGGCATCCTACAGAGAAAGTAATGTTCTGCCATCTGACAGGCACAGATCGCCACCCTAAGTGTCTGCACAGAGGTGTCTTGGCATCAGCAAGGGGTGAAGAAAGGTAAAAAAAATGAAACCCCAGCAGAGGATGCAGCAAAAGCATAATTTCCTCTGTCCTCTCCTGCTCCTTCAGACTTATTTCAGCCTCATTAAATCACCTAACAGTTTTTCTAAGAGACCACATTTTCCTACACTATCCAGTTTTGGAAGCCTCCAAGAAGTTTAATCATCCAGCTCAGATATAAAAGTCCCACTCCCTCACACAGGATACTGTGTGTCAGAAAACACAGTGGAGATTGGGATGGACTTGTTAAAATAGTGTATATGGTGTCCATGCTGTTCCAGAAAAAAGAAACCAGCTGCCCAAGCTGCCAATGAGGACCAAGACTGCGTGTTTATGTATGCACATAGGCCATTTTGAAATAATTTTCTCTAGTGTTTTGTTCCTTTTCCTGATAAGCCAACTTGTTTATCACTATAGCAACCAGTGCCAGATTCCTGGAAAGAAGAGCTGCAAATGCTCATTTGGACCTCTGTGGTCATGGGCTTTTGGTACGAGCAAGGTGTCACACCTGCCTCCCAGAGCTCTGAAATGCCACACAGGGACAGAGCAGGGTAAGGCAGGTGTGTCGTGGTGTGAGATAGTTTGAGGGGGATTCAATTATCCTTCTGTGCCACAGGCTTTGGTGATGAAGACTGGAAGAGGTGGGAAATGGATGTGCAAATAACCTGCTCAGTGGAGATCCTCCAGGTGCGGTATAGTTGGATATCCATGCTCTCACCAAACATCTGCTGCCAGCAAACACTTCTGAAATCTGTGCCAGTGAGCCTCCCAGTGGTGCTGAGCCATGTTCCAGGTGACATCTCACAACCACAGCATTTGTTCAAGTGGCAAAGGTTGGTGAGAGAGAACAAAAAAATGGGATCTCCAGAGATAACCTTCACGGGCCACACAGTTACACAGAAATTAAAGTGTTTATTTGCTTTTCAACCTAGAAAGCTGAATGCACACACACACACACACACACACTGATCATACAAAAATATTAACAGAAATACAAACTCTTATTCCTCTTTTAAATCTGCTTTTTTGGATAATATGAAGAGGACCATCCTTACGCTGTTTGCCTACCGCTCCCCTGCATTCCTAAAACTCATATCAGAAGCCCCTGAGCTCTCCCTGTGTCCTGGTACCTGGTCAGTTTGGTTATATTTTGAGCAGACCCTGGGTAGGAAAAGATGAAAGCTAAAAGCCTTGAAGGTTGGAAAAGGCTACTTGACCCTTGGTCCTGATATGAAGAGAGCTGAATGTTTTATTCCATGTTTTGTTTGTAATGTAATGTTATATTAGTGAGGTAATGTTGTTCTAGCACCAGTGTCCTAGTAAATGTCAGGCAAGCTCATAGGGAGACATATCTTCTAGTAGACTACTAATGCAGTAGATTTTTACTGATGCAGTAAAAAAGAACCCAAGCAGATGAGTGTTCAGGCATACAAGCTCTTCTTTGGGTCTCAAACAGTAACTTACTGAAATGCCCTCAAAGGAGGAACAGTTTCAGGTTACTCTAGGAATTACTTCTTATGAAGAAACTGTTTTCTTTCCCCGTGTTGTGATTTTTTGGTAAGAATATCAAGTTGATGATTTGTGCTTTGTTTTGTTTTGCATTGTGTTTTGTCCTCGAGAAGTCAAAGGTTCTGCTCCAGTTTCTCTTGAAATTATAAAGGAACCTCCCACACCTTTATGTTTCAGACCTACAAGATGCCTTGTTGACAGAATAAATAGTTTTGGCGTAACCAGGTGTGGACTTCAATCAGCACTGCCGGGTGCAAGCAAACTTCTCGGCAAGAATGCTTCACCCTACCTGAAGACTAAATCAGTGCTATGTGAATCTGTTATCTTCTGTCTCACTTCTCAAAACTGTATCTGGGCTGATAGCAGTAACACTGAGACAGCTTGCAGTCACCATGGTAAGTGGGTATTACATGACAAGGCTTGCAAACTGTCTTGCAAGGCAGCTGGGTGACACCTCATATTGTTAACCAGCAGATAGAAAATTTCCTTTGTCTTGGCCAGGGACTTTGTTTCATAACATAATATTTAATTCTGGTTGGCCCTTGTCATATGGAAGTAACTGTCTGAAGTGCCCTGTTTTTTATAAAGATGTACTTTGAAAATGGGTTTTTAGGATGCATCTTTCAGGCAATAAGTGGTTTATGGCATTTTTGAGATGATGAGTGTTTTATGGCACTGTAGTGTTTGAGTAGTTGGAGACTGTCAGATCATTTCAAAGACCTAGAGCATGCACCTGCCTTCCCAAACCTCTCGGGAGTTTGGGGAGATAGCTGGCAAAATTGGGGTATTTCCTTACTCTTATATGTTTTGTATAAGTATTGTATTGGATCCTAGGAGACAGTAGGCAGGCAACATAAAAAGGCACATACGCAGGTGCGATCTCTGTCCAAGAGATTACAGTCCAAGAACAGCTGAGAATTTATTATGGCTAGGTGAGAGCAGGCACCTTGTCAAACCACTTCCCCTCTAAGCTCACATTTTTCTTCTTTTGATAGGCTTGCCTGTACAGGTCCAATTTTGCCTGTACTACCAAAAAGAAAGAGGAGTTTGTGGCCTCCTGATGTGGGATGTGAATGGTGGTGCTTCCAAGGCAGCTAAGATGGCATCCTTGTAGTGGATAAAACGGCAGTGGAAAAAGGGTCACACTGTATCAACACCAAGCAGTAACTCATGGGCGGGAGTGTTACTTGAAACTCTGCCTCTTTTTTTCTCTCAAATACTCTCGACGAAAAAGAAGGGACAGCTGGTCTTGGTCAGCACCCAGTTGGCCTGCATGCTTTGTCAATATGTCTGCAGATTACTGCTGCCTTTCCATCTGTTCATGGCATCTTCTCCCACACTGAAATGTTCATTGAACCTTGGAATGGCTACCATACTGTAAATACACAAGGTACACAGTATCCTTGTGCTGAGCTTGCAAAACCCAGCTCCAGATTACTTGAGTTCAGTGGCACTGAGGATCTGGCTCTCCTTTGATGGTATTTGTAACGCTGGTGATATTTGCCACTGAGCCACAGAGCTAATATATTCCTCCTTCCCTCTTTACTTACCTTCCCAGTATTTCTTCTCTGCGTTGTCCCAACAGGATGTCCCTAGAGCCTTCTAGCTTGTCAAGCACAGCACACTGCTCTGTGCTGGAGAGCATATGGGCAAAAAACCAAGAGTTTGCAGCTGGAATTTGAATGTGGCTGAATTGCTTAAAAAATCTGAATTGCTTAAAAAATCAAGGTATTTGCTTGGAAGAAAAAACTGTAGAAATGATGGACACAAAAGGTCACGTAGACCAACTGCTGGTCTCAAACCAGGAGCAATTTTCTAAACTTCCCGTGACGGTAATACAGCCATCTCCTGATGTAGTGCCTGACTGTGCTGATGGCAAGAAAGTTCACTTGATGTTTAACGTAAGTCTTAATGTTACTACGTGTTCACAGGTTACTGTCTCCTTGTAAATGGAAAATAACTGACCACTTTCACATTTATAGCAGCATAGACAACTATCACCAATACCTCCCCTTCATATCTGCTTTTCTACAAAAAGCAATTTTTTTCCTAGAAATTATTTTTTAATGCATAATAAATAAAGGTCTTTTCACTACTTCTGTGTATTTCTTTAAGTATGAACTCCAATACAAGAAATATTGCTCTGATCAAGATCTTACCAGTGCTATGTGAAGGATATTGTTTACCATCCATGCCTTCCATATGATACATTGGAACAATTAGATTCCTTTTGTCATCTGTTATAGGTCCATTTCTACGGTACCGTTCCCTAGGTAAGTATTCTGTACATAATCCTCCTCCCTCTTTTTTAAGGTGATGACATGGTTATCCTTCTCAGCATTGTTCTTGTTCATGGTCTTTTTCCTCATGATTTTCCCATTTCCCCACAATCTCACAAAGTCTTCAGTGATTTCTGGAATTTCAGCACAGTAAAAGTAATTAGAAAAATTTCAACTCATCCAAATATTCCTTAAAAAAATCTTTTTCTATTCTAGCCTGTTCTCTTGTTATTAATTTTAAAGATTGTTAGCCAGTAGATCATAGTTCAACTCTTTAGGAAAGATTAATTCAGTCCTTTGAAGGCTGTTATTTTTGACAGTCTGTCCTTAATATTTGTGTTAGTTTAATGGAATTTTAAAAGTTTTCTAAATTCTCCTTTTCAGTATCTGAAAACAGTGAACAAGTCACCACCTTTCTTCTCCTTAAAAGTTCTGATTTTGAAAGGTTGTTATAAGCTGACTGTCACTCTGAAATATCATCAGCGAATTCTCCGCAGGATCATTGCTGAAGGTGTGGTGGAACATTTTTCATGAACAGCTGAGTTAAAACACAGCAGCAGAGACACTTTCCTTAGGCTGCTGGTAGGCTCATACACTCAATTCCCTGGTGATTTGATTTGCCTTTGTGCTTGTAGTTGATGCATGAGTGCAGGAAATGTTGGGAATAACACTTTGGGCAGGATGCAGGAATGCTCATCGGATAAAACAGCAGACTAGGGATGGGAGAGCAACCTCCAAGATCTGTGGTACCTTGGATGTAAGGTAGGATGAAATCACTGCATAGATCCCCAAAAAAGAGCTGCTGAAAGCCTGTAACAGATTAGTGATGCAGATCCTGCCTCTCCAAAGGTGAGGGGCCATGTCTAAGCAGCTATGAGCAAACATGTGGGTCAGGTAGATGTTGAAGAGGCTCAGGATAGCTTCAGGGGATGGGGGGCGGGAGAAAAAGGCTCTTCTTCATCACAAGACAAAGGATGAGGACATGCTGTTATTCCCAGGAGTTATTTTTCAAGGACAATTTGCCCTCAGGCACTTTTGTTTTGTTAATAAGGATGTGGCCAAGCTAAGCAATTTTCTCTAAGTCATTGTGTGCATTTCTTTCTCAAACCATGTCCATGGCAAATTATGTATAATTGGGCTGTAAGGCTCTCTGTGTCCTGCTTAATCTGCTCTTTACTGATATGGTCTTTATCAACACTGTCAATTTTTTTCGAGATGATTTTGTCACCTCTATACGGAATGTAAACAGTGATTATATAAACAGCTTACACTGCTATTCACCATGTTCAAACACTTTGATTTCTTATCTTTTTAAGGGTGAGGACGGTATCCAGAAATGTGGAAGCACTTACCACAGTTTTTTAGGGCTGGATGAAAGCACCATCCTGCATTAGGGATGGGCCACCCCTGTTGTGCTCTGCTGGGGCTTGCACCTAGGGCTGTGACTTCAGATGGCACTTGGGGCTTATTGTCAGTCAGATCAGTCCTCTCCTTCAGAGAACAGGTCTCTGCCAGATGTTAGTATGCTAAGGGACTTCTCTGATAAGCACAAGAAGCAGGTTCCAAGTAAAAATATACCCTCATCCAACCTGATGTGCCAGTGTAACGATACCAAGGCTTTCACAGATGTGAAGCCCCAAAGCATGAAAATTAAGTATTTCCACACAGATTTCTTGCCCTGCAGCTTAAAATTCAGTCCATATCAGTCAGATACCATATGCAGAAATTTTTTTTCTTCCCTGGCAAGAACTTTTTCTTCCTGGTGGAACTTTAAGGATCTGAGATTGCCATATTGTTTTAAGGAATATTATTCTTTCAGAAATCCTTGACCAATTTTGGCATTTGAAAAGAAAAAAGCATTTCATCCTTTGTGTAAATACAAGGCAAAGTTGCATCTGTCACAACCTTCCTCTCAAATTACACTGTTTGTAATTCTCAAGTAATCCAGTTTAATATAGTTCAGCTATTTGCCCAAAGTTTTCACTAAAGATGAGATATATTTTAATTCTCAAATGTCACAGTTTAACATACCAGCTCTTTCAAATCTGCACCGATGTTCTATTATGTATCACATAAAGACAAAAGTCTCATAAACTTGCACTATTGGTAGTGGATACTGAAACTGTACCATTTTTTAATCTATTATTTGTTCTTCCATTTTTAGTCCTGCTGTTATTACAAAGAGGAGTGGAACTATTCCACTACTTCACAGAAATCTCTGCAGTGTAAGGTTGAAAATGACGTCAAGATGTCATTTCATCTAATGATTGCCACATGTTTTCAAGCAGTGGCAGATAACATCATCACGATTCTGTAGCCAGTTATGGACCACTGAACTCCAGACTCATGGACCACCAGGTATCCCATTACTTCAATATAGACGTTTTGAGACCAGGAAGAGCTGTTGCAGATTTGGGAGTATACTGCTGCCACCCTCGTATTTCATATAACCTGTACTTGGTTCACTCATTTTCAAGATAATCCTCAGACTTGAGGACAGAATGAACTCCAAGCAGACAAACTGCACTGGCAACAGCCTACTCTCAACCACCATCCTCCTCAGACATCTCTGGTCCTTCTCTGGTCAGGGAAGATAACAATCACCCACCATAGGAGAGAACTTTCTATGAAACCATGAGCTGGTCAGAGGCTGCCACCCCCAAACAGCTCAGCCAAGTCTTGTTGGCTTCTGGCTGGCAACAAAGTGGGTAAATTACGCAAGCAATCTATGGATGGCCATCAGAACAAGCAGCCTTGATTTAGTCTATCCCCATCCTTGAGATAAAACTGAGCAGATTCACACCATCCTTAGCTGCTCCTAAAAACATTCAGTGTAGAGAATGCCAGCAGCCTCTGCAGCATTCTTTCAGCCATTCTGAAGAAGTCACATGCCTTACCATCCGTGTTGCTCACCTCTGAGCTGTGTGATTCATAGAGCTACATTCTTCTCAAAATAACTAGCCCAAAAATGGACACAGTTTTCCAGCTGAGGTCACTAATGCCAACCTGAGTAAAAGAACGGTTTCCTGTATTTTATACCTGTTAATGCATCCCAGAAGGTCATTTGAATGTCTTGTAGCAGCACTGTATTTTTCACTTCCAATTACAATCCATTGTCATCTTCTGAATCCTTTTCTGCAGCAGAATAAAACTGAACAGATTAGGATAAACTTCTATAGGGCCTTACTTCTTGTTTCATCACATTTAAGGAACGCATTGAATGATAAATTCAAGCAGTAATTTTCAATCAGTTGTACATCCACCCCATAATTTTATCTGGATCATTTTTATTCAGCTGGCTTCTGGGAACTTTGTGTGGAATTGTCAAAAGCTGTGGTACACTCAATATAAATTCTATTGTGGCCCCTCATGTTCTTGCCAGGTTTTTATCCACGTTTTGTATTTTTTTTTTA
>JAWWLV010000121.1:85440481-85456996 GCA_035041135.1 Platyrinchus mystaceus | reverse complement strand
CCATCCAAATCAAAGCTGTATGCAAAGAAAATGGTAGTGGAGGTGTTTAACTGGATATGTTTTGTGAAGGTCGTCACGTCTTTGAGAGAAGCTGTAGGAAGAGCAGAGGCCCTCAGAGAGAACGCAACAGTATTGGCCCAGCAAGGGAAGCTCTGATACAAAAATCTCAGGAAAATAAGAGGCAAAGCATCAAGGGGTGATCATTAATTGCCAGGGCATTCCTTGCGTTACTTTAAAGCTCACCGAAACAGAACTTAGCTAGGTCTCTGTGAGAAAACAGAGTAGCATTAAAGCCATCTGGCACTATCACAGCATTTTCTCTTTGATGAAGTTAAACTGCAGTCTTGAATATGGTCAACAGTTTGGTTAAGAAAGTGGCAAGAGCTCTAAAAACCAGTAGTATAAAGAGAGGGCAAAGTGAAGAAGTAATGAGAACCAGATATCTTGGATTCTCACCATAAGCAGAATATTGCAGTTCATGGATGGTTAAAGGCACTGCTGGATTCACAGAAACACATAATGCTTGAAGTTGGAAGGGACCTCTGGCGGTCATCTGGTCTACCTCTCTGCTTATGCAGGACCACTTTACCCCAGTTTACCAGGAGTGTGGCAGACAGCTTTTGAGTATTTCCAAGGATGGAGACTCCTCAACCTTTCTGGGCAACCTGTGTCAGTGCTTGATCGCCCTCACAGTGAAAAACTGTTCCTTGACGTTCAGGTGGAATCTCCTGTGTTTCAGTTTGTGCCCTTTGCCTCACTGAACATCACTGAAAAGAACCTGCCTCTGACCTTTTTGCACCCTCCCTTCAGGTATTCATACGCATTGATGAGATCCTCCCTGAACTCTCTTCTCCAGAGCAAACAGTCCCAGCTGTCTCAGCCCTTTCTCATAACAGAGATGCTTCAGTCCCTTAATGATCTTAGCAACCCTTTGTTGGACTCCCTCCAGTATGTCCATGTCTCTCATGTACTGGGCAGCCGAGAACTGGACACAGCAATCCAGGTGGGGCCTCACTAGTGCTGAACAGAGTGGAAGGATCACCTTCCTTGACCTTCTAATGCAGCCCAGGATAGACTTCTTTGCAGCAAGGGAATGATGCTGCTCAGCTGGTGTCCACCATGTACCCCAGGTCCCCTTTTTCCTTCAGAGCTGACATTATCCTAAAACATGGCAAAGACAGTGCTGAGTGGCTAAGACTGGGATGCTGATGACCATGAACTGCATGCAGAAACACTAGCGCTGCAGGATGGGCTAAAGTGGACAAGCTGCCATCTTCTATACTGCAAGATAGGGACCAAAATTTAATGTGTCTGAAAAATGAATTATAGTTCAAGAGCTGCATGTCACAGTAGTGTAACAGTGTGCACCAGTAAAAATTTTCTTTGTGCCTCTTACAGTCATTAATTTCATACATGAAAACAACGTGCCAGCAAGAATTGTAAAAGAGCTGGAATTATGATTCAGCCAAAGCTTGTGCTCTATTATTATCGTATGCTCCATTATTACCTAAATACAGAGCCTGCTCTGAAATCAAAAATGTTTCTATGCATCTGGATGGAGAGAAATAACCAGGGGAGGAAAAAGTAGCTATATAGCTATTTTTTAAATTCTGTGAATGATGATTCTTCAGAAAGAATCCTTAAACAAGTAACATCTTATATTCGTGAAAAGATTATGATCAGCATGTAAATGAGATATATAAAATCTTAATCGCTCTATCATTTATAAATACAATTTGAGATTTCAATGTAATTACATTACAAAAAATTCCATAAAATAAAGGTGAATAATTTATTGCTTACCTGCTGCATACAGAAATGAAGACTTTGAAGTGTATAGTAAAATCTGATTTTATTTGGACTTTTTAAACAACAAGAAATATAATTTTAACATATGATCCTGATAAGCTCTTCCTGATATTCCAAAACACAGACTAACTGAGTATGAGTAATTGGTTAGGGACATACCAAAGCTGTGAGAGGAAAGGGGAAATACAAATACTGGCTGCAAAGTAGTGTTAGGGTGTCCAGAGTAGTGTTCAGAGAACCACAAAAGCTAGAGCTCCAGGGACACTGGGGGCTGGAAAAGGCATGTCAAGGAGAGCACGGCACTGCACAAACATCTATCTAACCCCGGCCACTCACGGTTCTTGGGGTTTCAGCCTCAATGTCAGCCTGCGAATTTGGGTTAGGATTTTGAGAACCACAAAACCTGCATCTCCATGGACACTGGGCCTGGAAAAGGCATGCCATGGAGAGCATGGTACTACACCAACATTTATCTCTCTGGTCTCTCCATATCTTTCTGTTCTAGGTCACCCATGGAACCTGGGATCTCAGCCTCTGTCCAAAGCTGTCACTAGTGTTAGGGTTCAGAGAACCACATAGGCTACAGCTCCAGGAACAAGAAAAAACCAAAAAACAAAAAACCCCAACCAACCAACCAACCAACCAACCAACCAACCAACCAACCAACCAACCAACCAACCACCTGACAAACTAACAAACAAACAGAAAACACCAAAACCCCACAATCTCCATCCTTTTTTGTACACAGAGGAGAACATTGCCACTGAGGACAAGGAAAAGGTTAAGTTACTTAATGTCTTTTTTGCCTTAGTGTATAACAGAATAAACAGTTATATTCAGGGTACCCAGCCCTCTGAGCTGGAAGATGGGGACAGGGGAGCAGAATAAATTCCCTGTAATCCAGGAGGAAATAGTTAGTGACCTACTGTGCTACTTAAACACCCAAAACTCAATGGGGTCGGATAGGATTTACCCAAGGGTACTGAGAAATTTGGCAGAAGAGCTTGTCAATTACTCTCCAACCTTAATCATTAGTTCTGGTTAACTGAGGAGATCCCAAACAGGTAGCAAATGTGACACCCATGGACAAGAAGGGTTGGAAGGAGGATCCTGGGAACTACAGGCCTGTCAGCCTGACCTCAGTGCCAGCGAATGTTATGGAACAGATTGTCTTGAGTGCCGTCATGCAGCATGTACAGGACAATCAGGGTATCAGGCCTAGCCAGTAGGGCTTTAGGAAAGGTCCTGCTTAACCAACCTGATCGTGTTTAATGACCAGGTAAGCTGCCGAGTGGATGAGGGAAAGGCTGTGAATGTTGTCTACCTACACTTCAGCAAAGCCTTTTACACTGTGTCCCACAGCATTCTCCTGGAGAAGCTGGAAGACCATGGCTTAGACAGGTGTACTCTGTGAAAATATCTGGATGGCTGGCTGAGCCCAGAGAGTGGTGGTGAATGGTGTTAAATCCGGTTGGTGGCTGATCACTAGTGGGATTCCCCACGGCTCAATATTGAGACCAGTCCAATTTAATATATTCATTAGTGATCTGGACAAGGGGATCAAGTGCACCCTCAGTAAGTTTGCAGATGACACTAAGTTGGGTGTGAGTGTTGGAAGCTAGAGGGCAGAAAGGCTCTGCAGAGGGATGTGGACAGACTGGATTGATGGGCCAAGACCAACAGTTCAATAAGGCCAAGTGCCAGATCCTGTACTTAGGTCACAACAGCCCCATGCAGCACTACAGGCTGGGGGCAGAGTGGCTGGAAAGAGACCAGGCAGAAAAGGTCCTGGGGGTGCTGATTGACAGCCACTGAACATGACCCAGCAGTGTGCCCAGGTGGCCAAGAAAGCCAATGGCATCCTGGCCCATATAAAAAACAGTGTGGCCAGCGGGTTCAGGGCAGAGATTGTCCCCCTGTACTCAGCACTGGTGAGGCCACACTTCGAGTACTGTGTCCAGTTCTGTGCCTCTCACAGCAAAAAAAGATATTGAGGTGCTGGAGCAGATCCAGAGGTGGGTAACAAAGCTGGGTAAGGGTCTGGAACATCAAGTCTTACGAGGAGTGGCTGAGGGTACTAGGGTTGGTCAGTCTAGAGAGAAGAGGAAACCTTATTGCCCTCTGAAAGGAAGTTGTGGCAAGGTGGAGGTTGGCCTCTTCTCCCAGGCAATTAGGGACAAGACAAGGGGAAATGGCCTCGTATTGCATCCAGGGAGGTTCAGTTCGGATATTAGGAAAACTTTCTTCACTGAAAGGGTGGTCAGGCATTGGAACAGGCTTACTAGGTGGAATCACCATCTCTGGAAGTCTTAAAAAAACTGGTGGATGTGGCACTTCATGATCTGGTTCAGTGGGCATGGTGATATTTGGTCGAAGATTGGACCTGATGATCTTGATGATCCTTTTCAACCTTAGGGATCCTGTGATTCTGTATGCAACAACATACGGATAATAAAGAATATACACTTATTATAAAAAAACTCATGGGGATGTAACAATGAAGAGAGCAGCTTGCACATGGAATAACTGCAAGAAGGACCAATCCATCTAGTAAAGAGTGTCTCTTAACTGTGTGAGCTTCTATGACTGGACCTTAGCAGCTTTGATTTGTCACTGTCTGTTTCCCGACAGACCTTCTACCAACTTACAGCAGTGATCTGCAGAATATCAAACAGAAGAGACAACCAAATTGCTTTCCTTCACTTTATCAAAGTCTTTAGTCTGATCTGGCTAGGCTTTCAGGAAATGTAAATGTACATTAGATATTAATGAATTTTTTCTTGATAGTATGTGCAATACAAACAAGAAGTATATATCACAGCTGGCTTGTAAACCATTACTGGTCTGAGTAGAACTTGATCACCAAAATCAAGTTTTAAACTAAACAAGGAAGCAGCTCTGCCAGGGCCCTGTGTTTTGTAAGGTATGATTGTAGTTTGTTTGCCCAGATTTTTAATGTGATCAATATATTTCTTGTTAAAGTTGATCACCCATGAAGAAAGTTGCTCACAGACTGTAGTTCAATGGAACAATGCCGTGGGAGAGCACTTGCAACATCATCAATCATTTCTATATGTCTATAAATGCTTTCTGCTTCTGACTTCTGAAATAAATCCATCCAATTGGCTTTATATAAACCTGCAGGAAGGCAATTTGAATCTTCTGCAAAAGATACGCTATTTGTTTCAATTGCCCCCAGAGTTGTGTTGTCATTTGGTTGGGTCAATGACTTCCTTCAGCTCTGCATTGACTGTC
This sequence comes from Platyrinchus mystaceus, assembly GCA_035041135.1. Classification (NCBI taxonomy): domain Eukaryota; kingdom Metazoa; phylum Chordata; class Aves; order Passeriformes; family Tyrannidae; genus Platyrinchus; species Platyrinchus mystaceus. Next base: position 85,451,932 of record JAWWLV010000121.1, on the reverse strand, counting down.
TTTTTAAGTTCAATGGAAAAACTTCAGCAAGGGTGACAGCATCTCTCTGAATATCTTACAATATTAAAACGACTCCTGAAAGGAGGTTGTAGCCAGGTGGGGGTCAGTCTCTTCTCTCAGGCAATTAGCAGTAGGACAAGAGGGCACAGGCTTAAGCTCTGCCAGGGGAGGTTTAGGTTGGATATTAGGAAGAAATTCTTTACAGAGAGGGTAATCAGGCATTGGAATGGGCTGCCCAGGGAAGTGTTGGATTCTCCGTCCCTGGAGGTTTTTAAGATGATACTGGATGTGGCACTTAGTGCCATGGTCTAGTAACCACTGTAGTGGCGGATCGAGGGCTGGACTTGATGATCTCAGTGATCCTTTCCAACCTGGATGATTCTATGATTCTATGATTCTATGAAAATGGCAAAGAGAGACTACAGACACAAAATGAACCAAGGGTTAACGTTAGATGGGCAACCAATATGCAGCCATAGATATGCAGCCTTTCTGCTCTCTAGGGCATTTGCTCTGAGACCCCAAGCAAAATCCTTCAAAGACACAAGGGGAGAGGAGCAAGGGCAGCAGTTACTGCTCCAGACCATGGTGGGACTCCTCACTAGCCCTCCTGAATGGTGGGGACGTGACTTTCTTGTGAAGTCTTCATCTCCTGCCAAGGCAGGAAACAAAGCAGTGACTATTGCACCACTGAGAACTTTTTAGGTGGAAGCTGACTCTGAGTGAAGACTGGTGAGACTGAACTGCAGGAGTCATTGTTAGTACCAGTAACCATGGTTATTTATCTCCTGTCTCATGTGCATTATTCCCCTAGGTGCTATGCCTCCTTGAATTTTGTTTGCAATACTGTAGATCACATTTCAGTGTCTTTGGAAAAGTCTATGACCCATGTCAGGGACTGTTCGATTTGTGACCTGATCTTGCATGCTGCTTCTTATGAAGAAGAAGGACCTCAAAGTGGTGTGCTCTGAAAATAGGCCTTGAGTTTTCACGTTTCATAGGGATTTGACACCTTTAAATACTGGAAGGGTTTTGTTGGCCGCATTTGCTGCAGCTCCCAAGTCTGGGGTGGAGGTGAGACATCTCATCTGAGTACCCAAGGTGCTGCAGAGTGAGAAGGGGAATCCTTCTGAGAAGAGGCAAACCAAGTCTGTCTATGTGAACAGCTTTTAATTTCCTTCTCTTAGGTCCTTACAGCTTGAAAATAAATGCTCATTTAGACATACAGTATATGTAGGAAGATTGCAAAATCTATTAAATAGTTTCTGTGCTATATTAAGGTGGAGTACACACAGGACAAAAGTAAGTGCAGTGCCAAGTTTTTTTCTGTTTTTTATATTTATCAAATTCTTTATTTGTCTGTTTATTTAGGTTCTTGAATGTTCATTGAGTGTTAGTGAGCTGTATGAAATGTAACTGAAAACATCCATCTCTGACAAAATGGTATCATATTGTTTCATAGCTTCCACCTATACTGGAGTTGAGTCATCTCTTGTTTTCTTTGCAAAGTAATTTCAGAATAAGCAAATAAGAAGTAAAAATAAAGGCAACATTATTTACAGATGATCAAATCACATTTCATCTAAAGTCAGTTATGTGAGAGTACTCATGTACTTAAAATTAGGTGCATAGTCAAGCATACAGCTGAACTTAGGCTTAGAAAGTACACTGTGTGCTCCAAAACTCTGTCACTGTTTAAGTTGCTGGATTTTCCCAAACATAGTTCAAGCTTTAGGCCAGGGAAATAAATCATAACTCTGCAAAACCTCACTGATTGCAACACTCAGCTGGAAGCAGAGAATAGTGCAAGGACAGCCTCTTCTAGTAAAAAAGAAATTCTGCATGGTATCCAGTGTCTGGTATAAATAAAATGCGTAAGTACCCCACAGTACATGAGTTGAGACCAGAAGTTCTTATTCTTTTTTTTACAAAAGAGGGAGAGCAACTTTTTACACAGGTAGTCATAGGACAAGGGGAATGGTTTTAAACTAAATTTCACTCCGGTCATATCAACTGATCCTAGGACAACTAGTTCACATGTAGACACCTTCCCTGTATCCACCCCCAGTGCCCCAAATAGAGGAGCCTCAGATTCCCATTTGGCTCTATGCCATTAGCAGCCTGGTTCAGTATTGCTGGGAAGCTCCCAAGAGCAAAGCACCCTAATATACAAGTTTCCAAAATAAGCATAGTGGGGCTAGGGCCTGCTGGAACTGCTAATGGTGCCTGCACCATAAGTGACTTCATTTTGAGCTGCTTGACCTTTGATGGCAGATTTGTGAGAGAGTAATGCATGACTTTTCAGAAGCCCAGATTCTCACAGGAGCCATGCTTGCCACAGCCAATGGAGAGGTTATTCCTGACACAGTCCACCACTGCACATCACAAGCATCCCTTTGGCAACACCTCAGGCTGCAAGAAAAGGGAGCTGCTCATGAGTCCCTCACCTCCTTCCTCTCTCTGCAAGGTCAGTGGTCCTGAGACCTGGAGAAGGTCAAATTTCAACTAGCTCAAGTATGACTGCTCTTCAGTAATTTTGCATGTAGTAGTATCAAAAGTTCCTCTTTGGGACTAGAACATCCTTGAGATATTTCCTCTGGAAGCACAAAGGAAGAGATTGTCCCTGCCCTGAAATGCCTCCCAGCCCAATGAGTTCCCAGAGAAACCCAGGAATCTGCTCAGCATCTTGGTGGGTAATGTCCATTCACACTGGGTAAATGCCATCTCAAAACATTTTCTTCAGTATTATTTGCCCATGTTTGCAGTGAATTCAGTCATCATGTGCAGGATTTTCTCTAAGATATGATTAGACATGTAAAGAAGTAAGAATAAACTGGAGGGTCATATTAAAAACTTAATGTACATTGTGGTGTTGAAAATAATTGAAAAAATATTTAGAAATTGGGAAAACCCTTAATACCTACTGTTAGGATGCTATCTGAGTTGGCAGGAGGTCTTTCTTTAAAGAAGAAACACTGATGAACTGCATCTCTATCAAACGCTATTATTATGTTTCCACATTGAGATGCCACTTTTTGTCCCATCAACGACTTATTTTAAAAATGTAGGATTTATTTGTGTCTCCAATTTGGAAACAAATCAATTCTGGTCTCATTCTATTTTCAGCTTCCGTTTGTGGTCTTTTTACTTAAAAGAATATGAATGGATTAAACTTGGCATTGAGTTCCTATTTGTCATGCCTGTTGTTTTGAGGAACACTATTTCTCTGCGGTTTTCAAAACACTCTGTTCAACCTGGGGGAGACCATTTCATTTCTTTAACTGCAGTTTCCACTGACTCCTTTTTTCTTGTGGTGTGCTGAAGGTAATCAGCATTTTGTAGGAAGAGATCAGCATTTCATGCAATTAGACACCATCTTGGCTCATCAAGAAGGTGGAGGTCCTAACCCTTTGTGCTTACAGCGAAAAATTTTGGAGTATTTGGCTAGTTCTGGTTGTGTATTTTGTGTATGATCCTTACTATATGCATAATAAGAATTACACAGAGAATCTGAACCTAAATATTAGCCCTTACTTCTTTTAGGCAGGTTTAATCGAATGCTAGTATTTGACATATCTTTCTTCCTCTCCTCCCTGTGGTTTTTGTAATTAGAAGCATTTTTAAAAGTGAAACGTGCACTTTCAGACAATGTTTCTTAAATTATGTATGTATTGATGTTGCTTTCATTCTCCTTTCCTGTTTGTTTCTGAATATTCAACTTAACTGCAAGTTTCCTTTTTCTCCTGTGCTTATGTTGGTTTTGCTCCCCAGTCCCTATTGTATATTATGTACTCCAGAAAACTCTTTTTTATAGTATGCACTGACATAAGGATCACAGATGGATGGAATTTATAGATGGGCCTATACCTACAAACTTTAAAGACATTCATCATTTTTCCTTCATCTGAGACATTTAAGTAAGTATTCTGAAATTCTGAATAACCCATATGACTTTGGGTAAATACCCTGAGGATGCATATCCAAATAGCTCTGCTTTTGCTTACACCGCCTGGAGCAAGTCACAGAAAGAATCTTAATATTAATAACAAACCAAAATTAGAAATCACAGGGTCAGACCTCAGTGAGACCTTGCTTGTGCAGTGAAGCCCTGCCACGAATTTCTTGAGAACATCTCCTCTGCAACAGTGGGCCGAGTATGGCAGCACCCGCTTTGGAGTATGTGAGGGATGGGCCACTAAGCTGAAGGCTGCTTTACTGTACAGGCATGGGGTGACCTGACTTGCATCTCCTGCATGCTGGGGCTGATGCTGTCACCAGGTTTGGGCTCTGGTTCTAGCCCAGCTGCCTCTGCCCCCAAGGTGGTTTGCTACAGGCAGTGCACACCCCTTTGCAGGGCAAGACCCTAACACGAGTTAATGCTTTCCTGTCCTGGTTCAGGCTGCTTGGTGGGGCAGGCAGAAGGCAGTTCAGGTCAGCCTTTCCATGGGGGACCCTGCACAAACTTTCCACAAACACCAGCACTGGGAGCATCTCTAGATGCCTGTCATGGCACTGAGGGGCCCCATGAATACCAGATGTCTCACAAATGCTATGGCCATGAGCACCTGTGGTATTAAGCTGCAGGTGGGAAGCTCCATGGTCATTCCCTTTTGCTGAGCATGGATGCTGAAGCTGTGCTCTTTGAAATACTTCCTGCTTTGCCCTGGATCAGCAGGTGTCCTGAATGTGTGCAGCCAGCCGCTCTCATCAGCAATGGAACACTACTCGCAAACTGTGACCTTCTCCTTGGTGTCCAGTGCCTCTGTTTAGGTGTCCATCTTGAAAGTCCTCATCAAAAGGGCAGTATTTGTGTGCTTTAGTACGTTACTTTTGAAAATCAGACCCATTTATGAAATCCCAGATTGGTCACATATACAAACATTGCATCCAAACCAGTGCCCACTGTATGTTTAATTCATCCTGACTCACTCTATGTATAATTCTTCTGGACAGATTATTTTTTCCATGTAGAATACTTTTCAATGTATAAGTGCAATGGATATCTTACCAGTAGTATGTTTATTGCCATAGACTTTGTAGTGTGTTGAGCCTCTCCCCTAGTTTTGAAAGGAACCCAAACAGCTACTTCTAATCATTTCCCTTTCCACCCTTCTCCTTATCAGCTGTCTCACACATCAATCCCCCCTGAACTTTTGTCCTCTGTTTTTATCACACACAATATTTGTCTTGACTTATATAGAGTGCAGGCTCTCTCAGGAAGGGAATGTGTTTTATCTGCTTGGAAGAAATGGCCATGGAAATGTATGGCACTATATAAATGCTTTGTAATACTCATAACACAAAATGTGTGTGAAGCTTGTGTGGTTCATGGTTAGTAGATTTTATCATGACTAAGTTATTTCTGTCACTTGAGATGACAAACACCCTTTTTAATGCTCCCAAAGCATTTCAAATCCCTCCTTCTGCTTCTTGTATTATCATAGACAGATAAGGCAATGCATCAATTTTATTTTTCTTTTTTTTTTTAATGTGGGAGGTCTGGGGGAGGAAGGAGTGTTGCATCTGGGCTGAATGTATCAGCAGAAATCACCCAATAACATTTTTAAGTTTTAATGATGAAAAAGGTAGAAATCACCAGACAGAAGGCTTGAGGTCATGTTTTATTTATCCCACTGTAAATCCAGAGTCAATTTTCTAGTGAAAAACTGTCCAGTGTAAAGTGGTATCAGACTTAGGCCCATAAATACCTGAACTGTAGGCAAGGGTTGCGAGGGGCAATGAGAGTGGGGAATTGTAGAAGAAAGACAAGAAATATGAAATATCTCTTACAATAAACATTGCTGGAAATGTATATAATAAGACTAATGAATGGAGCCTTATCTGTTACAGGATGTGTACTGTACCTTTGGCATTGCCAGAGGAGCAGAATTTACAGAAAGGATAGACCAGGTGACATGGAAGTAGCTTTAAACAAAGAATAATTTTATGTTTGATGAAGGAATATTAGAGTTTTATATGCCACAGAAGACACTGACCAAGGCTGTGATAAAAAGGAGGATCACATTAAACTTAGTTTCAATTGGTTCTTAATAGAAACTTGAAATTATCACACCTTCCCAAGCTTTTGACAAATCACTGCCACAGGTCATTCTTCAGTTATTTTTCTGCATAATAATTTCTTCATGATGCAGTAGTAATTGAAGGACATCCCCTTTCTCTGCTGACTGAAGTTTCCTTAGTATTGTGTGTTTTTCACAATTAAAAAACAGGTTGCCCATGCCAATATGGGGATGTCCTTTATAATACAGTTTAGCATTACTTAGACACCCCTGCACAAAGCTGATAACATAAAGCCAGTAACTTGGATGAGCATTTCTTTCAGAAGATGTCTTCTCTATGTCTCAATATCAAGTGCTTATTTTTCTGGTATTTTGTGCTAGGATTCAACAACCTGATGTTTAAAAAAATTATGAGTTTAAATTTTATGTCTTACACTTCCCAGTGATTAGTTCTTGCTATATCCTTAGTTTTACTAGTAACTGTCCAAAAGCTCTTACTGACAGCACTAGAAATGTCAACTGCACATTTAAAATCACGTTTAGTACAGGTAGAAAATACGAAATTTTGCTTTTAAATCTATTTCACACCTGTTCAGGCAAGTGTTTCTCCAAGAAGGTGCAGTTTTAATTTTCCATCCATCGTATCTTTGGCTTTTTCTTAGAGTCAGCAAACAACAGGGCCTCTGCGAAACACTAGACTGAAAGAGTAATCTAATTTTGCAACAGACAGTAGAGATCTTTGCCATTTTTCAGTCTGGCATTCTCAGAATCAGTGACTCTCTGGCAGAGACACTAAGCTCAAAATACAGTCCCCTGAGCCAGCAACTCCACTAATGATTTTTATTTATTTATCTCTGCATTATGCTACTCCTCCTAATTATAGAGTGTACAAATTGTGGTTTTAATATCACTTTGTCTCTTCTACTACCTGCAATTTTCAGCCTGTCTGTAACTTTTCCTGGCTCCTATTCTAAACCATCTTTAACATGAGACCCTTTTCTTTTCACATACAGGCTCAAATTTTCCAGTTGTACAGGCAAAACTTCCTGGACATTTTTGTGGTGTCAGATTTATTCATCTGTAGCACCTGATACATCAAAATGCAAAGGAGGATTTACATGAACACTTACCTTTGCATGCTTCCAATTAGTGTTTACAAAATGGGATTTTGCAAGGCTAATTAGATATGGAATAAGACATACAGGCACTTGAAACCAAGGATAAGATTCATATCACATGAATCATCTGTGACTTTTTTTGGACCGTGACTTTGAGGGATCGTCATCCAAACTGATGCTTAAGAGTAAACACAGAGTGTACCTCCAAGCAGCCAAATCTCTGTCTGTAGTAATTGAATAGATAATCTCTCTAAATATGCACCCCATAGATAGACACCCACCACGGCTCAAATAAATCGAGGGAAAGCAAAAAGCTGACAGGCCATCAGAAAACACAACATCAGTCTTCCAAGGGGTGTATTTGTAATAAGCCTTTACCTCAGGTGCTCCTGTCTATTGGGAAAGCAAATTGAGAACTCTGCTCATTAACTGCCAGCACAGAGGAGAACTTATCTTAATCTTTAGAGAGGTGTTTGTATATACCAGTCTATTCCATTGTTGTCTCTCTGGTCCTACAGTGCAGCTTGTATCAATAGATCATGAAGGATTTTTCCTCCTACAGCTCTGAAAGCAAACTCCTGTACACAGTGCACATTGAAATGAGGCGAAAGATTGTTCCAGCAGGTTAGGACATTTTAAAAGGTTTTGGACTTACTCCCATCGAGAGTAGTGGCAAAATAGTCTTTGATCCCTGGGGAGTTAAGGCAAAGCCTGAAATTTCTGTCAGAGTTAACAGTGTAGAAATTAACTGCATCATAAACTGTAAAGTTTCCTCCAGTGAAAATTTTGGAGGCAATGAAAAACTATGTCTGACCTACTCTTACTTATGTTTTAGATGAACAGAAATGGTCCACTGTCCTTCTCCAAATTGTACAAACAGGTATCAGTACACTTAACAATCTTATTCCAAAAGGGGTGAATTATGTTACAGTGATAGAAAGGGAGTTGGGGTGGGGGATGGGTTTAGCATAGTTGCTACAATCAGATTTTCCCTAGCCCTGAGCAGCTTGCATGTATACATGTACTCCAACCTAATGTCACCCATGGGTTTTGGCTATGATCCTCTGCTGTTGCTTTCTCCCCCGTTTTGGCTACTCCTGTTTCCCCTCGCAGAGCCCCATTTCCTGTCCCTTGGGGCTGCAGCTGAAAGCTGTGACACCACACTTCTCTGCTGCTCTGGCATGGCAGTTCAAAGTCACTGCGGAGGAACGAGGCTCTCTGCTGTACGGCCCTAGTTCTTATCATTCTGTCACAGCACAATGTTATCAAAGCAGGGATTTTCTGTGCCTAGCAAAAAAGGCACAAACTGTGGTCATTAGCTCTATCAGTATACCAGAACAAGCAAAACAGTACAGAACTACAAAGAATGTTTGTTTTTCCTGTGTTGGAGCATTATGATAAACTATGCATCCTCAGTTATTAGATAGCTCATGAATAAATGTATTATTATGCTAGGCATCACACGCTTACTGTGTCAAACACAGTCTTCAAGATATTGTTCTTAAGACCATGAGTTTCAAGTTATGCGATGGTTTCATGCAGAATCAGCTTAGAGGGAGAGGGAATTGCATGAGCAGCAAAATAGTTTGCTCTCTGCCAGAGGTGCTGCTTTGCATCAGTCCCTAAAGCAAAGCTGACCCCTGGGAAAGAGGAATTTTCCCCTTGGTACAATTCCGGCATGAAGAATTGCCTTGCATGCCTTCTGGCGACTTCTTCTCAAGATCAGGGATATGTGTAAATAAAGCCAGTCAAACCATATCTACAGTGCAGTTTGCATTGTAATGTAGAGATACTTCAATAAGCCTTAAAAAAACTAGCTCAGCTCCTGAAAGCTGTCTGCTGCAGATTAATCTGGTTTTCAGCTCTGTGGAGGTCTGCTGTGGGTAACAAACAGAACTGGCCCGGAGCTGAAATGCAAATTAAGCCAGGGCAAGAGGGAATGATTCCAGGACTGGGGGTAACATCGTGGTGCTTATCCTTGAAGAAAACTCTGCATCCCTGGCATCTTCTTTTCTGGGAGGTCACCTGCATTGTGATCTTGCTCAGGAACAAAGACATAATGCCTCAGCACAAAACCTGGGACTTAGGGAGAGATAGCAGCACGTTTAGGTTCAGCTCTGTTAATTGTGCCCTTCTCCTTTTAGGATGAGGAGCACTGGCACATTGAAATGAGAGGAGGCAAAGTATATGTAAATAAAGTAGGACAAACTGATTAACACAGAGAGAAGGAATTTATGTGCAATCAAAACAACAACAAAAATAAAAAAGCCACGTGAAGCAAATTGTAATAAGATGGCTTACATATTCAGTTTCCCTTCTGTAGGAGGAGGAACATCCAACAACACCTTAGGAGTACCTCTCATCAGTGTTTGCCTTTTTCCATTTTTTAACACACGATATTATGGTTTCTCCCATGCTTTTAGAGGAATTGCAAAATTATGTTATCATCCTTCCTGAAGTCCTGTTTAAAAATTCTCCTTTGCCTCTCTGTGGTATCAGGGCAGCAATCAGTACTACTATTTTCTTGGATTGAATTATGTTTGCTGTCTGTACTAGCTTGAAGAGGCTTTGTGAGTTATTTGCAACACAATGTGTAATTTCATACCTCATAATTCTTTCCCTTTGGGCCATTTCTCCCATGAGGCCAGCAGCCTCATAGGTGATGGGGAGGCTGCTACTGCCTGCGATCCCTAGTTCCCACAGTGGCTCTGCACAGCTTCATTCTGATGAAGAGATGGGCTTTTCTAGGTTTTGGAGTCATGCCCACATTTTTCTTTTGTATTGTATTTCTTCAGGTGCCTTGTGGCTGTGGCATTGGTTTCCAACTGGCACATATCCTTGTTTTCAATTTTCTGTTGACTGAAACACCAAGAGAGAACCCCTTGCTCTTCCCTGCTGCTGCTCAGAAGCATAGCCATAAGTAGGCTCTGGATTCTGACTATGCTCTGCTCCCTGAGGCTACTCTATGGGAAAGACTCTGTGCCCAGCCTGAATGAGTGGCAGCTTTTTGCTCACTTTCCCTTGGATCAATGGATAACAGAGGGATAACTTGATATTTCTAAAAATTACAGTTAATTAGGGTTTATGATCCCTAACCTGTGATTCAAGCAGGTAGTACTGGCTAGCTCAGCCCTAGCAGAAACAGAGGGAAGAAGTTCTTGAACAACTGGGCTGTATTTTTCCAAAAGCACAAGTAAATGTACTTTGCACAAAGGACTTGATTTTTTTTTTTCATCATGTTACCAGTTCAGCATTTAATACATGCCTTGACCTCTTGTCTTTGGCACATGAAATAAACTTAAGCAACTCCTTCAACACTGCTGTTTATCTAAGGCCAATATAAAACATGGAAATAATGACTTCCACATTTTCCTGAAAAATTCTTTTATAATACCTTAAAATTTGCATCTCTGTTGCCCTCAAACCAAATTCTGTCTCCTTTTGAAGGCTGCTTTTTACATTGACAAAAAGTCTGGAAACATGCCTTTCCAGACACCTGCTAGGAGCCTTGATCACCCTCTGCAGTGTCATCCTACAACAACTTTGGCAACCAGCAATCCATGTTTTAGCTGAGACCAGACAGGTTTGGGGATTTTTTTTTGGAAATCAGGTTGAATATCTTGAATATCGTTTGGCTTGAGTCTTGGCTCCACCGCATTCCTGTCAAGTGCTTTACAAGTGTGTCTGCCTCCCCCAAATCCTCCCTAATTTGTATTCCATTTGTGTTAGAATTTGCCTACCCTAGGAAGTCAGAGCAGCCACCAGCCAGCCTACCCTTCTGCCTCCAGCAGCACATTTTGCCAAAGTGTTCAGGGATGCTGCAGACTTTTTCACAGTGTGGATTGGAGGGCCCCTCACTGTATGTATTTCAATAATATGAAGAATATTTTAACATAGATGAATGCACAGAAGTGTGATTTCTCCAGAGTCTGGCTGCATTCTTCCCCTCACCCTGTCGGTATTCATACCCTTTTTAAAGCCCTATGCAGTCAACCATACAGGGAAACAAAAAGATACAACCTGTACCTGTCAACCCAGGAGCTATTTTTATGGTCCTATATTTTCATGCCTTTAGGAAAGCATCACTGAACACCTCCAAGAGGTAGTGATGCTGTCAGACATGCTCCGTTCAGCACTCTCCTCCTGTCACTTCCCACTGAACCTCTGACCTGAACTTATACACCTGGGCTTTATTATTCTCCAAATCAATGAGATCTCACTGTTTTCAGGCTAGACATTAGCTCATCTTCCATGCCAACTCAGTGAGGACAATGAAATACAGTAGTCACAAAGAGAAAAGGTAGCAGGGAGGT
>JAWWLV010000121.1:85385381-85440030 GCA_035041135.1 Platyrinchus mystaceus | reverse complement strand
ATTAGCTCATCTTCCATGCCAACTCAGTGAGGACAATGAAATACAGTAGTCACAAAGAGAAAAGGTAGCAGGGAGGTGTGTTCCTTCCCCTTGGCATGTCCTCCCAGCTTCTAACATCTGGTAGCTTAGCGGCATCCTGGGCTGGAGCTTGTGTCTGAATTATGAGGTTTAATAGGCAACAATAGGCCTGTATTCACAAATCCATCTAATCCTTTATTAAAGACATTTTTATTTTTGGCTTCTAAAATAGACTATAAGGTTTAGTTCCACAGTTACATCGTGTGGTTTCTGAAAGAACTTCTTTCTGCTTGCATTAATGCAGCTTCATGACCCTTGCAATGGTGCCCTCTTACTGAGTGTTATAATGGACACAGCACTCTTTAACCAGCAGGTCAAAGGGGAGTGGTCCTTCCCCTCTACTCAGCACTGGTGATGCCACACCTGAAATGCTGTGTCCAGTTCTGAGCTCCATGGTACAAGGGAGACATGGACGAGCTGAAGAGAGTCCAACAAAGGGTCACTAAGATGTTTAAAGGACATCTGTGACATGAAAAAGGAATGTTAGAGCCAGGGCTGTGCAGCCTGGAGAAGAGAACGCTCAGGGGGAAACTAATCAAACCTGATGGAAGGGTAGAGAAGGCGGAGACAGAATCTTCTGGAGAGTTCATGGTAAAAAGTCAGGAGGCAATGGGTACAAGCTGAAACATGGGATGTTCATCATGAGAGTGGTCAAACACTGGACCGCGTTGCACATCAAAGTTGTGGAATCTCCATCCTTAGAGACTTCAATAATTAGCTGGGAAACTCCTTGAGCAAGGTTGTCTGTTTGGACCTGCTTTGAACAAGGAGTTGGACTTGATGACCTTTAGAAATCCCTTCCAACCTAAACTATTCTGATTCTATGAGTGATCACTTTCTCCTTAAGTCCTCAGCTGACTTCATGATTCCAGGAGTTCTCGGTTATTTAAGTACTCAGTAACTTTCTGACTGTCTTTGTATAATTTCTCATTCTCCTTCTTTGAGATGGGGTGACATGCAACCACCAGTATCTTAGCCCTGGATAAAAATAAATCTCTGTTTCCTCAGAGCTTGAGCTGGTGCTGGTCTCTTTTTGGCAGTGGCAGTAGCTGTTTGTGATCTGTTTCAGCAATGCACGCCTCCCATAAATAAAGACATGAAAACTTACAGTCACAGAGCAAATCCCAGTCCTTCTCTTCATGAGTATGCCAACAGCCTATTTTTGGCAGAAGTCACAGCACAGCAACCACCAGTGTTCGGTTTTGACCTCACAAGTGCGAGAGAATGCCCAGATACTCTGCAAGGAAGCATCCATATGCAACTCTTCTGCTTTCCATCTGAACACGTCCACCATCTTCTTTCACTTTTCATGAGAAGTTGCACATCAGAACCATCACACATCTGTGCACTTGTAATGACTTAAAGAGCACAGTTGCCTGTCTCAAACACTGCTAAGGCCACAGAAGGAACTTGACATAAGATGAGCCACCACAGTGGGAACTTGAGAACAGCAAAGAAGGGAGGAATTTGTGAGAGCAAGGCAATAATTCCAGGCCTGGTAGAGGTGAGATCTGGTTGGCAAATCCTGGTTAATGCATTCGGACAAAAATTCCCACTGTGGCAAACTGGGAGAGGAAGCAGCTGCTTATACACATAGCACCAGTAAAAGAAAGATCACACTAAGTTTAGGAATGACATGTGCAACCACCCCATGGATACTCAAAACCTGTACTGTATAAAGGTGGTAACCCCGCTGGGACACCTACCACTGAGAAGACCAGGGTGAAGAGGGACCAACAGGACACTGCTGGATCCACTGGTGGCAACTATCTTCTGCTTGATCTCTCTCTCTCTCTGTCTCCCCTCTCTTTTCTATTTTCTTCTCTCTCTCTAGCTCACATTTACTGTTGAATAAAATCTGTATTGTTGACTTTGGCATATGGTCTCATCTGCACCTTAAGTTGGGCAGAGGCATCTCTCATTAATTAGTTCTTCACAACACTGGGAGTCATCAGGTGCTGAATTAGGCTGGGTGTCACCACTTGGAGGAACCATGCCACTTTCTCTGTCCTGTAAAGGTATCCTACTAGACATGGTCTTAAACATCCTATGAGCACCCCATACACCTTACTGTGTTTCCTTTTCTCCCACACATGTTATATATATGATACCAAGGGCAGAACGTAACTCAAGGCTACAACATCGAAGTGCAGATGTCTGCATGAATGTTTTCACAGGCAAAATAAATGTCTAAGTACCCAGTGGGATTGAAGGGATTGGTACAGTGGCCTGCATGTGAGTGTTAAATGCCATTTGGGATCTCCTAGCATAGCTCACTTGGTGTGCAGAAGCTGCTTCACTGGAGTGAGATGTCACCATAAAGCCTGTGTTTCTTTGACCAGCCTTCTGTAGATGGATCAGATGCCCTGAGGTATCTCAGATATTACTCAGTCCTTGTGTTAGCTACTATCTCTAGCTTTCTGGCTCCACTGACCACTTTTACTAGTGGCTTGTTCAGTTTTTCCACAGACAGACACCAAGGGATGCTGGAGACCCATCAGTTTTGACTGCCAGTCCAGTGAGGATGCCTAGTGAGAAAATGCCACTGCCTGATGCATGAAGCATAGACAAACACCAGCCATTTCTTCCAGCTGTTCAAGCACTATAGCTGGAGGAAAAGTTTTGTTTACATACTGATTTAAACCCTTGTGAAACCATCAGATGAAGAATTGTCCTTTTACGTATATTCAGCACTACAATTCTGATTCTTCAGCTCTAAGGTCACCAGAGTAATGAAACCATCATTTTTTCTTACTTTTGCCTTATGTAAGAATAACATTCTTAAAGACAGGAATTACATGGCAGATGTTCTTTTTAGCTCTGTCCTGTACTGTGCTGGCAGATCCCTTCTGCCCTGGAATACACCCCCACAAGCTCTCTTTGTATCTCTGGGTCTCGGCTACTCAAATGAGTGCACACTTTTAATGAGACCAAGGGACAGATGTATTTCCATCAGAGGAATGCAGACATCTCCCCTGTGACTAAGCCTTTTCTAAGTCTTTTTCTATCTTTTTTTTTTTTTTTTAATCTGCAGCTTCCATCCCACTTCAGTGATGCCAGACTTCTCAACCTCCATCCTGAACTTTCGCCGTTTGCCTTCTATTCCCTGAATTTCTTTTAGCAATGGTATCACTGCTTTAAGCACCATGTTGGTTTATTCACCTCTGCTTAGTTAAATAGGAATAAAAACTCAATTTTTTTCAGGCTCCATCTCACTTCATGGTGTCCATTTTAAAAGGTTTTCAGTGAAATTGATGGTGTGCTTTTGTCCATACAGTGTGCACATCCTTATAGAGGCTCTCTGTAAACTCTCACCAAGCAATATACTCCACCATAATTCCTGCATTAGATTCCAAAGGTCAGACCTTGTCATAGCTTGTGGTATTAGCCAAAGGACATTTAGTTTCTAACACTGATTTTTGAAGACTCCAGCTTCAAATTTTGCTTCCTTCTTATTAACATATGTAACACTTGGCTTTCAAAGAGTTAGGTACATTTTGTAGGCTTCATAGCAGATTGGATTTCAATTTTACTTAGAAAAATCTAAGTTTGTTCTATTGAGGATTAATCCTGGGTCTTGTTGGAACTTTGCTTTAAAACTTTTGACCCAGTTCCCAGTCCTGACGGGAGTGGGATTTATATTTCTGCTCAGAAATATAACTTGCTAAAATTATAAAATGTAATCAACAATCACAAACCTGAAACAAAGTCTGCTTTGTACTATGGAAGCACATCTAGCACTTCATTTTGCCGTTATTTCTTTTTTTGTTTTAATGCAGTAACACGATTTCATTATCAGTCTGAGTTAATTGCAAGCTCTTAAAAAGCTTCAGAACCAGCAAAAGCCACAATGTTAGCCTTTTAGTCTTTTAGCCCCTGTAGTCTTATTTTGCATCAGACACCAAATTCAAACCTTGTCCAGTTTTTTTCCACATTTCTGGAGAATTTAATAATAATTTCATTTAGTAGGTTGTTTTTTGTTTGGTTTTTGTTCATTTGTTTGTTTGTTTTAATGTGTTCCATTCTTCCTCTGGGAAATCTCCGTAGCTAATTTTATTTTTGTAGCCACACAGCACACATTTTGCTTTGAGCTGCAGGACACAGCAGAACAGCTTTGGCTGCTCCTGATCTGCACTTGCCAGCGTTTGCTGAGCTGCAGCTACACAGCCTTCCACCCTGCTGCTCCAAGAAAGGTGATAATAACAGATGAATACAACCATGCATGTTTAGGAGGCAGCAGGAAGACAATTTACAGACTTAATATGTTACCTCCAGGGTTACAGGACATCACACATCTGCTTTGTTGCCATAAACATTACTCCTAAATGTAATGGATCTTTTCTGCTAAATGAGTCCATCAGTTTATGCCCTGAGACAAATGCCTTTCTCCCCCTCTGCCTGTGAGTGCTGTGGAGCCCCAAAACTGCTACAAAGCAAGAATTCAGCAGTGTATAGGGAAAGGTAAATAAGGTATTTGTATGGCATTAAATGACGGGCAGCCTCCTTCACAGAATTCAGGCTGTAGGGTTTGTTGTAGTGGGAGAAATGAAAAGGATAATCTTTGAATTGGAATGAAACCCACCTTATGTCACCATTTCTTCTTCAGTTATATGTTTAGTTTAATGTATCCCTGTTGGTGACCAAGTCAAGGAGCAAAGGCATGGCTTGCTCTCACTTCAAGCTGCAGACCTATTATTCTACCAGTGGGAAATAAGGCTTTTGCAGCCTGTTATGGGAAGTAAAATTGCTTCATCCTCAGGAATCTAAGTATTTCATGAGCTAGCAATAGGGAGCACATACAAAGCTATAATTTGCAATCTGAATCTAATTTCAAACTTCATCTCACCAAAAATGAAAATTAATGTATGAAGGGACTCCTTGTATCACAAGTACTCTCTTTCTGAATTCTATTACCTTCTGAGTTAACCCATAATTTAGCTTTTTTAAACAAATCAAATTGAAATTGATGGATGCTTTAAAGTTTATAGTTTAATTTCTTTGTGTACTGTATCTTAACAAATTATAGTCAGTTTCGGATAAAACCAACTGTACATAATACCAAATAATCTTGTCAGGAAGCCTATTTGCTTAGGCTGCAGAGTGTTCAAATCTTCTTAGCATAAAGGAGAACTTTTAATAGCCCATATCCAAGAGTGTTGCGACCATGTGGTCCTGTGCATCTCCTGGAAATAGATGGTAAGGACGAATAATCACCACCCTAGACAAGGCTTAAACCTCTAATTCAATGCATACATAATATATGTTCTTCTGATCTGAAGAACACTACATTGGAGAAGACAGGCTAGACACAGCTTGTCATGGGAGTCACAAGAAGGACTTTTAAGCACCAGAAAGACAATGTTTCCCAAGTCAAGGTAGGACAGATAGCTACACTTTTATGCAGATGAGGTCTCTTGAACATTGTATTTACAAAAGACTTAAAGACTAGATTGACTTGATAGGTACAAGAAACCCATGTACCAGGGGGGTTTCTGTTACCAGCAGGAGCCTGCATGGGCTGCGCAGGGAGCCCCTTGTACATCAGGCCCACAGCCTGGGGTCACCTCACTTGGGACCTGGAAATAGATCCAAGCAGAGGAAAGGGTTGCATGTCAACACACATCAGCAATGAATGAAAGCATGTCCTGCAGTAACAGGAACCCCAAGCCCTTTCTTACTACCCTCTCTGATTTGCTGCTTGCAAATCAGCCATTACATTTTCCATGTCAGACAGCAGCCCCATTCTACCTTTTTGCCTTTTTTTAAAGAAGATACACTTCAACTGCTCATGCAGAAGTTAAGGAAACTAAAAAAATTATCCTAACTAGCTCCTTGACAAGGTCATTCACGTTTTCCAGTGGACACTTGTGGTTTGGCATCTGATCACACTCATGCTGGGGATATGCACTTTTCTGTCCCTGTGAAAGCTTCCTTGAATGTGGACCACATGTCAGACACCATGGAAAGCTCTGCACATGGGTGCTTAGGGAAGATTTATCAGTCAAAAACCTCTGGAGAGTCTGCTGGGAGTGGGCAGGGTGTGCTGCCTCCACCCTGTCGAGCCCTGCCTGCCGGGGGCTGCTGTGGAGCTGACTGAGGGCTGGAAGGCACTTACACCATCTATGGTTCCCACCAGTACACTCCCTGGGGATGCTTATGTCTGAGATAAACAGGGAGGGCAAAAATACAAAGAAACACTCAGGTTAAAATTGTCCAACACCCTTAATTCAGTCCCTGACACATACATATTGTTGTATTTAATTTCTTATATTTCCACAGGAGTTGTTTAGTGAGCACTGATTTTCTCAGGTTTGCTTTGTCTTGCTTTTACTTACATGCTTAAATTTTTCAGATAGAAAATCTGTAAAAACAGTCTGACTAACATGGGTTAAGGAGTTGATGTCTCTGTGGAGGAAGAATAGTCACATGAAACATGAGTGCTTGCTTTTGTTATCACTTCCAAGGGTCAGGTGGTACTTTTTTCTGACTTGCATTACCAGTTGCTTCAACTCAACTTGTAAGGACTGAAGAGTTCAAGGAGTTCAATACCACATACTCACTCTTCACGCATTCCCATAACTGAGCTCTCAGTCTTTGCCAGCAGAGTAACAACATGACCCAGTATAAACCAGTGTAGACAAATGCAAATTATGTATATAAATCATGGTATATGTTAATGGTAATGAAAGTATTTATTGAGGAGTTAATCAAACTGACTTAAGTAATTTTCCAGAATCATTTAACACTGTGATGTGCTTAAATACAGAGGAGAAGCCCAAGTGAGCAAATAGCAGGAATCTACAAGACAAAAATTTTCTCTTGGAAAGCCATGGAAACTGCAAATTCCATGACATCTACAGGGCCTTTAGATGTCACTTATTTAGAATGATTTATTTAGATCCTAAGCAAGGTAGATCTACTATTTTGCATATATATTTTTATGTGAATGTGTAGAAAATTGTGTAGTAGATTAGCCTTGTCTACTTTTATGAGCAACATTTTTATTAGACCACTAACAAATATTTTTCAGAAGCAAAAGAAAGAATGCACAAACACACCTGCTGCACTTTCTTATTTATGCACAAGTATTATTGCTAAATAATGTATGTTATTTGGCAATGGAAAGATATTCTTGTGCCTATTGACATTAGTATCGCTGTTTCTGCAAACAGATTTTTTCATACATATTCATTACCTCGCCTTCCCTGACGCAGGCCCAGGTAAGCAATCATCATTCAGTGTTTCACTGTGTCAAATGGCAATAAGGAGTCTTGCAGCACCCACTGCTGTTACAGCCTCTGGAACAGTCCTTTATACACTGCAGTTTTAAACACTGTTTCCCAGAGGCAGAGAGGCTGGAGAAAGCAGGTCCAGGAGCAGAAGTTCGTCTCCAGAGCTGGGGGTGAAGTGGTACAGGTCACTCGGAGCCCATCCATACATGTTCCTTCTTTCCCCTGGGGGGCAGCAGAATATTGCTGTTAAGGTCAGTTCACTTGATGCTAAACTCTTGAGACTAATACAGCACAGCTTCCTTAGCTGTGCTGAATTTTCCTGCCATGTACTCCTGCCATGCTGAAAATAATCTATGGAGCTGCTGGATGGGAAGAACTTTACCAGGTGAGGAGTATGGGTTGAAATGTGATACCTCTATTGAAAGTATTAAGTGAGACAAATTTCTAACCTGTAGGTACCTTCAGATTGTAATTTGCCTCTCACCTCCCTTAAATTCCACATAATCTCTAGGAAGGCTCATGTCTGGGATGCTAAATTGGCTCATTGAAGGTGTTACATTGGCAGGGATGGAAAATAAGTTCTGCCTTGTCACAAAGGTGGGACGTGTAGGCCCAGACTTACAGATGGTCCAAGAAGTCTCTGCATCCTCTTTGTGCTACAGAATTAATTTGTCCTTTCATGAGCAGGAGCAATACAGGTTGTGTTGCTTATTCCAGGCCCACCGAAGCACCAGATACTCCATCTGTTTTTTTGGTGTTTTGGGAGCAGCATGACTGTCGTTCTCAAGGAGCACTTACGGCTCAAGCTGTTCGGCACAGCTTTTCCACACTGCTTTGCCAATGTCTTTCAGCATTCACCTGAGCTACAGTCACCTTTTAAAGAAAAGTGTGTTCATGCTTTTATCCTTCCATACTATGTGGAAATGATCAGAAACAATGGCAGTCTCCTAAAGTAGTGACAGTGCCTGACAAACTACTAAAATTTTGAAAATGCTATACATTTGAAATTCTCTTTACTGTTCATCCTTTCTGGGACCATATTTTCATCTGTTCTGATTATAATAAAGAGCCAACCAAAATTTTCATATACACTGTCACAAGCCCTGCAGCAATCTGCAAATCTTGCCCTTCTCATCTTCACCTGCTGCCCCTTGCTCAGGCTGCAGCATAACTCAGCCCACTGCAGTGGCAGCACTTTTGCAGTAAACAATAAGCCTTAAGAAAATGAAGGCAGTTAGAAGCACATTTCACATAGTTTTTCCAGTCACAGTGACCTCAAGATTGTTGGTGGCAAGCTGGCAGCTTGGAAATAAAAGACACCATATCCCATTATCAGTCTCACCACATCTTTACTTTCAAGTACTGTTTGAAGAAGCCCAAGGCAATTGAGTAGATATTGAATCACTTTTGTTAAAGCTGGACTTCCTAAAGCTGATGGTGGTTTATTAAAAAAAACTATCACTGGAAGACATTTAAAGAAAGCATAAATCGTATTACCTTGGAAAATACTGGAAAGAGAGTGTTGAGATCCAGCAAGGGCATATAGGATAATGTATTAAGTATGGTATCCTACCACAAGCAGGACTTCCTTTAGCTATAGGAGATATGATGAAAAATAGGGTTAAAAGAAGGTTAAGAGGCTCTGGATTCTCAATTACTTTGTAACAAAAGTGTCTTGGGGTGATTTATGAGAGATTCAGGACTTTTATTTCTTCTGGGAAATGATTTTTTTTCTTTTATGGAAAGCTATTCAGAATGCCATAAACCCCTATTTTTTTTTTTCTGATTGAATGTATTTTGTACCTCCAGGTATTGTGTAGCAAAATAAACAATAATAACAATAACAACAATAACAATAATGATTATATTAATGACAGGTTATTTCTGTTGGATAAGTGCCTGCAGGAGAGGCCTCAGCACTGTATGGTGGATCAGGAAGGCAGCACGAAGCCCTCTGCATGTGGGGATGCTCTGCAACAAGGGGTGGCCTGCATGTCCAAAGCCTGCAGTACCTGCCTAACTCCCCATAGCAGCAGAGCCTCTCCACACAAGAGCAGGTTGCTCTCCATACAGGAGACCTCAGGAAGAAGACAACTATTCACAACAGCCATGTGCCATAGCCAAAGAGAATGATATAACATGACAGTCACTAGCCTTACAGTGCTTTGAAAAGGAACTGTATACAATACCATGCTCTCCAACATACAGAGCCCATATATGAGGGTCATCAGTGCCTCCTGGAGTGGTAAAACTACATTTTCTTCCCTAAGTTTCATTCCTGTTATCCCAAAACAGCCAGCACCAGGATGGGATATTAACCGGATGCTTTTCATTGTGAAACATCATCATCTGAGTCATTTGCTGAATCCTAACATTTTTGCATCTGGGCTGCAGGAAAACAGATGTCCACAAGTGACTCTGAGGACTGAAATGACTCACGGTGCTTTATCACTAGCGATGTCATGCGAGAAGGAAAGACGGCAGCTTGAACCGCAGAGCCCAGTCTGAGCCCACAGGGCTGGTAACTGGAATATTTTTTACTTGTACATACACACGAGAGTACATCTCTTAGGGAAGCTGCTGGGAAACTCTAATGCTGTGTGCTGCTTTCTTACAGAGGCATTTCACCCTATGTAAGGGCATCGTAAGAGCAATATAATTTCTCAGATGTGCAGCATGGCTCCTGACTCTGATATTGTCTTTTCTGTATATCAGCGGGAGTTCTCAGCATATAAAAGAACAGTACTGGAGGCAAAATGTCATTTGGAGGTTGGGAGTATAATTTTGCCCTAGGTCTGATCAGAAATGAAATTTAGAAGATTCAAAAATTTCCTGGTTCAGCGTACAGTCAAACTGCTCAATGCTCCAATGGCAAAGAGACTCTACTACTGTCAGCAATTTGCTTATTCTCTTAAAGCACCAAAATCAATCCCTGAATTTGAGTAAACATAGCTGCATTGATCTGGCAATGACCTAATTTTTGAAAGTCACTAACAGGCTATAATGGTATTTTCATAAAATACAGCATTTGTTGGAGTGTTGACATTGAGGCAGCAGGAGAGTTAAGGGGTTGCTCTGATCAGTCTCAGAGCTGAAGAGCAAATGGTAGCAGGAATATTCCCCAGACTGCAGACAAGAGACAAGAAAATCATTAAAAAAAGTCCAAGTGCTGCTCAATTAAATGTGACAGTCTTGAGAGTGGGGTGATTTTTCTGGATAACTTTGGCATCAGAACAAAAAGATGCATTGCTTTCCACTTCTTGAGGAAAGCTTAAAGAAATAGTATCCTCCTTGTTCGGACAGCCTATTAATTTGCCCTTGGCAGCTCTGTTGAGCTGAGACTCACAGATCCAGATGCAGGCAAACCTATCTCAAATGACCCTGTTGGATATGCTCCAGACAGTGGGTGTATACCCAACTGCCCTACTGTACTTCCATACCCCATAGCCCTGCGGGTTTTTTTCCCCATACTCTACTTTAACTGCTTGTTGCAATCAGCAATACATTTTCAGCCTCACCAGACACCTTCCCTACCCTTTCCTTTTTCTGGCATTACTGTAGTTAAGGCTAGCAGGGATATGGGGAAGACAAGAGACAGCAAAGTCTCTCTACAGGGTGTCATGGTTTTGCTGGGTCTTCGAAACTAAGGAGAAATTTTTCCCTTCCCCCTGCCTACTGTGTGAAGGGAATGTTGAATGGGCAGATTGACTGTGGCTTAGGCAGTTATGTAACACGAAGTGTCTGGTAAGACCACATTCCTAGCTGATGGTCCTCAGTATCTTGTCTTTGGGGAGGGGTAAGGAGTTCTCTTTTTTTTTTTTCTCTCATCTCCTGGGAAACAGGGGGTGGGGGCAGGAGTTCAGCTGCTGCCTGAGCTGGGACAAGGTCAGGGTAGGAGCTTGAAGGTGGCTTTGTTCTCAGCCTGGTTGCCAGCTGTGGATTCTGCTTGGATTTCCATCAGAGAGGAACTGTTTTGGGAGGTTTTTCCCCTCCTCTGTTCCCGTTTTTTTCTTCCTCGACAGCAGTTTTTGTGCACATCAAAGGAGAGGGGAGGCTGTGCCACGCTACTCAACCGGAAGGACTGAATGAGTTCCCATTGGGAAGGACTTTTTTTTTCTTTCTTTCTTTCCCTTCTCTCTCTCCCCTTTTCCCTGGTGGTGGGGGGAAGGAAGACCTCCATTTTTCAGCTTCTCCAGCACACCTGAGGAGATCCCAGTGATTCAACAACGCCCCCTGCTGGCCAGCACAGAGCATTGCAGGCTCTGTACCTCCAGTGATCCAACAGTGCCCCCTGCTGACAGTGGTTAGAATTGCACCAAAGGGCACAAACTGAACTGGTTTTTTGTTTGTTTGTTTGTTTGTTTTGTTTATCTGTTTGTTTTGAAGGGGAATATTTTTGGGTATAGGATTATTGCTTGGTTGTTTTATTTGAGGTTTTTTTGTTGTTCTACCAACACACATATATTTTTTAATAAAGGGCTGCTATTTTCCCTTTATCCACATTTTTCCTCAATTGTAGCCTCTTAATTTGGAATTTACAATTGCTTAGAGAGAGGAGTTTGGGTCTTCCTCATAACTCATCCTGAGCAAAACACTTGTGTCTCACCAAACTGAGACACAGGGTCTGCTTTATGAGAGGTGTGAGATTAACTTTTACAGATAGCCCACAGTCTGAGCCTGAGTCTCCTTGATGCCCTCGCCACCCTGTTTGTCTTGATGAGCAGAACTCCTGGGTGCTGACACCTGCACTTGTGGATAGGACAGTCCCTCTGGCTCTTCAAACCTGCAACTGAAGTGTAAAATCCCAGTTCAACCACTCTTTTAAGGTGGGGATTTTCCGTCAGCTTGAAGAACAACTGTTTCACATAAATGGAATTGTGCTACTAACACTTTCTTCTTTCCCTAGCTGTCCTGATTATATTAAAGGTTCATCTTAGTTGTTAGTTGTTACTTGCAAGCATCTGATTTCTCACCAACTACCACCTTACAGTGCAAAAGGGCTGTGATCCCATTCCTATTATAAAGAATTCCCTACAGAGTGTCACCCTGCAGGTGAGGAAAGTCTTATGTGCCTTCTTCCTGCCTAATGCAAGATTTAGTGCATCCTTAGGAACTTCAGAGTGGTACAAGGAGATACTGCTCTGTTGCAATTACTTCCTGGGGTAATTTTGCCTGTTACCTCCCATCCAGGTTTATACGTCTGCTCCCCTGGAATGAGTACAGTGTAGTGCTTTAGGTCTATACCAACAAAGAAGAAGAGATGTACCAGATCAGATCATAACTGTAGCCAGCCAAATGTATGTCCTAAAATTATCCATGTGGCTGCTACCCAAACCCAGGGATGTCCAATGCCTTTTGCTGGTGAAGGGTGGGATTCAGCTTCAGAGACACTTGCACGCACTTACAATGAGGCCCCTACATAAACATGAGGGCTGGTGTCACCTCTCAGCAGTCGCTGGAGACGGGATACAGGATTTGGTGGCCTGAGACCCCCTGGATATCCTCAGGACATCCCTGCACAGACAGCAGATGCAGCACAGGACTTACAGGAGGTCTAAGGCAGCAGGGGAGGGAAAGCTTAAGGCACTCCTGTGACACTGGATGTTTATCTCAAGCAACAGAAGTAATCAGTAAATGTTCTTCTGCAAAGTCCCTGGAGAGTCCTGCTGTCTGCTTCCGGGTGTTCATAGAAATGCTTGTGGAAAAAGAAGGTACTTCTTGAGGCAAAAGATCAGGCATAACTCTGTAACACAGTGGCTAGGGCACTCACACAAATGCCAGCCTCTGCTGCAATGTATTTTCTGCTAGATATTCATCTCAGTGGGGGCAGAAACCTGGTGTTTCCAGGTTTTCCCCTTAACCTGATTAATTTTGATTTAATGTTGATTCATATTTCTTCTTGCTCTCCTCTATTTCCTATTTCCCATTCTCTCAGCCTTCCCCATCCCCCCCCACTCTTTCACACAATCATTTTCCCTCCCTCCTTCACCTGTTCTTTCAGGCAATCAGCACAGTAGTCCCAGCTGTTAATCCAAATTTGAGACTACTCTTCAGGCTCACAGTGACAAAGCCAAAGATACACATGCTATTTTCTTCAGCCGCTTCCCCTTTGGCTAACTGTCTGCTTGGCTTTTGGGCCCTTTCAGATTTGCTACCCTAAATAAGGTGCCCAGAAGCTTTATAGGTGCCACTTGAAGAGCTGTGCATGTGTGGAGGTATCACTCATGAGGCTCCTTTTCAGCTTCATGATGCTGCTGCTTCTGCACTTGGCCCAGATGTGCTCATCCTCATTTTTAAGTCTTTATCTTTAACCAGTCCTTTTGTTCATACTAAATAATGGGGTCTACTAAAGAGGGTCGTCTGAACTGAGTGCTTAAAGGACGTAGGTTGATACAACTGAGTTGAACAAAGCCCTCAAGTTGATGTCTCAGCACATCACGCCATCCAACATCCCTAATTAGACTCTGTACAAAAGATTATGTCCCTAGAAACCAGTAACCAGCTAAGAAGCCCTTTTTTAGTTTCCCTATAGTATCCACTATTAAGCTTTTTTAACTTCTATTTCTAAGGCAATCCCTGTGATTCACTATTAACTGTAAACAACTTCCTCCCAGTACTACAGGATGTTGTTCCCCTCTATTACTAGAACACATTTTGTGTTTTACCTGATTGGGCTTGAAGCACCTGGTTGCAGTGCCTAACCAGAGTTTCTTGGAAAATCATCCCCACAGTTAGCTGTTTAAATAACTCCATCCTTAACAAGCCCAGGATTTAACAAAACAGATTCCTTTCCAAAAGCTTGACTCTGGCTACCTGAAACAATTCCTGCTCTTTCTTTTGATGTTACCTTCTGGATACCTTACTCTGCCTCTTTGGAGTTGTTTTTCCATGATGGCTTTGTATGTCCTACATTAAGTTTACTCTGTTTTGCCCTGGAGGCCATGGGTCTACTTTGTAATTATAAGACTTTTTGTATTTCTTTGAGTTCTTTCCAAAGTAGCAATATCTACCTATTTTTAATTGACTTGGCAGAGAAAGAATGTGAGTCTGAAATGCGCCACAGATTACAAGAACATTATTTTTTTAAGTTTTGCCTGAGTAAGAACAAGATAGATTTTTACTCAACTGGCCAAAGCTTGGATCACCTTTCAAATCTTACCAAGAGCACTGCCCGCTCTTCAAAAATATTCCAAAAAATTTGGAAAGTGAGGCAGTCACAAGCTCTATAATTCTTCCTGCAAGGATGAACATGGGCTTCTGTAAGGTCATTGAAGCCAAAGGAATCTGTTCCTGTATAATCATAGAATAATCTGAGTTGGAAGGGACCTTAAAGATCATCTAATTCTAACAGTCCTGCCACAGGCAGGGCCAGCTTCCACTAGACCAGGTTGCTCAAAGCCTCATCCAGCCTGGCCTTGCACAATTCCAGGGATGGGGCATCCACAACTTTTCTGGGCAACTTGTTCCAGTGCCTCACCAGCCTCATAATGAAGAATTTCTTATTAATATCTAACCTAAATCTATTCTGTTTCAGTTGGAAGCCATTCCACCTTGTTCTATCCCTATATGTCCTTGTAAAAGTCCCTGTCCTGTCTGTAGGCCCTCTTAGGTACTGGAAGGCTTCTCTAAGGTGTCTCCAAAGTCTTTTCTCCAGGCTGAACAACAACAAATCTCTCTCAGTCAGTCTTCATTGGAGAGGTGCTCCAGCCCTCTGATCACTTTCATGGCCCTCCTCAGGACTTGCTCTGACAGCTTCATGTCCTTCTTTTGTTGGGGTCCCCAGAGCTGGATGCAGTACTCCAAGTGGGGTTTCACAGGAGCAGAGTAGAAGGAGAAAATCACCTCCATTGACCTGCTGGTCACAATTCTTGTGACGCAACCCAAGATACGGTTGGTTTGCTGGGCCGCGAGCTCACATTGCCGTATCATGTTTAGCTTCTTGTCAACCAACATTCCCAAGTCCTTCTCCTCAGTGCTGCTCTCAATCCATTCTCTTCCCAGTATTTAGTTGTGCTTGGGATTGCCCTGGCCCATCTGCAGGACCTTGCACTTGGCCTTGTTGAACTTCATGGGGTTCACACGGGCCAGCTGTCAAGATCCCTCTGGATGACATTGCTTCCCTCCAGCGTGTCAGCTGCTCCACACAGCTTCGTGTCATTGGCAAACTTGCTGAGAGTGCACTCAATCCCACTGTCTATGTCACCTACAAAACTTGAGATTGCCTATTCCAATAGCGACCTGTAAGGAACACTACTCATCACTGGTCTCCACTTGGACATTGAACTGTTGGCCACAACTCTTTGAATGTCACCATTCAGCAAATTCCTTATCCACCAAATGGTCCATCTGTTAAATCCATGTCTCCCCAGTTTAGAAACAAAAATATTGTGCAGGACAATGTCAAATGCTTTGCACAAGTCCAGGCAGATGACATCAGTTGTTCTTCCTTTATCCACCAATGCTGTAACACTGACACGAAAGTGACAAATCACCAGATTTTTCAGGCATGATTTGCCCTTAGTGAAACCATGCTGGCTGTCACCAAACATGGTCTTATTTTTCAGTGTCCTTTAGCATATTTTCCAGGATGCTCTATCATCTTGCTGGGCACAAAAGTGAGACTGACAGACCTATAGTTCCCTGGGTCTTTCTTTTTCTCCTTTTTGATAATGGGGGTTTATGTTTCCCCTTTTCAAGTCAGTAGGAACCTCACCAGACTGACTTGACTTCTAAAATATGATGGACAGTGGCTTAGCCACTTTACCTGCCATTTCCCTCAGGACCTGTGGATGCATCTCATCAGGTCCCATGGACTTCTGCACCTTCAGATTCCTTAGATAGTCTCAAATCTGATCTTTTACAGTGGGCACTTTTTTATTCTCCTGGTTCCCCTTTGCCTTCTGTGACCTGGGCAGTGTGGCTGGAGCATTCGTTGGTGAAGACTGAGGGAAAAAAAGTCATTGAGTACCTCAGCCTTCTCCATATCACAGGTAACCAGGTCTCTTTCTTCTGTAGAGGACCCACAATTTCCTTGGTTTCTCTTTTATCACCGACATACCTAGAGAAGCTTTTTTTTGTTGCCCTTTATGTTCTCGCCAGAATTAATGCTATAAGGGCTTTACCTTTCCTAACCTATCCCTGTCTGCTCAGGCAATCTCTGTGTATTCCTCCCAGGCTACCTGTCTGTGTTTCCACCCTCTGGAGGTTTCCTTTTAATGTTCGTGTTTGTCCAGAAGCTCATTTGTTCATCTATGAAGACCTCACAGGGTTTTTGCCCGATTTCCTCTTTGTTGGGATGCATAACTCCTGAGCTTGGAGGAGGTGACCATGAATACTGATGAGCTTTCTTGAGCCCCTCCTCCCTTCAGGTCTTTATCCCATGGTACTCTACCAAGCAGATCCCTGAAGAGAGCAAAGTCTGCTCTTTGGAAGCCCAGGGTAATGAACTCACTGTCCACAGTTCTCCCTGCCTTACGGATCTTGAACTCCATTTCATGGTCACTGCAGCCAGAGCTGCGCTTCTGAGCTTTGCACTCCCCACCAGCCTCTCCTTGTTGTTGAGAACAAGTTCCAGCACAGCACCTCTCCTTGTTGGGTCCCCTATCATTTGGAGAAGGAAATTACCATCAACACACTGCAGAATCCTCCTGCTTTGCTTATGCCCAGCTGTGTTGTCCCTCCAACAGATATCAGTGCAGTTGAAGTTCCCCATGAGGCTCAGGGCTTTTGCATGTGGGGCTGCTCCTATCTGTCCACAAAAGGCTTCATCTGCTCGGTCTTCCTGGTCAGGTGGCCTGTAGCAGACCCCCACTACAATGTTACCTGTCTCTGCCTTTCCTCAAATCCCCAGGCAGAGCTCTGTGCACTCTGGCTGGACACTGACACAGACACTGCCTCCTCATCTCCCCTGCCTGTCCTCTATCCCAGCATTCCAGTCAAAGGACCCATCCCTCCATGTCTCCATGACACCGATAACACAGTAGCCCTGCAGGTGTGAGCGCATCTCTAACTCCTCCTGTTTGTTCTCCAGGCTGTGTGCGTTTCACAGAGGCACTGAAGTTGTGTCCCTGGTGAATCTGACTTACTGGCTGCAGTGCCTGGGAGTCCTTTGTGCTGATCTTCAGGTGCTTCTGCTGACCTGCAATTTCACTCCAGGCTCTGGGCATCTATGGCTGGCTCTGGCATTAAACTGGTAGGACTGAGGATCCCCTATATTTTAGGGGAATATTAGGCCATAATGCTGCTGAAATAAAATAGATTCTGAGAGAGCATTTTTCTCTCCAGTGGATACCTCATTTAGCTTAAAAGTAATTAGAGTCTAGGAAGACACATATTATAAGCAAAAGAGTGAATGAATTTTAATAAATTACATTTTTAGTAGAAAATATATTATTGGAATTTTTTGTAAACTACTTTTTTATTGATTGTGATACATTGTATTCCTACATTTATAGTTTCTTGTCTTAGCTTTTAGTTTAATCTTAGCGAATAAAACTGAAAGATATAAAAAGTACATTAATGTTGCAATTTCTAGGAAGTAACTCGTAGTAAAAAATACCAGATCATCCTCATAATTTTACAGAATAACATGAAAACCACACCCACAGTTGTTTACTCTAACTCTTTTATTCAAATGGGGGTGGATGAATGAAAATAGGTATAAAATCCCTATATGCACTTATGTGGGTAGACCTATTAGCATACACACCTCCTATAAAAACACAGCAGATCAGTGTTGTATAGTCTGTCAGACAGTGGTTACCGTAGCATGCAGTGCTTCTACTTAATATAAATATTTTGTAATGATGTGATTTTTATCATCTACAAGACAAAACTTTTTCCAAATTGTATGCAGGCTGAAGCGATGTCCTCGTTCAAAATCCCAGGACACGGTGCTGTAACCTCACCAATACACTCCTATCTGCTCACCAGCACAGCCTGCACTCTAGTGGAACTGATCCTGCAAGAAGTTGAGCAATCTGCTGTGAGCAATAACACTCTAAAATACAAGCTTAACCATGCAAATTATTCCTCTGAGCCTGAGCACAGTTTAAGTGCTTAAAGCTAAGCCAAGGACATGGTGAGTCCAGAACAGGGGTTCCTATCCCCTGGCAGTAGCAAGCTCATTCTGCAGTGGTACTCCCACATGTGGTGGTAGTTGTGTGCAGGGCTGGATCCTATATTTGCTTGACAATTGATCATGTCATTCATCCTGATAAGAGTCCACTCAACAAAAGAGCAGGTTGGCTGCATGGGACACAAACGTATTTTGGGAGCATTTTTGGAAGGTAAAAATTCTTCAAAATATGTAGGCAAACGGCCAAATGAATAACTGAGCTTGTTAAATGAGCTGCTTTTCAGCTGGCACGGCCAGCCAGAGCCTAGTACAGCATCTTCCAGGCACATGCCCTAGTTTGCACTAGTTTGGATTATTGTCGTGCATTTAACAACATTTGATGACAGTCCAGAAAATCTTTGTGCCTGTAAGACCGTTGTGAGATGGTGGCAGAAAAGGCTGCCGAGAGCATCAACTTGGTGCAGGAAGATCTTGTAGACATGGACAAAAGCTCTGTTTGGGGTGGAACATGATGGATTTTGGGTACTACGGACATATCCAGGTCAAAATACAAACATATCCTTTTGAGATTTTTTTTTTCTTCTCTACACCAAAGAACTTGTAAATAAAACGTCAAGATTGCAGTGGACCGGTGGGCTCTGGAGACAGCTGTGGGAAATGAAGTGCACAGAGCTTTACTGCAAATGTGCTGTCTTAATGAGTGCAGGAGAGTTAACTCATGCAGCTTTTGAAGCAAGAACAACACAAATGAGCAAGCACTGGGAAGTTTACATTTGAAATCAACATTTGTTTTCTATTTTGAAAATACATGTTTGCTTCTAAAGGAGGAATAGTTCTGCAGGGTATCTGTTCTCCTCTGGTTAAGTAGGAATTGTAACAGTAAACAGTTTTATTGTAGAAAGCAACATTTCTTAGCAGTCAATTATCCAGTATACTCAACATTAAGGGGGAAAAGGATCCTGATTTTACCTGACCAAGGCAGTAGGTGGTCACCAACACAGAAAATGTTGATATTCTACCCTTCACAGATAGGCTATGTCTATCTATCAGTGTATTTCTAAGTGCCTAATCATTGTCACATCTCCCTGGGTACTTTACAAAATCAGATAAACCATGGCAACTGAATAATAATGTGGCTTGAAAGGAAAAGCCATTAACAAAAGAAATGCATTCTCCCCCTCTAGTTCCTTAATTTAAAATTCACACCAGGCTCCAGCAATCTGAATATTTGAAAAAAAAATTCAAAGAGAATACGCAATGACTAAGTGGTTATATATTCCTGTCCCCTCCCAGAAGAATAAATGACAACTGTGCTTGGTAGAAACCTGAGGAGTTGCACTATACCCAATCAGACCAATTGTATCCAAGGTTTTTTTGCCTCCCGTCACAGCCAGCAGCAAACTAGTTTGGCATGGCATGTTTGGTTTTAAGCTTTGTCCCTCCAAAAAGGAGGCTAGGCAACTACTGTTCCTCACTGCAAGCCATGAGAAACAGGAAGGCATGTATACAGCATTCATATTTCATCCTGGCCAACACAGAACAGTTAATTTCATTAAAGCTGCTGTCAGCTGTGGTGTGTCAGGGACTGTGATATAACTGCAGAGCCCTTCCCCATCATGTGGCAGTGTGTCAGAGAGTGATAAAACCCACCTGCTCTTTTCCTCACAGAAGCATCCAACTGTTGCTAAGCTTTCCAGAGTGGTTCATGGTGGTGAATTCCTCATGACAGTTGTATAATGCGTGGACAAGAATTATCCTTGAGCAATTTCTGATTTCTACAAGTGTGGTTGCTTTTCTTAAGTTCAAAAATATCAGTTGTAAACTTCAGTTTCTACCTTATTTTCTGCATTACTTGCTTGTTCATTTGCTTGTCTTAGCATTTAGAAGCTTCCCTCATATGGAAGAATGCACTCCATGCATATTTTTGGCATATTCTTTTCTCTGGTTTCAGCTATAATGTTTTTAGCTGGAGTATTTGAAACTATGTGCCCTAGGGACCTCATTCTAAGTTAGTGAATGGGGCTTCAGTGACTTGCAGAAGCATTTGGTCTTCTTTTCATTCAGTACTATTCTTTGTCACCTTCTTACTACAGCTTAGTATTTATTTGATCTGCTTTCTTATTTCTTGTTGAAAATTTTTCAGTGAGATATCCATGGTGATATTCGTGTTCTTCCTTATGATTTATTTGAT
Source organism: Platyrinchus mystaceus (assembly GCA_035041135.1). Classification (NCBI taxonomy): domain Eukaryota; kingdom Metazoa; phylum Chordata; class Aves; order Passeriformes; family Tyrannidae; genus Platyrinchus; species Platyrinchus mystaceus. The sequence goes on along the minus strand of JAWWLV010000121.1, from coordinate 85,419,452 downwards.
TTAGAGCACTGCATTGCTGAGGTAGATACAAATGCTTTCTTCCTTACATTTCTAGCAGTTAATTTAACAGCAACTATCTGTCCCACATTCAATTTCATCTTTCATTATGTGATGTTTTGGCAATGTTGTTATATTATTTGGAAATTCTACAGTCTTTCGTTTTCCTATTATGAACTTGTGTCATCCTGAAATGATGTCACTTCATTTACTTCCATTCAGACCCTCTTCTGGATAATATAACCCATATTGATGGATATTTCTTTGCTTACAGCCCTTCTTTTTACTGAATATTGGTTATATAGGCTCTTTCTCTGCTGATAACTTTCCAGGTTCTTATTAAACCAGAACAGAATGGCTCCCCATGTTGAACTGTGATTCCGTCAGTGATGGCAGAATATTTCGAAAATTTAGATGAATAAATACTATTATTGCATTCTTGTTGCATTTTAAAGGAAGAATAATTGTAAACATGGAATTGGACTAAGGTCACATTTATTCTGAAATATATATTGAAATATGTACAATTGATACACTGTCATATAATAACCATAAGTAATCAAAATAATTGTCATCCATAAGAATCACAGTTCTCTTCCAGTTGCAGAGCACAGAGTAACAGCGGGACGGCTTCTTTGCTGGACTATACCTTCAATGTGCCATCAAGTAGGAAGCTAACAAAGCATGCTTGGTATACTCTAAATAATTACAGTTACTACTACGAATGCCTGTGTATCAGGAGAAGCAAACATTAGATTAAGGGTAAAAAAATTAGTTTTCTTAATAGCCCTAGCAGCCAGAGATAAGCTAATCCTGCATGTCAAACACACACTATAAACCCGTTCACTAACAGTATCAGCCATCTGCTAAAAAATATAAAGCAAGTCATTCATTTACAAGAACTTGCTAAGGCCGATAAATCCTCAAATGCTAATGAAGTAAAGGACTCTGAACAAGGATTTAGCTAGGTCTGTATGCATGGAAAGGATGTTCTCGTGCCATACATCCTTCTCTCTGAGCAGTTTACAGAAGACCTTTGACATTTCAGGAAGCAGATGGACACACACACACCTCCTAGTCGTTCTTGTCTCACGCTGCCTGTGTAGCAATGCCACCAACAAACCTTGTGAGGCTGCCCATAAAACAACAGGCCCAATATGCTCCTGCAGGCTTTTCTGAATGCTGACACATGAATAAAGAAAAAGGGCTGTAGAGCCTTGTATTTCTGCTGAACTGACAAACACAGATAGATACGATTTTCCAAAACACCGACTTTGGAATACCCAACCAGTACTATGCTTGTGTCAGTCCTGGGAACATGTTTCCAGAGCACCCTTGAGCCCAGAGCCTTGAGAACTACAAGTCCCCCCAGGGGACCACAGCTTCACCATCTCCTTTCTAAACAGCTGCAGCCTCACTATCCAAATGACCATATTGTGTCTACAGTGTTTACATAAAAAAATTTTAGAGTTACTTATTCCATAAGTTAAAATAAACAGGGGAAGGGGTTAGATCTTCTGTTGCAAGCCAGCTTCTGGTGGAGAAAATTGCAGATCGTTGTGGCCACATGCTTTTGAGAGAGGACAAGTTGAGTCTTCTGAATGTATAGTATATAGATGAAGAATTTGCACTCCTTGCTGCTGACTTTCATTTGATATCATATTGAACGGCTTGGATTGTAAGGGACCTTAAAGACCATGTAGTTCCAACAGTCCTGCCATGGGCAGGAACACCTTCTACCTAGACTGGGTTGCTCAGAGCCCCATCCAACACAGCCCAGAACACTTCAAAGGATGGGGCATCTAAAACTTCTCTGGACAACCTGTTGCAGCACCTCACCAGCCTGACAGTAAAGAATTTCTTCCAAGTATCTAACGTATTGCAAAATGGTTTGTTGTTACTTACTGATTGTTTGGTCTGCTTGAGTTTCTTGCTGGAATCACCCACATTTTATTTTTAATTTGACTATAGATAAAGTTTGATGCTCTGTCACAGTGTGGGAGTCCTGTGTGGTCTCCTACTGTTGTTTTGGATATTGTGCATGATTCAGGCCCTTTTTGTGCCAGGGACAGCATTACCAGCAAGCCAATTAACTGCAAAACTGTGCAATGGACATTCACACTTTGGTGGCTGCTTATACAGTTTTTAATAACCTTTTAATCTCAGCCAAGACTGTGCTTGGCAGGACAAACAGAGTTTTGTCCTGTCTCTGGACTGTGCCTTGCCAGAAGTGCCTCTGCCAAGATGCAGCTCTAACAGGATTAGTCTGGAGCAAGTAACGAAGCTGGGGAGTTGGTGTAATGAAAAAAATATGACAATTTTTTTCCTTGATGTGATTAGCAGATGAAATATGACTAGTTAACAGCATCAGATAAACATTCTGTAGCACTCTTTAAATGTTATAATGGACCATTAGCAGTTCTAACAGGCAGTAGCTCAACCCAGCTTTGTCTGATACAAATACCAACAGCTGCTCTCTAGCAGAAGCCAGGTAGAAGGGATCATGTCATATATTTTTCTGAAGAAAGCTTATATCTCAGCCTTTCACAGTCACTAAAGCAAAGACATTTTGAACTGGGCCCCTGAAAACCCTATTTTGGGCAACATTTAGAGTCAGCAGGATTTCCAACACCATCTTCACCAAGAGCCCTAAATCAAAGCATCTTTTGTTGGAAATCTGGTAGTGATGTATCTGTTTGGAAAAGAATTATTCAGGATGAAAGACTATGCAGTACACATTTAAAAAAAGAGGCAGACTATGAGGAAAAGCTTCCCAAAATTCATACAGTTGTAACACCGAAAGAAATTTCAAAACAACTTGTCTTAGTTTAACAAGACACAAGTGTTTGCTAAGGATGGCGGGTTAGGAAAGAAAAAAGAAAATAAACTCCTCCCTCTAAGTTATTATAACTTTGAAATTAAGAGGCGGTGCCAAGCGGGGGAAGGCTTCTTCTAAGGGGTTCAACAGGAAAAGGTGGCTGCAGACTCCGTTAGGCGAGGGCAGGAAACCCCCCAAACAAAGCTCCCGATGTGGTGCCGGCCGGTTTAAAAAGAGCCCTACCCTATTCCTGTGCCCCTCTGCACACCATCCGGCCCCTCCCCGCCTTCCCCGCCTCCCCCCACCGCGGAAGAAGAGGGGGAGGGGGGGTTGCTTTCATTGAAGGTGCACACTACCAAGGAATTGATATTGGGAAAAAATTCTAATATCTCTTTTCAAACCTATAACACAACTCCAGGGCCAAACCCCCGCTTTAGAGAGGAGTTAAGTATTTTAGTACGACTCATGGAACATGTCTAACCTCTTCTTAAACCTCCAGTGAAGGCAATATACAAACTTTCCTAAAAATTTCAGTGCCTTAGTAGCCTGAGAAAACTATTAATGACATAGAACATAATTTGTGTTACTAGAAATTTAGCTATCCTCCTGTTGTCAACAAAGAATCGCTAGATAGTTAACCACTGTCCAATTTTTTTGTGGCATTTCAGAACTGTTATTATATTCCCTCTATCTTTCATTTTCTAAAGAAAACAACCCATATATTTGAGTATTTGAGCCTTTCCTTAGAAGTTAGGGTGCCTGAATTGAATTGCATTGCTGGGGTTTTTTTGTTGTTGTTGGGTGGTTGTTTGTTTTTTTTTTTTTTTATGTTTTTTTTGTTGTTTTTTTGTGAATCCTGTTTTCTGAAGAGAATTAAAGCTGGACACAGTATTTCAGGAGCACTGAAAATTGTCAAATTATTAACTCCCACATCTTATCTGACACTCCTGCCAATACATCTCATGACATTTTTCTTTTTGAACACCAGATTCCTACTTTTGACTCTTGTTAAGATGGTGATCCGTTGTAATCCTAGATCCTTTTCTGCAGAGTAATCCCAGATCCTTCTCTCTCAGTATCCCCAAGCTTGTATTTGTGCATTTGATTTTTTCCTTCCTTAGTGCAGTACTCTGAACTTATCTTTATTTCAGTTCATCTATTGATTTCAGGCCATTTCTTCAATTTGTCAGGATCATTTCAAATTCTAAACTTGTCCTCCACAGGGTTTGCAACCCCTCCCAGCTTGGTGTCATCAGCAAATTAGTACACATGTTATTCCATCTTTTAAACAGCTAATGAAATTATTGAACAGAACTGGCCTGAGAGAGCCCTCCATGGGAGCCCATATAAAATGCTTCTCTGGTTTGATAGGGAGTGTTGATAAGAATGTGAATCAATCTGACTATATTTTTTCAAACAACATATCTTCTGTACAGTAATTTCAACCAGGCCATCTCCCACTGTGCTGTGTAATGTTGGGCTATATTATATAGAACTGTGCCAAAAGCCCTACTGAAGACATCACAGTGACTATTCTCTTATGCAGCAGGTGTGTCAAGAGAGGAAATAAGATAGGTTTGATATAATTTATTTTTCACAAATCCATGCTGGCTGTTTCTTATCACCTCATTCTCTAGGTGCTTATAATTCAATCATGTAATAATTTGTTCAAGGATCTTTTCAGGTAATGAAATTATGCTGACTTTTTAAAAATTCTCTCGGGCTTCCTTTATTCTATTTCTGAAAACAAAAGCCATATCTGTTGTATTTTGTCCTCTGAATTTTCTTCTGCACTTCATGAGTTCTTGGAGATAAACTTTTCAGATTGTCTCTATTGGCTTCTTCAGGCTCAATTTCATCCTGAAACACTCTCTCTGTGTCTCTGCAACTGCCCCCCACCCTCCATGGTCTTCCTCACTGCAGCCTCTGATACCATGCATCGTCTTGCAGATGAGGGAGACATCTCTGGCTTTCCTCCACCTTGAGCTGCTCCTTTCCCACAGCTCAGGGGCTCTCCCAGCAAGTCCAGCCCTGAGCTGCCTGTCAGGGACACTTCCACTCCAAGGAAGTAATTTAATATTAAGCAAATTAATTATTATAGGCCTTAAATGCTGAGAGAGATGCTTTTAGTAAGGCTTCTTGGATAAAGTCTTAGTGTATTTTGCGATTCTATGATTCTATACATGCAGCCTAGTATGGTAGTCAGGAGAGTTCTTCAACATGAAATTAAAACTTGAACTTGACTAATTATTATTCAAAATATTTTTCCTTTGCTCAGTTTAGTATATATTTTTTGTTGTTGTTGTTAGTTTTAATATTTATTAGCTTCTGGAAACAATTGCATTTGTGAGAACCAGAGCCAAAAAAAGAAGAAAAAAGGCATTAATATATCAGCCTTCAATGTGGCATTTGTTACATGCCCTCCTTCTGTTAAGTACAGCCTTTCTTTCACCTCCATCTGCCTTCTAATGAATTTGAAAGTAAAAAAAAATACTAAAGAGAACAAAATCCAAATTTTTCTATCGCTTATTCTGTCAAAGTGCAATCCTTTCAGATGGAGATTATTTTCCTGAAGAGCTGATAGAGTTTCTTGGGACAGTTACATACCTAGTAGGAAAAACATAGTAGGTGTCTTACAGAAAACTGTCTCTGTTGACAAAGACAAGGTTACAATCTAATGTGAGTTCTCCTTTCCCCTCCAGTCTAAATTTTTATATGATCAGAAGAAGGAACGTAGTGGTAAAATCAGAATTTGGTTAATTAAGTCCTACTTCAGCTAAGGATTTTCATTTTCAGATATAAACATCTTCATGCAGGGTTATTTCTGTCCTGAAGTCCTGCCATGATGTTTCTCCTGCAATCAAAAGCTGACAAGTGTGTGCACTTGCAGCATGCCAGCCAGGCAGCACTGCATGTCAGAAATGGGTGCTGGCTTAGCAGAGAGAAGAGGACAGTGCTCACTGTGAGACTGAGTCTGTGACACCCACCAGAAGGAAGAGGGAACAAGATGGAGAGGAAACTGAAATGATGTGCACCTTCCTCACATGTGGTGTTGAACACAGCCAAATCAACAACTTTCCATATTGGCTTTGTAGTAAACATGGCATTTTCAAGGTTTAATGCCAAGTGCTTTTCCCCTGCATTTCTGTTTTCATGCTGAGAAGTGATCAGTACACTGATGCAAACCACATAGCTCCACTTTTCCCTTGGCTTTGCAGTAGGTATTTGAAAGCTGGCAACCCAGAGTCATAGGTGAAGGGAAGTGTTGCTTCCAGGAAGAGTCTTTGTGCTTGACAGCCTTGACTGCAGATGTTTTTCTTTGTGAACTTTTCATTAACAGACTTCTACATACACCTACACATAGATTATAAGGTATTTAACCAATTTCCCAGGGAATCTGCACTTGGTATAGTACACAAATGTAATATCTTTAGCTTTGGGCATGACTTTCATTGCAGCTGAGCATGGATAGACCTTCAAGAAGCCCCAGTTCTTCCTCAGCCAAGACCTCCAGTACATCTGCCACATAGAACTAAAAATAAACAGACTCTTTATTCCATTAGAAACATATGAAATTTTCCAAAAAGTTGTTTTCATTTTACACTGGGACAAAGAGTTGAACTCTTTTTTTTGACAGAACAAAATATATTGAATGTACTGATACCATCATCTGTGATTTAACATATCCTAAAGGCAAACGGAATTATTTTGTTTTCACATACTAGTTTTAAAAAGCTTGGTTAATCACCTCAAAATGTTTCAGTGTGTGTGAGAGACTGGCTGTGCACATTTTCAACTAGCTCTCCCTCTAAATACTGGTGACCCTCTTTTGCACACCTCAGATACCTCAAGAGCAGGTCATTACACCACTGTCGGGCCACCTCACACTTTTTAATGAATTGCCTTTCACAGGTCCCATGTTTATTAAGGAATATACAGGGGAAATAATAACTCAAGGATAGAAAAGAAGAGTGTCTTTGAGGTCCAGTTACAGAGTTCTCTCTCTGACATACCCCATAGATATTTTTAGCTCAAAGTATCAAACCACAGACTCAAACAACTGCATGTGACCTACATTCTGCTCTTTCTCCATCTTTTTTGCCTACTGCAAACTGCCAACCTGATTTCTCATCAACACCCCCGAGGGCAGCAAAGCCCTGGCACAGAACTTAATTGTCCTCTGTCATTCTTGAGTAGATATGTCTTACACAGAAACCAGGGACCTTGGAGATAGGCAAACCTGTGGCAGGTGTCAACAGTACTCAGAGGCTCTCACAGCACTCACTGGTCAGTAGGTCTGAGCTGTCAACTCATCTGTTTCAGCCTTGCCTTATTGCTACTGACTGGGAAGTGAGGTGATGGTGCTGGAGAATGCACAAACTCACTTGTGCTCAGCAGCTTTGGGGTGAAATATCTTAGCACAGATCTTCAAAACTGAGGTGTGTCACCTAGGGAAATGGCCTGCAATATTTTATTATATGTTGCAAAAATGCCATATCTTAAGCATAATCGTCTAGATGTTGTCTCACATTGCACATGTAGCTATACACTGATTTCTTCTCAAACTACTGCTTAAGTGGCATCATTTATGTCATTTATAGTGATTGTGCAGTGATTTACCACTCTGTAGCAAATATTGGTTGTTGGTGCTGAACCCCAGGCCTCAAATGTTTGTTTATCATGAAAATAGAAAAGTTTTCATCATTAAATTGTCAAAATTTGCAGGTTGTTACCTGTGTCTGTGCCTTTCTTCTCCAATATGACCTCAACAACTATAGGACAGAAATATTCATAAAAGCTCTCCTATTCTCTACAAGCCTTACTTTTCTCCCTAGGAGAATTAATGTCTATTGAACAGGTGGAAACATTTATAAAATCCCACAGGGAAGTAAAAATAACATCATTTCTGCCATCGACACAGAACCCCCCCACGGCTTTCACAGGAGGATTTGCCCTAAGGAAATACTGCTGCAGCAAGTATAATTACAGCAGGGTAATACATACTGGAGAGCCAAGTTATAGCAGCTTTATCACAGGCTGTCTTATATCACTAAATCAGTTTTACTACATGTTTTACTAAAGATTTTCCTTAGAAACCAAGGAGATTGTGACAGGGCTTCTATCAACTAATCTCACTCCTATGGCCAACTCAATAGATTAACATTGACTGTACAATTCTGATATCTTGGGAGATTTAAATGTATTCTTTAATATTGTCCAGGCTTCCCTTCTTTTTCTACCCATTTTTTGTAAGACTCAAAACAGTCCTTCTATCTCATCATTCCTTTGCTTACTCTCATCATTCTTACTAACACCATGTTGTTTTGTGCAGATGATGGAAGTGGACAGTATTCTTTTTGCTTTGAGTTGTGGTATGCTTTCTTAGTTTTATCTTATCCTAGTTATACCTGGGATACTGCAGAGTTTCTCACCACCTCCCCCTGCCCAAGCCAGAGGTAATATCTGGGGGTAAATTTCCCTCTTTTTCCTTCCAAGTACACAGTGGAGCCTTAAAATGGCAACTTATATCTGCTTTTCACCAAATGCTCTTCCAGTTCCTGGCATCTTCATTTTAACAAAGTCCTGCAAGGATGAGCCACCTCTTCTCACCCACTTAAAGCACAAGTCTACATACTCCACAAACTGCAGTTTCTATCGAGACTATTGCATTTTATTTCTAATCATTTGGAGCAACAAAATGTAAATCCCTTCATGAAGGAATATGGCCAGAGCCATGTTCCACATGCAGACAGGTATGTGTGTCTGTGTATGTGCATATGTAGCAATGGCTGTGTTCCTTCCTTGCTCCTCTCAGCCCCCTAGCAATGCCAGGACACCTTCTCTGTCCATGAGAAAGTGTAGCAGAAGCCCACTCCTTTCCTTGTGCCATGAAAGGGCCTAAGAACACTTTTGCTATTAAATTCCTTTATCCTGTCCCCAGTTTCACTGCACTGTGGACTTTTTGACTGAGGCCATGTGTATGCACTGTAAGATGTTTAACCAAAAGTTTTTCCACAGTCAGATACTGCATCAAGTGGGTTTCAACTGAGCTATCAGGTTTTATGGGCTGTTTCCTTACAGGAAAGAACAGAACAGCATCTTTCCTTCCCCCCAGCTGTACATTTGGGGGTCCACTGTTGTCCTGCAGGTGCCCCTGGTGTCTGCAGCGCTGGGGACAGCTGGGGAAGCAGTGTAAGAGGGAGGCTGAAAGCAAGTGCAGCAAAAATGCCCATTGCTCCCAGGAGGTTCCTTGCCTTGTGCATTGCTCCTACTTGCAGCTATAGGGACAAAGGATTTTGAAAGTAGGCAATTATCTAATTCCAAGTTGTTGCAGTAATCAGAATCCAGGTTTTCTTAATCAAAGCAGGAAAAAAACAGTAATCACCTGTCTGTTACTCTGTTAGGCACAGAATGAAACTCCAGGAGGCAGTTATCTTCCACATGGCACCCACGTGATAATGGGCAGAGAGCACCAAAGAGTATTTTAAAATCCCAAATATTTTAAAATCCCAAGCAATGAAAGGAGATTGGAAAAATGTGCAATATTGCTGAAGATTACAAGAGAGAGTAAAGAAACACTGGTTACTCTTGAATAACGCTTTGGGAATGGCTACCTTCTCATTTATCTCTCTTTGAAGGGTTTTTGTGTAGTAAGGCTGATTCAGGTGACAACTTGTGCTGGATTGGGAAATGAGGCTTCTTTTCTCTATTTTCTTCCTACTAATTATGATGGTCTGTGTAAAAGCATTGCCCAGTCAAAGATCAAGGTCCAGTTGTGCTAAAGCTTTGCAAAAAGATTTTAAAAATCTATTTCCTTTCCAGTGGAGAGGTTTTTTTTAATTCCAGGTGCAATGGTTTATTACAATACAGATGATCAAAGAAGTAGTAGCTTTCTCAGAAAAGGAAAACAAGTACCAGTGGCCCCAATCACATAGTTAATGAGGGAAATGAATGGCTACTTTATAGGTGGATGTTTTTCCAGTAGTCTTCTTCCAGTTTGAAATCAGTGAGTTAATCCACTTTAACAAAAATCACAATAGACATTCATGGTGGAGATCAAGGGATTGACTTGCCCGGTATCCTGTCTCCAGTTACAAGTGAATACCAAAGAATTTTCAGCTTGGAGAATCTTCTGAGACTGATATGTTTCCTGTATTGAGTGATCCAAAGTAGATCTCTCCTACGCATACATTTGTCCATCCTTCCCCTAAACCTATACAGACACTTTGCATTTACAGCTTCCACTGATAGCAAGTGTCCCGAGTTTAGCATCACTGTAGGAACAACTTTTCCTAGTTTTGTTTTGCACCAGGTTCCTGTTAGCTATATCTGTAGGCTCCTATGTCTTGTACTGGAAATAAAATTTGCTCATTCTTCACTCTCTTTGTGCCATCATGATTCTGTACATCCAGATTATTTCTGCTTACTCCTGTCTTTTCAGAGGGATGATCTTGCCCTGTTTGTTCTTTCAGCCAAAACTATGGGAGATTGCCCTAGATTTGATCCTCCATGGTACTCTTCTCTGAACCTCTTCTCACATTTACAGATCATTTTAGAGATTAAGCAACTTAGAACTGCACATGGTATTCAAGGAAAATTATGTATCCCTTTCCTCTGGGGTTGAACTAGAATACAACCAACATTCTTTTGCTTATACATACAAGGAAACTGGACCATCTATCTTCAAAGCAAATTGTGTTTTGCAGTGGCACCTCTGCTCCAGTGCAAGCCTATTGGATGCTGAGAACTTAAAAATGCAAGGTGTCTTCCGTTTCTCTTCAAGTGGTACAACTCCAAATTGGTTTTAGTAGTTTTGGTTTTTTGGTTTTTATGCAATGGAAATATTTTTGTTCCCTTCCCCTTTCCTTTTTGCACTGTGGCATGTTTTTGCTGGAGTGCAGGGGCATATTAGTTTTCTTCTTAATGAAATTTCACTAACTCTGTAATAACAAAGAGAGACAATAATACATTATTTTAATATCTTCCCCTGTGCACTGATGATGTCTCTTTGTTGACTGCTGATCCAGTTGTCATGACCTTAAGATAGACAAAGGATGCCTTGTCACACTAGGGAACAGCTAGGATGCTTAATTAAAAACAGTAAATCTAAGGTTTTAATGGTAGCTGGAGTAAATGATGAAGTTTTACTAAGTCTTCTCTCTGAACTTTAACCTCATTTTTAATTTGAATTTGCAAGTTGAAACATCACTGAATATAACTCTGGTCTATAATGTGCTTTATTAAACCATGCAGGCAGGTTTATCCCAATGGGATAATCTGCTCGGTAAGAAAAATAGAGCTGATTAAATGATGCCCACTTCATCCTCATTACAAAGCCCTTTCGGTATAATTAAATGCAGCCATGTCACAGCTCCTGGCTATTTGCAACATTCATTATTGTCCTTATTACACCTCTTCATAATTTGTCTCAAGCATTTATTGACATTTATTAATGTATGTGTTCAGGTTGTGAAGTGTCCATCTCAGGTTTTACAGCCAGCACAGGCTCAAGTACGGGACCTAAACCCATATATCAGGCATCTGACCTACACCTGTATGTCAGGGAAAAGGCATCTGCCATCTGACATTTTGACAATCCCAGGGCTCAAAGCACCTTTCTGCTGTGGGTATGCTGCCATCCATGCCAGCAAAATCCTCCTGATGTGGGCACAGCTTCATATGGGTAAAAAGCCAGCTTGGATATTTTTGCACATATAATTTTTTATGGTTCTTCAGTCTGATACAAGCTGGTCTAAAACTGCTTCAGACCACCTTTGCCAATTAACTGAGCCTCTGCTAGAGCATGAGTTGATATCCATGGTATTTTTATGTTATGCAGAGTCTGAAAAGCATACAACTATATCTTAGGGGTCCTGAACACACATTTAGCTGATTTTGTCCCATTTCAGGTACTAAACTTTCTTCCCTGACTCACAGGGTGGTATGATTATAGTTGGATTTTAAAAAATTATTGTTCATTTACAAGTATGACTGGAGCTTTTCTTGCCCAGTCATTTGCCTTGTGACAATTCTTCTCAAATTCTGCTCTCCCTCCTCCTTTCTCTTCTTTCACTGGCGAGCTGATCCCTTTAATGTAATTAGCAGGTTTTGTTCCTCACTTTAGAAAACCTGCTCCCTTCCCATTTCAAGCCCATCCTTCACTCCACTATTATATTTCTTTCCTTTTGGGTTTATTAATTGGCTGTGTAGTTGGACCACACAACTATTGTGAGAAATATTGTCCAAAAGAAAGACTGTAAGCAGAATGTACAAGGGAATGGGTAGTTCCTTCTGATTCCCCACTAGTTCCAGAAAACGCTACGGTCAAAGGGTAGAGTATTAGAAAATTATCCTAGAAATAGTTGAAAGCAGTGATCGTACACACATACATGCATGTATTCAGACAAGAGGACACTGGATCAAAAGTGGTGTAAATAAGAAATAAAAATCCTCAAAATTTAGTAAGAAAAGTAAAATCAAACATGGATCAATAAGTAGCCAGTGAAAGTAAGGGCACCAGAAAGACATTTTTTTAAACATAGCAAGAACAAAAAGAACAGTGATCTTTGTTCATTATTAAGATTATTAAATTACTATTAAATAAGTATCTGTTTCAGAAGGATGTAATAAATAATAGAAAGGAGGACAAAAATACCCTCAATATATTTTTGCTATGGGCAAGTAGAAGTAATTTTTCAGCATAAAAGGAATGTAGGATTGTGGGATTTATATAAGGAAGTCACACAAGTTCTGAAAAATGTGGTTGATAGTGAGTGCAGGCCATATCTATAGGTGTGATACCAATACACACTTTGGATGTAGAAAATAAGGCATAACAAGGAAAACTTTAAAAAATATATCTGACAGTAATGCAATTTCTTCTAGGCATCTATATTTCAATAGAAACGCTGAGAGATTGGACACAACTAAGAGAAGAAAATCCTGAGAATGATTAAAGGATTGAAAGATATGCCTGGTAGCAAGCCACTCAGAATGTCAATATATTTGGATTATCAAAGAGGGAAAGTCTGTTTTTAGTTGAGAAGTATCTACAAAGGGAAGAAAATGTTGCTAATGGAGGATCTTCGGAGTTAGTGTAAGAAAATGCAGCTGAAAGTTGAAATAAAAGAAATTCGCGTGAGAAATAAACTGGAAGCTTTATCAGGGAAGATAATGAGATCTGAAATAATACACAGAGATATTAAAGCAGCACTACATGTGCCTTTCTAAAAAGGTTGGTCTTTACCAAATGATACCAGATGGAGAGAAGCACGAAATAGTAACCTGTTCTTGGAAGTCCTCTTTATATTGTAGCAAGTCTCACTAGAAGGTCAAAATAAGTTCTGATGGCTTTTGAAAATCAGTAGAAGAATTTTGAATTACTGAAATATAAATTTGTTTATGAAAATGCTACCTCTTTAGAATTTGGTGACAACCTTCTAAAATTCTCAAAACCAGTGAGCATTTTATTTTTGCCGTGTTTCCATCAGAATCTCTCAAATTTTTCATTTGTTATTTCTTCCATTAGACCCCAGAATCTCAATGGTTATTCCCTTATATTTTCCATTTCTTCTTTCCTTTTTATTCTAATATCCAACAGATTGTTTCAGGGAGAAGGGAAGTGAATTAATATTGACACCACAAATCATTGTCTTGAAAAGAAAAGTCTCTAATTAAATCGAAACATATTTTATCTGTGGAGCTTTCCTCTTTTTTTCATATTGAATGTAAATCATTATCTAGTATGTCTACCAATTGCTCATCTGATGAGCCTTGACCTGGAACTTTGCTGAAAGCGTTAAGGAATTTAATGAAACACAAAATTGGTTCCAGGAATTAACCATTACACAGAGGGGGGGAAATGCAGAGAGCCGTGCAAGACTTTGTAGTTCTCCATGTTACACTGCAGGAAAGTAATCTGGTTTTAAAATAACAGCCCAGCCACAGGATAACTGTAGTCTTTAACACACAGAAACACAGTGCACCTTGCCTGGAAAGAGAAGACTTTATAACAGTTTAGTCATAGCTATTTTCAGTGGCTCAGAGAGTTGCAATGACATTCATAAAAACTCCCACAAGCTTGGAATCAGCTGTGGGGTTACCGATGAACACAGTGAAGGAGATTTTTGCCTCATTGGTACCTGTTTGCCTTGATACGCCATGAAAATTCCTCCAGACTGTAAGAACACTGATATTCATACTGTGAGCAGAATGACCCAGGTAATTATACGTGGGCTGTGCCTGACATTAATCTGAAAGCTGTTTGGGACTTACTACTTCCAGAATTATATGTTGACAGCATAATTAATACTGCTAAAGCATGGAAAATAGATTCGGTCATACAAAAATAATTTCCTTTTGATAAGTTTGCAAATTTAGTTATTGAAGATAACCACCTACCTTTAACCCATCCTTAGCAAAGATTCCTTAGCAAAAGACAGCATTATGGTAAAAAAATATGGAGTGCAGTATCAGTAAAATATATCTTAGAATGATTTGATGTTGCCTAGCAATCCAATTTTAAACAATTTTCAGTGGGGAATCAGTAGCAAATATTCATCAGGCATTGCTTGTAGACTGAATATTTCCAAAAGTTTTGCAAACATCTGGAAATAATCCAGAGCTCATTCCTGATAGAAACTTTGGATGATACTGGTAAAGTGGTAAATATTGAAGAAGGCTAGACAGTCTTTGGACTGTCTGAATAATTCAGTAAGTAAGCCTGTTCATACAGAAAATATTTTCATACAGCTAATGTGTCCTAATATACAGAAAAGAAATTTTAACCCATACCGAGAGAATTCATATTTATTGGCAGACCATTAGCTCCTGAAAAACATTTGGGATTAGAAAGAGTGAAAAGGTGAAAGGAGGCCACTGTGAAGAAAAATGCCAATCTTCTCAGTAGTAAGAGAGGACACTGAGCGGGGCAAAGAGATGCTTTTACCCCAGGGACAAGTGAGCCTGGTACAGAACTGCTCCACATATTTTTAATAGCAACATGTTTTGGAACAATGTTGAAATATTAGAGAATGTGCATAAAAGATTCATGGAAATTATCTGAGAGTGGGAGCAAATGCTTCTCGGTTAAGAGATTTTCAGTATTTTACAGTCTAGTTACTGCGCTGAGCTTTATGTCACAGTTCCTGTTGCTTGACCTAATTCTTCAAAAGGTCTCTCTGTGTAGTGTATCAAAAGGGAGCTTGAGAGGCAAATTAACTGCAAAGTGTACACCCCTTAATAGGAAAAAATATAGGGGACTACATCTTCAGCCATTCTGGGAAAGTCCTGCTAGGAACTGAGGCAGGCAAACAAGATGGGAAACAAATGGGAAACAAGACACAGTCTCTTAATGATAAGTGTGCTTGGCCATCACTAAAAATTCACAGTGGTGGTTTCCCCTCTCCCATTGTACTCGCATGAGGTTTTGAAGACATTTAGGAAAATCACTATATTAAAAATTAGTTTTTGGCTTACTGTAAAATGCAATGGGGAGAAAGCCTTCAGTATGGTTATACAGGAGGCCACTCTCTAACAATATAATGCTTGCTCTGGCCTCAAATTCTGTAAAGTACTGCCACTGATTTTAGCTGTTTGAAAAAGGAGTGATCTGGATGCAGTATCAGAGAAATTGTGTTTTCCATGAAGGGCTAATGAGGATATAAAATTCCCCTGATCATTCCCTTGTGTTGTCAGACTGTTATGTCTAGCAGTTATTTTTGAACTCTTGCTATTAGCCAAAAAAAGAGATAGGGGATTAATCAGAGGAAATTCAGGAGGCTCTTATTTTCTCTTCTCTTTATTCCCATAGCAATGACAAAGATGAAGCATCCTCTATAAAAATGTCAGAACTGCTAAATCAGGACCCATCTGAACACATTTGTGTTTACTGCTGCCCTTGTGATTCTCATGCTCTTTACGTGGCTTTTATTATTGAAGTGATATTGTTGAAATCATATCTAGCACAAGAGCTCTGTATTTATTCTTCCCCCTGCCAAGACTTTGGTCTCAGTTTTCTCTGATAAATGATGTGAAGCAGTATATTATCTTCCAGCTATGCAAACACTCATTCTTCCACACCTCCCCAGATGCAGCTATTCACACCGTCCACAGAGCCCTGATCTTCTGTCTTCATTTGTCTGAGCCATTAAAAGAAGAGGCAGATGCAGTGCCCAAATCAATGGGAGGAGTTCTGCAAATACAAGTGCATCAAATGACAGAATATTTGACAACAGAGCAGAAAGTGCTAATAGGGCTGTTTTCAAGCCCTACCATGCTCTTTCTTCTCCCTCTGCACCTCTGGCAATCTGTGACTGGTTAAAGGGAACTTTCTCAGCTCTGCAGGACCTTTACCACCAAGGTATTAATGTGTTCAGTCCATTTATTCTAGACTAGGACTGCACAGGTTGCATAAGTTCAAAATCCATTGAACTTGTGAAACACTTTCCTCAAATAGCTGTCTCCATATTTTCATATACAATTTCTGCCCTTTCTCCCACTTAGTGAAAAATATGGGAATGCACTGCTGTATATCACTCAACCTTGCCATCCACATGACATTTTGCAGATGTTTACATGAAGGAAAATTAAAAAGCCTTACTCATGGTCACGCAGCATGTCCATGTTCAGGTTCAGTCAGGTAACCCTGAACTGGTGACTCCCTAAAATGTCAGCCATGCAGTCTACCATACACTTTTTTCTCTTCTTACTTTCCCATTCAAGTATTACATAGAGCTCAGCTGGTGAGAAGTTTTATTTTGAAGTTTAAATGAACTTCAGCACCAGTGTGTCCTGTTGCATTTCTGTCACCTGCTTTTCATGTCTGATTTTGACTCTGATTCGAGGTGATACAGGGTTTGATGGGCAGTATAAACATGAACATGATAGAAAGAAGTGAAGGTTTAGAGTGAGTCCAAATGCCCTCAATTTCCATTGAAATCAGTGATTCTCAGCATCTCACAAGAGTGGGTTCTATATTTCTACACTACATACCATAGATTATTATTCAAAATGCCAAATTAATCTTGGGCAGCAGTGAACGACAACTTAGCTCAGAATTTGTATTTCATGCAGCACTGGAGCCACACTTCATTTTGGTAGATAATACAGAAATGCAAACATATAAAAATTCAAACGTTCTGACATAAATAGAGGTTTGTAAAAAGACTATAGGAAGTTTTCACTCTCATTTTTTTAATATGCAGTCCGTTTTGTTTCATTTGTGCCACACTGGCTTTTTTGTTTGAATCACATCTTATTAAAGTTGTGCAGAAATAGGAACTGCAGAGGATATTTAACAGATCTGATAATTGAAGTTACGATGTTGGAATTAATAACCAGATTAAAAAAATATATAGTGCTTTATCAGGACCAAAATTTGCCAAACATGGTAGGATTTTCTTGTCCAGAACCCCTCTCAGATGGCAGTGTCATGCTGAGCTGATTTTCCTTGGTACATTAATTTCCATTTTGGTAAAAAGAAATATATTTATGGGCCTTGGATCCCTCAGACCACTGACAATTAATGCTATTTTGAAAAAATCAATCAGAATATGTCTGGTCTGTAACACAGCAGGAAAGGAAAACTCAACTATTGTAAAAACAGGTCTCCATTATCTTCGATAACAGAAATGTAACTATATCTTGAACACTTCTAGTGTATGAAATAGATAATAAATGAGCACTGAGCAGGGCTTTTCACTGGGACAGTAAAGTACTTGCAAGGAAAAACTAGAAAACCAGATTTTTCTTTGTATTTCCCCAAAAGTCCTTACCAGTGCTCTTTGTCTGTGATTGGGATGTGGTGCTTTTGTAAATGTTGTCTTTCAGATGAGATACGTGAGTCCTGACCAGCTGTATACAAGACTTGGCAAAGAATTGAGAGGGACAGTTATTAGGCAGAAAACCAGGACAAATTCCATCTTGGGTAATTTCTCTGCATTCAGTAGTACCTTCAGGAAATGATGTTGCTCTTCTTCACTTTTTGTTCTAAAATAACAAGCTACCTCTAAAATTGTAGGTGTGGAGCTGGATTGTGTTCTCCCAGAACAAGATTACTTTCCAACAACAGGTCCCTTGTATAAAGACAATTTAATGCATTTCCCATTGAGTTTGTTACTGCTATGGCAGCCAGGCTGTGGTAATCATGATTGCTGTGGTGTTCTCTGGATTGATCAGCAATGTGCTTGCCTAGTCCTGGTGTTTTGCTCATCATCGAGCAGCAGGCTGCCTTGTACCCCTGCATTTACACATGCACCAGGCAAAGGCAACACTGAATGTAGGAATAAACACAGAAAACTTCCTCACACTCTGTGAGAAATAATGGAAGAATGACAGTGAAAGAAGGCGAAGTCAGTGGGGACTCAGGAGTGGGATAGGGTAAGGAAAAGCAGTGAAGCTGGAGTAATTGTGAGATGTGAGATGGAGGGGTTGCTCTAAAGGCTGAACGAAATTGCATCTTGGTTTTTTTTGAATGGCCAATTCAGAATTCCCTTCTGCTCACTGTGGCAACTTTGTAAGTACTGTTACTACTTTGTCCAACTATAAAAAGCTCAAAATGGAACCCTTAAAAAATACCTTTACAGTGTAGCATCTAAGACATTTTGGGAGCTTTTAAATTGAAGACTGCTACATTAAAAGTAGGTTATTAGCAATAATTGCATGTTAAAATCTCGCAAATCTCTGGTTCCTTCATTCCCATCACCAAGGCTTTTTATATCACAGGTTTTTATTCATTAAATTGTAGCCTTTTATTAAACTTCTTCTGCATTTTATCTAGCTTTGGTTTCTGTAACAATAACTTCTCTTTTTAACTAAGTAGCTTTCCAGTCCTTTTGTAACATGAGAGAAAGAGGAAAACGCTGAGTTGATCCACAATAATTATATTATTCCATTGTAAAGAATCACAGACCACCTTCCTTGAGTTCTTTAATAAAGACCTGCATGTAATTAAGCATTAGTAAGACCTAACAAAACAGTCTACCTGGAAAGTTGGTATCTGCACAAAAATTCCTACCTTTGTCCTCCACTTTGATTGTTGTTATATTAGATGCTTTTTATATAAATTAATTAAATTTTCTTTCTAAAATATTTTCCTCCCTTTAGCTTTCCATGATCAGCTAGAATTTTGACTTTCCAGCTGAATTCGCTTTAGCCTTTTCTCTATGCAGCTCAACGGGATTCAAAACTGCCTCTTCATTTACCCACTTTTACCAAGCTCTGAAATTAGGCCAATATTCAATATCTAATCATGGGCTTAACTGTGAAAAACTAAAACTCCTTCTCTTGCCTGTCAAATTCTCAAACTCTCTCATTCTCTGCAAATGCTGCCATTGCCACCGTCCCTGTATTGCCCTGGACACCAGGTGGGTTCTGTTTTTCTCCTTTCTCCAAACATCCAGACCACATTTAAATCCAGCAGAAACTCCTTCTAAAGCATATCACCATTGGTGATTTGCACATTGCCATTCGGACCCTCCTCACCTCTCATAGCAGCAAAACCCACAGCAGCACACTAGGTTCCTTTGCCTGTATTACTTCTTTCGAACTATCAAAAGATAAGACAAAAGCCAATGTGTTCCTGAGCCAGCAGCCCAGCTCTCCCACCCTGCTGAAAGTCTTCACAAGGTCCCCTTTTCTGCTGCTGAACTTGATATGTTAACTGAGGCTTTGTACAGTTGTTTTACCTTGTCCTACTTTTCTGATTTTGTCTTACAATATGTCACCCTTATGCCTTTCATTATCATGCTACCAGCTCTGAAGGTGTCCTCTTCTGTCTTGCTCACAAAAGACTGCAATCTTCTTTGCATATCACTCCTTGTGCATGCTGCACTCACCCTGCAGTGAGACCATGATCCTGTTTAAAATCCTCCTCAAGCCTTCACTGCCTTCTGCAGCCTACATCTGTAAGCTCCAAGAAATTAGTCATCCATTGATAGCCAATGGACACTGAAGCCGATATTCTTGGTGTTTTCTTATACCATACTTACAGATTCAGACTTAGCGGCTTGTTGGAAGCACAGAGCTGTGTTTTATGGAACCACAGTGTTGTGATTATTCAGCTCATCACTGTGCTCATCTTCATCTGGTTCTTCATCCTTACAACTTGTTTTTAATTCCATTTTAAAGTTTTTGGGACACAGACAATGGTTTCCTGTGTATCCATAGTCTTTCCAGTTCCAGGGGACCTTGTTCTCAGTTGAAGTAAGATGTTGGATGCTATCATGTCTCAAATTACATTAAAAAGCAACAGTAACAGTGATTGTGTTCCAGAGTAAGAAAATAAAGCAAAATTAATAGCACCAAACAGGATTGAAGTCTGAAGTGTGTTTCTGGATACACAGAAATAAAGCCAATAGTTTTCTTATTAATAGTTATGAAAAATATTCCAGGATAAGTGACATTCCCCAGCTGTATTTTTACCAGTAGTCAGACAGACAGACTGTGCAGTGGTCTTAAGTCTAGGCATATTGTAGTAGTGAATTTCCAAGTGAATTGTTCCAGTTATGATCATCTTTTCATACTTGTCAAGATACTTCAAATAAGTAGGCAGCTGAATTCTAGGAGACCATTGAAGCCACGATATATTATATTTAAAGGTATAGCATTTTTATGTGTTTTTAAAAAACAAAACTGCTCTGACTAGGCTCTGTGTAGATCTATTCACAGGAGTAGGCAGCTTACATAAAGAGAAATGTGCAGCCCTATGTGGAGCTTGGTATCCCCTGAGAGGGGATACGTGTTGTGAGCCAGTGGGATGTCCTGCGGCACTGAGGGAGCACGGCCTCAGGCAAAGAGCATCTCTCACAACTTTGTCTGCTGGATATTTAAGGCACTAAAATAGTACTGAAAAAGCACAACTGGGATCTAAATCTGTTGTTTTGGCTGAGGCTGAAGCACAGCTGTAGCAGGTTGGAAAGGTAGCCTAGAGTCATTCCACCCTAACCACAGGGGCAGACACTTAGTGATACAGGAAAGCCCATGCTGGCACGACAGTCAAATGACAATGATTACTATAAAGGGCAGAAAATAAACAAATGTGTCATTGAATGTGAGATGCCAGTCTGCTTTTCTGTCAGAAGAGGTAGTGATGTCTGACAGTTTTAGGTTCTGAAGGCTCAGTTACATTGCTTACTGCTAGAAGCTGGAGCAGAAGTCACATGCGTCATCACATGTGGTCCCCTGAATTGAGAGCTTGTCTGTCCTTAAGTTGAAGTATTAGAATTACACTTGAGAATGGTATTTAAATCATGCTCTTAAAGGTATTATAAAAGGAAACAAAAGGTTTCAGGTGGACTTTTGGCAAGTGTGACTCTCTTTGAATTGGCACCAACACTAGGATTTAGTTTTGCCTTTTTACACAGCTGCTGTTGTCACTGGATGAAGACTTGTGAACATTTTCCCAAACATATCATGCCTTATTAGAATATAGAATATGCTGAGTTGTAAGAGACTCATCAGGATTGTTGAGTCCAGCTCCTGTCCCTGTGTGGGGACACAATCACACCGTGCATCTGAGAGTGTTGTCCAAACGCTTCTTGAACTCAGACAGGATTGGTGCTGTGACCCCTTCCTGGGAAGCCTGTTCCAGTGACCAACCATCCTCTGGACGAAAAACCTTTTCCTGATATTTTTATATTTGCATGCCCAGAACTGTACACAGTACTCAAATGAGGCCACACCAGTGCAGAGTAGAGTTAAAAGCATTCTTAAGTCTAATCCTTATGCTTTTTCTTCCAATGAGTTTACATGCAAATGGTAAACAGGAATTTTCAACCCCTGTCTGTAATTAGGCAAAGCACAATTTATAGGGAAACATCTCTTTTATTAGGAAAACTGATGCAGTTGAAGAAAAGGTAGCTGGATAGGCTTGGCAGTAAGTTTCAGGTAGTGAGGGGTTAGGGGATTCATGGAATTGTGCCTAGCAAACTGCTTTGGAAAGGGTTTAGTGAGGCAAAAAACTCTGGAGGTGTTATGAAATGGAGCTGCTATTTGTTCTTCCTGTCCACACAATGAGCTCCTAAACCTCCCCAATCTCTCTGTAGTGCAGATGCTGTTTTGAGAGATTTCTTCTTTAATTATAGCCTGGTGATAATTTCTCCTGGTAGTTGCTCAGCTTGGTAAGGTTTGACCTTTATTTTTGCAGATGAAAGCTGTAGCCAGTGTCATTTTAAAGTCCTAGGGTCATTTACTTTATTGATACAACATACACCAGAAAATAATATCCTAACTAACCAAATGTCAATAGAATGTAATTATTTAGGACAACTAAAATTATATCTTGAAGGCAGTCCAGAGCAAGTCTTCCTTATGAAAAAAAATTGTCTTGGTGTGTTTTGTTCTGAAATGTGTAATTTGTTCAACCCTGGACCATCAATTTTTATCAAGTGAGGTAATTAGTAGAAGTGATACCTGTAAAAAGACAGCAAAATTATTAGCCTATGATAAATTCCTAGGGACAATAATTTTTTTTACATGACTGGGCAAAAATTTATTGTGCAGTAGTAATGGGAGGTAAGGAGCAACTATTTTATAGTGTTACCTTTAAAATCCCCCTTACTCAGTATTTGCTGACTTTGCATTATATCCCATAGAGATATTGCATGTATATTTATAAAAACCACCAAAATTTTAAGAAGATAATAAATCACTGGTGTCCATGTTAAGAAATAGCTTTTTTTGGCATCATCAGAAAAAGTAGTAGTGATTTCAGTATCCCCTTTTATACAGATGTCTGGGCTAGAATTCACTTTTAAATGATGGCAACTGTGGTAGCTCAGCTGGAATGCAGTAGTGGCATCCCTTTGAACACAGTGAGTGAAGAGAAGCAAGAAGCCCAGTGGGCAAGTTGGACTCTGACTGAGAGCCCCACCTGGGCCACCTCCTGCCTCTGTGCAAAAGTAGGCATAGGCAACTGTTCCCACGCACTAGTCTTGCTTAATTATGCACATCCTCTTCTGTTGAGGGCTATTCACATGCCCTTTCTTCCAAGAAAATTCCTACAGTTCTCAGCACATAGCTGTCAGGTAAGATCATTCTTTTTACTGCTAGTTTCATGATACACGCAGGAAGAGGCTCCAGCTAAAACCTGGTTCTACTGTGCAAAAATAGCAAACGTGCTTGCCTTCTCTAGCCTGAGACTCTCACAGCCTGACTAGCGATATAGGACACATTTACATTTCCCCAAAGAAATCCCTTTGCTCCTTGTGTCAGAGCTATTTCATCTCAGATGTGGAAGGATTACAGGCTCAGCTGGTAAAAAACCTCTCCCACAAGTCCAAACCATTTGAAGAGCTTTCTGTTCCTTCTGCACAACAGGACTAGTGGTCAAACTTGAGGGGAGTGCAAAAGATGCCCATAGGCCTCCTGCATGTTTCCCAGGAAACATTCCTAGTTGTATAAAAGGAAATTCCATGTTTTACTCCTATTCAGGTATAGATATAATTCAGATAGGAAGAACTCTCCAGAGATACCTTGTTCCAACATTGATTATTTAGCTGCAAGCTGAGTAATCCTGCTGCTCTTGCTTCATCCAAACCCCAGCTGAACACGGAAGAAAGATGATGCTTTCTCTTTTCTGTCCCTGGCGGACAATACCAAATTACCCTGTCCAGTATTTAGTTCTGCTACTTTTTTTTTTTTTTGGGGGGGGTAGCTGAATGGTGCAGATTAACCCTGCAAAATGCATGGAGTAACTCTGAGAGAAACAGAGTGCCTGGCTTGGCTGGGATGTTTTGCTTACCTCACACACTCCTCTTAGAGAAGGTAGCAGAAGCTGATGCAGAGACCTGGGGGTTTGGATCTCTTTGCGTGATTTGTGTATAATGGGAAGAAAAAGGGTAAAGAACAAGCCTGTGGAGGCTGCCAGGGTTCCTAAATTGTGCAGCGGCCAAGGCAGCACGGGGGTTGCTCAGCTGCAGAGCTGCTGCATGCATCCTGCCTAGATCTGTGTTGGGTGGCCAGGCAATTGTGGAGGCAGCAGGCATGTGATCCTATTCCTCCTGCATCCCAAGCGTGACAGTGGGTAAATCACTTAGCCATGTTCCTCCCAATCTAATTTTTATTACTTTGGAGCTGGGAATGTTTCTGACCCTGTCTTAGTGCAATGCCTCTCTTTGTATGGGACTCTCTCCTTGTAGCTGTCTCTGGAGAGACTGTACTTTTAATACATATCACAAGGACAGAAATAGTTGGGGGTTTTTTTAACATAATAGGAGAAAAAAATGTCAGACAGTAAATACTAAAAGTAAAACAGAAGGCATCATTCATTCTATTTATTTCATTTTAGACTAGTATTTGTAATTTATAATAAAGCAGTAAATTTTTATGAATTCTGGTGGTTTTATTTCACTGCCTACTCAAACTTTGAAATGGGGTTAATTAAAAAAGAAACAAAGACAATAATCTATACAAGTGCTAGAAATGGGAGCACAGGGGAGCAGTTCGAAGCTGTACACCCAGATCTGCAAAAATGTGGTTTCTGTTGCTGTCTCAAGTTGGTCCTGGTTGTAGGGCTCAATTCACAGACAGGACCTGAATGCCAGTCCTGGTTTTCTAAACAATTTAAGTTTAATTCTCGGTTTCCTCTGCTCTTTTCATCTTTCCACTATCATCAGTCAGCCTTTCTGTCTCCTCGCCCCCCCCCACCCTCCCAGCCATCTAGGACCATCTGTCCTTCTGCCCAAAACTGTTTTGTCAGTGCCTTCAGGTCTTCCAAATTTCTTTGAAAAACTCTTTCCCAGTGCTGCCAAACAACTGTCTTAGCAGCAGCTCCTGTCCTTCCCGTCTCTTCCAGTCTTATCTCATAATCACCATCACTCACTGGGTCATGCCAAATATGGATGTAAGCTCTTCTTGGCACCATCTCTGTCCTTACATGTTTGTTTGAGGTGTGTAGGACATAACTGACAGCTTGAAAAATAAAGCAGGTGAGCCATATTAATCTATCAAGGCACAATTTTTAGAGAATTGAGGGTGGAAATTTCCCAAAAGCTCTGTGGATTTTATGGGTGATTCCCAACCAAAAATCTCATACAGATCTCATGTGGATCTCACTCTGGGTCTGGGGCAAGACTGAGGAGGTATCCCACAGGAAACCTGCATTAAGGACCAGAGAGCTGTGGGTTTGGGTGCTAGGAGGAAACCCCTCCCATGTCAGGGAATTGATTTCAAAAAAAGGAGCTCTTGAAAACTACTTTTGAGACAGGCAAGGGCATGGGATTTCCTCCAAGTAGTGACCCAGCAAGGCTGGGTGCCTCCACTGAAGACTCTCATTGCTGTAAGTCATCCCCCAGGTATAATCAAAAAGCTTTGGCAAATCTGGAGTAGGTTCTATTCTGGCAGAGACAAAGCATTAACCTTGTAAAAGAAGTCTTGTTTTTACCGTGAGTATGAAGACAGACCCTTGCTGAGCACAGGGGGAAAGAAAAGGATGACATGCTGGATGGCAGCAGTGGATGTACCTATTCTGATTAAGCAGCTAAAAAATGCTTTAAGCCTTGCCAGCAAAGAGGTGAGGAATTTAATTAACAAACTGAAACTTATTATCTTGAGGCAGTGTTGAATCAGTGCATGTTTTTGATATTAAAAAGAGAAAAATGCTCTAGCTTCCGTTGTTTTTTTTTACCATACCAGAGAATATTTTGGTGTTTCAATTACCATAGTGGTATGTTTAAAGAAGTTGGAAGAATGAAAGACCAGTTACAGAACCAAAATTTTGGTCCAAAACCTAATCTTTACCCTGTTTCTCTGCAACATCTAGGTGTCAAATGCAGTAGTTTGATGTTCACTCATCTCTGCTAACCATACTCAAACACTTTCAGATTTAAAAAAGTACTGGCTTTTAATTTCTGTCAATCTTTGGATAAGCTCTGACAGATCCAAAGTGATTCAAATTACAAAGATGACTCAAACTTTGAAAGTACTCTAAAATGCACTGCAATAAATCATTCCATTTCCTCTCCCAATGCCCTAAGCCCCCAGGGCCTTGCAATAACCATTCTTTTATTATCTGCTTCATCCTTCAATGAAGCAGATTAATTTAATAATCTTAACATAGGGAATTTTGTTTCTCTCTAATCCCTACAAGTTGGAGTCCTCAATATATATACCCACGACACTGACAAATTGAAAGTTCATTCAAAGTCAGAGCAGTAGAAAGACTAAGGGAAATTGTGACACCTATCAGTTCCTGTGGCAGCTCTGCTGCTGTCTGCACTCAGCAGAGCAGACAGGGGGTCGGATCTGAAGGCATCACACTTTGAGACAGACCAAAATGTGCAGGGAAGCTGAAGACATTGAAGCACTGTGAACTCTTCCTTTGGACATCATACTGTAAAGGGAAAATAATTGAATTAGTCTGAGGCTTGGCTGATGTTGACATTTTCAGTGAGAGGAGTCAACTTATAAGTTTCTGCAGCCTTCAGTTCTTGCTGACATAAAGTAATAGTTTGTTCCTTGCAATATCATAGTCAGTTAACATTTCAGATACTCTGTTGGAAGTACATTGGAATCAAAACCACTCCCTAGATAAATATAAACTGCTAATATAGAAGGATACTACTTACTTCTTTATGATGCCCTTTCCTCCACTCTCACTTCAAAATGAGATTTCTGTTGGTAAAAATCCACCAGACTGACAGCTTTATGGACTGCAGCTCTTATCCACATGACACGAATATTGCAAATTGCTGGACCCTAGTCATCCTCCTTGCTGCACTATCCAAGTAAGTGCTGACGAGGAAGGAGCTGCCTCACTAAAGAAAAGTTCACTCACTGCAACATTCATTCAATTTATAATTGGTTTGTAAAAGGTGGTAACTGGTATTCTAAAGTAAGCAACAATTACTTTGAGACTGGAGTTAGAGCATAAAAGTGATGAAGAAGGGAGAAATAGCACAGCATTTATCTCACCTAACTTGAAATATCTTCACCATAGAGACAAGCTACTTGTCCAGAACTCCTGCATAGTAAGGGGAAAGAAACAGGACTACCTAGGAGGATTTGTCTCAGTGAAACTGGATCATACATGCCTTGTTTATATGCGGATACCTACATTGCAAGCACCTGAATTTGGATTGATGAATCCCATTCCAAACGACATTTAAATAGCAGAAATTTTTTTGTTTTGTTAGTCTAGGTTCAAAGTTATGACTTCAAAGGAAAAAAAACCCAGTATGCTGTGATTAAACTGTGATTTTGAAACATGGCATCAGTCCACTTGAAGTACTAAGATGCCACTTCAGAAGGGATGATAATAAGAATAATAATAATAGTAATAGTAAAAAGCAAAAAGAATATATTTTGCAGATAGATTCTGCTTTCAGAATCTTAAACTGGTATTAATATTATTTATTATTTTAATTTTACCTGCAGACTTCCAGAAAAGCTCATGCAACTTGACAGACAAATAAAGGTGACAGGCCTTGACTTTAGAGCTTAAAATACTAATGAGACTAAACATAGGACATGATGACAACAAATGAAGGATAAAGTGGGACATGATAAAAATAGTTCACAGCAGTCTAACAGCAAGAGAGAAGCACTTTGGGGTAGCTACGCCTCTTTAATTCCTCTTTGGCTCCTCCAGCTACTATTTTGTATATGTGAAGAGGGTGCTGGAGAAAAGTCAAAGAACTAGTCCAGTAAGACAAAGTGCCAGAACTGGGACTATAAACTTCAGGAGTTCACCAGTCCCACCTCAAGCCACTGTACCAAATTACTCTCTGAAGAGCTCACAAGAGTGGAACAAGTAAAAGTCTGAAAACATATTAAACAGTTTGCTCTCCCTCTCCTTATTGAAAGTGGTTAAAGCAACTTAAATAGAATTTCAATCAATCATTCCCATCCTGATGGACAAATTTCAGTCTAATGTAATTGGAAATGGCAGTTGAAATACCTTGATAAAAGGGTTTTAGATGAGAATGCTAACAAAGAACAGTAAAAACTGGCATGTCTAATGCAAGATTGTTTTTCTTCTTGTCTCCACAGTAATTTTGTAACCCAGCCATTGCATTTCTCATAATATCCTGAGGGATGCTGTGAAAGCTGCCATTCAGCTGCTCTAACGGAATCCTTATTGTCTGAATCAAGGAGACACATTCAGCTCGTGAACCCAAACCAAGCTTCTTTTTTTTTGCTTCCAAGATTTTTTGGACAATGCTTTCTCATATAATTCCAAATTACAGATCCAATTCACCTCAGGTTACAACAAACTATGTTTGGTAAATATTTGTGCTGAAAGAAATGGGGTTGCACACACAGAGTTTGATTTCAGGATTTGTCCACCAATCTTTCCGGTGTTCCCCTTTTATTAGGGTTCCTTTGTAAACAGCACCTGGTGTTTGTCTTTTAGTTAACTGAAATTCCTAAGATTGTCCTAAACCTGGACTTGTGCCTTGATGCCACACATTCACCTCGCATCATGTGGTGCCACATGTCCAGCCACGTGAGAAAAACACACGCTATCATGCAGACAATTCAAAGTGGTTTTCTACCTTAAAAAACAGCACTCTCTTTATCAAAAACACCAGTCAAGGCCAAAACACTCCTTTTTGATCCTAATTAACTGAATGCAGCTGCTGCTGGCTTAACTTGTTCCCACAACTATGGTTTCAGGATGTTCTGGGAGAAGATGATTGATAAGGTGCCTGACAGAACACATGCTGAATTAAGCAGGGTCATCTAACCACTTCCCAGTTAATTACGATGTCTTCTGGAATGACCTGTTATTAGCTCCCCTCACACAGCATGACAATCCTCTCCTCAAGTCTTTAAGATCATCAGCATTTGTGACCCTTCTGTACTGATATCCCTTGAAACAACCTAAGATCATTGTTAAGGAATCACACATATGACCTTCAATGAGGGGTTAAAGCATAGGGTTACAGGTACAGCTTCAATCCAAAGATGCACAACAGTGTGTGTGATAAGCCAGAATATTTATCTATAGCTCTATTAGCAAGACAGCCACAGCAAGTGGCAAAGAGGACAATAGCTGTGTAGGAACTGGACATGTGCTGGTCAACAGATGACTAAACATGAGCCAGCAGTGTGCTTAAGCAGCCAAGAAGGCCAATGGCATCCTGGACTGTATTAGAAGGACTAGGGAAGTAATTGTCCCTGTGCGCACTACTGAGGCTGAACCTCAAGTACTGTGTCCAGTTTTGGGCCCCTCACAGCAAGAAAGACGTTGAGGTGCTGGAGCATGTCCAGAGGCAGGCAATGAATCTGGTGTATTTACTCTAGAGAGTAAATCATATGCGGAATGGCCGAGGGAGCTGGGGTTGTTTAGCCTGGAGAAAAGGGGGTTCAAGGGTGACCTTATTGCTCTCTACAACTACCTGAAAGGAGGGTGTAGCAAGGTGGGGGCTGCTCTCCACCGAGGAGAGAAGACATAGACTCAAGCTGTGCCAGGGGAGGTTTAGGTTGGACATCAGGAAGAATTTCTTCATAGAAGGAGTTATTAAGCATTGCAACAGACTTCCCAGGGAGGTGGCAGAGTCACCATCCTTGGACGTGTTGAAGAAGTGACTGGATGTGGCACTTGGTGATACGGTCTAATTGACAAAGTGCTGGTCTGTCAAAGGTTGGACTCAATAACCTTGGAGATCTCTTCTGACCTAAACGATTCCCTGATTCTCTGATATGTGCAAAATGGGGATATGATATAGTGTAAAGATATGTGATGAGAAATGGAACTTATGTGAATAAGGTATAGGGTATGTGTACATACTATGCTTCCATAGACCACATAGAAAAGTGATTATTTATGTGAAGTAGCAAAAATAATGGCATCTACATATTTTAACGAGTGAGTGAACTGGAATAATACAATGCTCTATACAATGAAGTCCTACAGCGTATTACAGAGAGACTCTACCATCTGGAATTCTATTTCTTTATACTTTATATGTTAAAATAAACACTAATCAGTTGAAATCTGAAACCAAAGCAGCACACATTGCACTGAATTTCTTGTTGCTAGGCATCATTTGTTCATACTGTGATGCAAAGTGTTTTGTTTCTAGTGTCAAAAAAGGTGGTAAGATTTTCCCACCTTGTAAACATTTAATCAGTCAGTATAATAGGTAAGCAAGTGCTGAAGAGAAGATTTACTAGATCCATCCTCCTTTTAAATTCCAAGTGAATACAATAGTCCAACCCAGTGAAATCAACTGTTCTCTGTTATCATTTTCATGCCTTTGTGCCACTGGCTTTGTTCTCAAGCTAGCAGGCTGGCTCCTATCCACTTAACCTTGTTTTGAGCCCAGTAGCTTGGATTTCACTGTAATATGATGACGTGGTTTAATCCCAGACATAGCCACTTGCTTGCTCCCCCTCAGTGGGATGGGGGAGAGAATTGGAATGGTAAAAGTGAGGAAATTCATGGGTTGAGATAAAGGCAGTTTAACAGGTAAAGCTAAAACTGTGCACACAAATGAAACAAAACAAGGAATTAATTCACCAATTCTGATGGGCAGGCAGGTGTTCAACTGTCTCCAGAAAAGCAGGGCTCCATCATGTGTAATGCTGACCTGGGAAGACAAACACCATCACTCTGAAAGTCCCCCCCTTCCTTCTTGTTCTCCCATATTGATATGCTGAGCATGACACCATAAGGTATGGGATAACCCTTTGATCAGCTGGGGTCTGCTGTCCTGGCTGTGTCCCCTCCCAACCCCTTGCGCACCTCCAGCCTCCTTGACACTGGGGTGGAGTGAAGAAAGGGACTTGACTCTAAGCCCTGCTCAGCAATGACTGAAACATTCCTTCATTATCCACACTGTTTCCAGGACAAGTGCAAAACATAGCCCCATCCCAGCTACTTTGGAGAAAATTAACTCTATCTTAGCCAGAACCAGCACTCGTAGTTCAGGAAGTCATTGAGTGTTGCAGAAGACATGCAGTTTCAAAAATGAAAAAAAAATCCTGTAAAAAATGAACTCAAAAAGAAAATGTGCCCTAAAATCAAAAGCCTTTGTGTAATACAGGTTACAAGATGGATTCCTTGTTGTTTTTTCCCTGAGTCACCTTTCCTCCTTCCCAGAGTTCCCTAAAACCCCCTAAAACCCCCAGAATCCCTGAAACTGTCCCTAAATGTTTGTATAAATTTTCTCATTGGTTTCCTTTATATACCTTGATTCCATTGGTTGGTGTCTCTGGATTCTCACTGAGTGTAGTTAACAACCCACAAAGACCTATAAATTCCTTGACCCAGAGCAATAAACTCTTTTTCTTGCCCTGCTCCTGGTGGTATCCATTTGTCTCCTTCAGGCATCCTGAGGCCCAGGGGGGGAGGGGCGAAGGGGGAACATTCCCCTCAATCACTGCGATTGAGTTCCAACCTGAATGTGCCAAGAAATGGAGAAACAACACTTTCCCTGGAAGTTGTTCCCAAATTATTCACCCAGACTGCATTCACAAAGATGAATGGGACTGTGTCTAGGTTCCAGCTACCAATTTCTTCTGTTTTCTCTTTTTCATCAGTAAAGGACCTTTCAGTATTTCATGAATTTCCTTATAAAATTACATTATAATCATCTTCTTTTGAGTGTCTGTTGGATAAACTAAATTCATCAAGATCTGTATGAATATCACTGGAAAGGCTTTTCCAGTAGCTGCAAAATAGTTTTTATATGATCTCCAGCATTTCAACATCCTTTAAAAAATGTGAACATTTAAAGTAGAATTCAAATAATCTCAATTTAGTCGTCTAAAACACAGGTGTGTAGTTCAGTATAGTTCTGGCTATAGTTCTGGCTCTGGCTCTCTATACTACCAACAGAGACAGTAACAGGAGAGAATTTATCCCACCTCTGTCAGGCATCTAGGAAGGCTAAATGCCCTGCAAAGATGTCTAATTGATTGAATGGGATGTCTGAACAGTTAGCTTAGACTATATCCCTGCAGTTTAAATCATGAATGCTAATTGAGATGTGTGGCACCACAAAACTCTACAAATTCACATATCAATCAGAGAGAAAGATATCACCTCCCACTCATTCCTTACTTCTACTAGTAATACACCCATCAACAGAAGTAGCTTTTTCCACTTGGAATTTATTTTCAGTTGCTCCTTAGCTACAAGCACAACGTTCATTTTTAGAGTCATGTTTACAGCATACATTCACACATTCTCTAAATAGGCCTGTGTACTCCCAGCTTCTGGATGGGGGGTGTGTTTATTCAGTTGTTACAAAAATTCATGCTGTAAAAAGATCAGTTTATCAGACAGCTCCGTCGAGACTCCCTTACCACTCTGTCCTTCTTATTGTCATACATGTTTAGCAACTCTTCATGCTGGCCTTGGCCCTAGAAATGCACTATATGCTAGGACCCAAGGTGCTGTCAATAACATTTACAGTGATGTCCCTGCTTTGGAGCGATTACAAAGTAAAACAGAACATCTGTTTATCATTCCTTCCAAGTGGTGTAATATCCCATATTGCTTGAGTTCTGAGGGGGAAGAACGAAAGAAAACCTCACGGTGAGTTTGAAACTTGTGTTACACAGTACTTTGAAAGGGACTGTTATCTCAAACCTATAAGAGAGGATATGATTGAGAAGGGGATGCAGTGGTCTCAGATCAGTTATAGCAATGACCTATGGTATGATGGCTTTTTGTAATCCAAAATTTTGTACAGCAAAATTGCAGTTGTTACTGTCTTGCCCAGACAAAACAGCTGCTGAGATAACTCCAGCTTCTTTCATATAATCCCAGCAGTTTAAGCAGAAAATACCAGAAGCTGCTGCTGTTAAAAATATGCTCCGTATACAAATAAGCTGGCTTGCAGAACTGTGACTCCTTTTAAATTACATGGAGGCCTAATAATAATCTGACTGCAGCTCTTCACAGATAATCCTGGAAAAAGCTTTTACATTACCACACCAAATTGAAGCTCTCTTGATGGGAGTAATGTAACAAAAAACTGTAGAAATGCCGCTTCTTAAGTCAGTGTTCTCAGATACCTTTGTTGAGCATCACCATGCTCAGCAGTGACATTGTCAAAGCTCGAAAGAACACTGCTGAAGCATTTTACATGATTTTCAAAAGCAGTTTCCTTCTCACTGGAAGGATTAGAAGTATTTAGATAAATCATCTCTGCTGGAGCAAGAGAAAGGTCGCTATGTATCTTATTTTTATTTACTGGACAGAGGATAGTTTTGTAGTATACTTCTAGACCGTAGCTCCTTTTCACGTTACAGAATCACTTTTAAGAAAACAGCTTGTCTTTTGAAATCGAATTTGCCACCAGGGAAGTGTTTTGCTGTTGATAGGAAACCTATTACTGGAGAGTTGAACTGAAACTGAATGTAACTCTAAAGAACTCAGTTCCTGTGTCTTTTTCAATGGGGTCAGAAATACTATTGTTTATGTAAACCACCAAACTAAGAACATGAATACCTACATGTCTGAGCTACAAAGTTTTAATCCATAGTTCGATATTGGGTTCAATTTTAGGACTCAGGAATAAAACAGACACTGCACTTTGTGAAAATACCTAATGGAATATGCACAAAGCGACTCTGGAATTATCTGATATTATTTCAGGCCCTGGTACCACGAGCCTCAGCTCCCTGCTCTTACTCCCATGGCAGAGAGGGTTGAAAGAATATGGGTAGTTCCCACCCATTCCTGTGCAAATTCTACATTTTTCATTACACATGAGATCAATCTGGTTTTGGATAATCTATCTGATTTTATTTTAAAGTAAATGATATAATTTCTTACAGATTCTAAGTGGCTTCATATGTTCTGGGAAAAGTATAATAGTCAAAGGAGGGAATCACAGATTTTGTTGTGGTATGCAGGTAAAATTACCACTACCAGTCAAATCTTTGAGTGCCATAAGTGGAAACGGCCCTATTGACTACCATTTAACCTTCGCAGTGATTCTGCATCCATGTCTGTGCAGGACAGCAATGCTCTTCTTTGATGTTGATCTTCATGATTATGTCAATGATAGTAAATAATATTTTGTTCTGAAGCAGGGTGACTTTGCCCAGAGTGGTGGATTCACCCTGGATGGACACCAGGTGCTCACCAAAGCCACTCTATCACTTCCCTGGACAGGAGAGAGAAAATATAAGAAAAGGTTTATGGGTTGAGATAAGGGTAGGAAGAGATAATTCACCAGTAACTGTCACCAGCAAAACAGACTTTGCTTGAGGAAATGCATTTAAATGTGGCCAGTCTTCGTGAACGAAGATCTGGGAAAGGTCTTTTTACCTTTCAAGCCTGCGCAATGGATTTTTTA
>JAWWLV010000121.1:85372257-85384202 GCA_035041135.1 Platyrinchus mystaceus | reverse complement strand
CTCAGGACGTAGGTTTGTTTAGAGTGACCTTCTCTTAGATGGATGGCCTTAGGGGCTGACGAGCTCCATCTACCTGGAGGATTATCCCTGAAGCAGGACCGGGAATCGAACCTGCGACCACGACAACGAGAGTGCCACATCTTAACCACTAGACCACCAGGAGTCCCCAAATGCATTTAATTTATTGCAAATCATGTAAGAGTAGGGTAATGAGAAATAAAACCAAATCTTAAAAAAACACCCCCCCATCTCTCCCTTCTTCCCAGGCTCAGTTTTGTTCCTGATTGCTCTACCTCCTCCTTCCCAGTGGTGCAGGGGGTCAGGGAATGGGGGTTGAAGTCAGTTTATTACTCCTCAGTGGAAGGACTCCTCACATTTCCCCTCCTGCTCCAGCATGGGTTCCCTCCCTTGGGAGACAGTCCTCCATGAAATTTCTCCAACATGGATCTTTCCTACATGTTGCAGTTCTTCTTGAACTGCTTCAGTGTGGGTCCCTCACAGGGTTGCAAGTCCTGTCAGCAAACCTGCTTTCCCATGGGCTCGTCTCTCCGTGGGGTCACAGATCCTGCCAGGAGTCTGTTACTGCATTGGTTTCCCATGGGGTCACAGCCTCCTTCGGGCATTCACCTGCTCTGGAGTGGGGTCCTCCATGGGCCTCAGGTGGATCTCTGCTCCAATGTGGGCCTCCATGGGCTCCAGGGGGACAGCTGCCTGCTCCACCATGGTCTTCACCATGGGCTGCAGGGGCATCTCTGCTCTGGCATCTGGAGAACCTTCTCCCCCTCTTTCACTGACCTTGGGGTTTACTGAGTTACTGTTCTCACATATTCTCACTCCTATCACTGGCTGCAATTCTGCAGGAGGTGTTTTTTTTTTTGTCCCTTATAAAATACCTTATTCCAGAGGTGCTAACACTGTCACTGATGGGCTTGACCTTGGTCAGCAGTGGGTCCGTCTTGGAGCTGGCTGCCATTGGCTCTGTTGGACATAGGGAAAAGTTTCTAGTGGCTCCTCACAGAAGCCAACCCTGCAGCACCCCTGCTACCAAAACCTTACCATGCAAATGCAATATACCCAGAGTGCCCACTGGGAATCTGCCTGGGAATGTGCTGTCTGACATGAGCCCAAGCTGTTCCATGAAGCATACTAATAACTAAACAACAGAGACAGTCCCTCAGAAGATGTTCAATTCCCCTGTGTCTGGCTGTGTCTGACAGTGTAGGTGTAGCCTGAAGGACCTGAGAAGAAAAATTTTTCCCTGCTGAGCAAAGCTGGATGAAAGAACAAGTACATGACCTGTAAAACGGCTTGACACCTGCTCCCTAAGCAAATTTGGGTTCTAATTTTACTTCCTTTAGAATCTGCTCAGAGTTACACAGGACATGTTTTTCATTAAGCCATTTATCAGTGTTAGTGATTTTGAAGTTCTTAGTTGTTTGTAAGTGCTGTCTTAGCCTGTTCACAAATAACAGAGCCATACAGTGTTGTTCAACAACATATATGTTGAACCTTTATAGCTAGAGTACAGAGACTTTCAGGTTATATAAGTGGAGCTGTGGAGATGCTGAATAATGTTATCAGACAGTATTCTATCCCTCTTGTTCTATACTCTAGGTGTGGAGCATGGGAGCTGTATTTAATATTGATAATGTGGTACTAAAAAGACTTTTTAGTGGCTTCAGCATGTGTTTTTTAAAATTAAATTATGCTTCTTTTTAAAAGAAACAACATAGAAATGGTGTGTGTCAGTTTAAGGCTGTGAGAAGAAGGAAGGGAGGAATGCTCAGAGTGATGGCATTTGTTTTTTCAAATCACTGTTATATGTGATGGAGCCCTGCTTTCCTGGAGATGGCTGAACATGTGCCTGCTGGTGGAAATTGGGGAATGAATTCCTTGGTTTGCTTTGCTTGCATGTGTGGCTTTTGCTTTACCTGTTAAACTGTTTTTATATCAACCCACGAGTTTTCTCATTTTTCCCCTTCTGATTCTCTCCCCCATCCCACTAGGGGAAAGTGAGTAAGCAGATGTGGGGCTTAGTTGCCAGATAGAGTTAAATCCCAAAACAGTGACAAAGAAAATATCCCTAGGGAAGTATCTGCTTGAAATTCCAGATGGAACTGAGAAAGGCAAAATGCAGCTGTCCCAGTCTGAGACAAAGGGCCTTGATATGGTGACATATTCTCATCTTGGCAGATATTTCCAGACTTCACTTTGTTCCCCTACACAGCTTGTTTCCCCTAGAAAGCACAGGCATGGAGCAGAGTAGCTATTGTACCAACACAGAACAGGAAGGCAGTGCTCATCCCAAGAGGCTGAAGATGAGATCTAAAATATACACATCTATTTCTTTAGGCAGAATGTAAGGAGGCAAACCACAGGTGCCCACTTTTCTTTGCAAACACTTCCTTAGGGACCCAAAGCTGTTTGAGGCACACCTCTGACCAGTATTACATGCTGTTACAAACAGTTTGATAGGTATCAACCACAGACACTCCAGCTCTTCTTTCTTGCTAGAGCTCCGCACCAAGATTGGGTTTTTTTCTGCTGTTCAACAGCTAATATATATTCTTCCCTCTCCCCTCCAAATTTGTCTTTACTCAGTTAGCTACTTTTATTATTAAAAGCTAAGAATGATATTTTTTTCATGTTAAATCTATGCATCCACTTGTTAGGTGGAGGAGGTTACACATGTACAATAATTAGTTAATGCAGGTGAGTCATGCCATTAATTTACTTCTGAATCTAGATTTTTACTTCAAATATTTTGCTCAGGTTACTTTGTGCTTTTTTTCTGCTACCTGCTGTAAGAGTTAAAAACTCAAATTTCCTGTGATTTAAACTGTAAACAGACGGGTTAGAATAAAGGAAAGCATTGGGAGACACCAAATGAGCCAGCTTTCTGTCAGTCTTTTTAGGCTGATTACAAGTCTCACACTGAGCTCTGCCCCCTTAGAGTATTCTACAAAAGATTTAAAATCTGTTGAAAAGGTAAATGAAATTCATCCAGGAAAAAAAAAAAAAAAAAAAAGAAAAAGTAAACGTTTTTCTGACAGTCTTTGTTCTACCCAGATAAGGTGCTGCCTTGGTATCGTTTACAGTCTCCATGCACAGTGAAGCATGCTGACATTCAGAATGGCTTTAATGCAGTATCACTGTACTTGGGAGACTTCCTAGCCTGCACCAGGTTTTGCTGTGTTGGAGTTGCCCTCCCTTCCAAATGGCTGTTGCTACTTTGTGGGAAAAAAAAATAAAATTGTTTTCAGACTTCCCACAAAGCATGTCTATTATTCTATGAAGAGTCTCATTAAAAAAATAGGAATTTAACCATCTTTCACTCCAGAGTTTAAGACTGAGAAATAACAGCAGTGCTACGAACTATGTTAATGTTATTTTAATCACTGGTTTCTTTTAATCTTCCACACATCAGGGATAGAATGGTTTCTCTGAAGAACAAAGCATTCAAATACATCTTTTGTATTTTCCCCTGCTGTGTTAATGAAACTGGGCAGGTTTGAGGGAAATTGAATTATCCTGCTTTTTAAATATTCATTAATTTAAACAGGAAGACTGGAAAATTGGTCACTAGCTATTCAGTAAATAGCACTCTCAAATTGGCTATGTACTTCTAATTGCTATGATATTTTTTTAATAACATTGATTTATTTATGCAGTGAAATAACATATTGATACAAGCACATTCTGGACCATTAGTATGGTTATTGTTCAGCTGTGTTCTGTAGGGCTCCTGCTTAAAGAAATGATACCTTCATATGACCTTGTACATACTTCGTGAAAACGTTAAGTAAAATTTCTCTATCAAGCCACAAGCAAACCTCAGGGAGCCCACAGCCATAAACACCATAAAGCTCAAAACAAAAATGATGTAAGCACTTTGGGAAAATGCACACTAAATTCTATTTTGATGAAATTCTTGAATGTGTGATTCTTGAGTATGGACCTTATGCTGTTACCAACTTGCTTTTTAAAATGCAACTTATACTGAGTATACCTATATCCCAGACTAGACATATTCCTGTCCCAGATTTCCTAGACAGAAGTTCATGAACATGCCCACGGAGCCTGCAATGGCCAGGGTGCACCCAGCCTGACATGCATCTGCTGCTCAAACAATGAGTATTTGCAGAGTAAGTCTGAGATCTCCTCCATGTGTTTGGGTTACTGAGGAAGCACTGACCATCTGTCCAACACACAAGCAGTACACCTGACTCCTCAGCATTCAAGTGTGTCCACCAAACTGCTGAGCTGTATATGTGTAAGGGACATCTATTAGGAATTTGTGGAGAACGGGAGAGGTCTTGTCCTTCAGTAATAGCTGGAGATCTGGAAATCCAGGAATAGTTTACGCCTGGAGTCTTCCCACTCATACTAAATTTTTGGGCTAGAAAAAGCAAATCTTGTGGAGAACCTTGATAAAAGCACTTTTAAGTACTGCAAGCAACGCTGGGGAGCAGTAGAGCTAAAAATGCAGGAGTCATTGATGTTCACCTCCACATCACATAGTGCCTGGTCAGGGAAGATGCTGAGCGCTACCAGGAATTCCATCCCCGATGTACAATTAGTCTGTGCGGTTTATCACTTAGCTGGTTTTTCATTTGTTTGTCACTGACTGCTTTCACACAATGATGAATGAAACTGCCCAATATGTTGAAGGGAAATTTCAGAAGACAACCGAGAAACACAGATATAGGCTACAAAAATAATCGCACTTCCTAACCTTTACAGAAGTGCACTTCTTTATTAGTAAAAAGAAACAGGAATGTATACTTTCCATTATTACAAAGTTTTCTATTTTATATCCTACACATATTACAGCCAATTGCATCTATATACATCAGCTTATTGCAGTTGCCCATAAGAATGTGAACCTTCTTCAACCACAACTTCGAAAAACTTTCCTGTTTCCGAGAGTCAAAAATGCCAATTTTTTCTCGTATCTTCTGAAGAATAAAGTTATTGCTCATCTGAGGTAATAAAACAAGGGACTGCTTCTTTTTTTTTTTTTTTTTTTTTTTTTTTTTTTTTTTTTTTAATTCTATATGTGTTTTTTTACTGAAATCTGTAACCTGAACTCCTGAAATACAATTTTTAGAGAAAATACGAGAGCTTAGCCAAAGAGTTAGGGTATGTTACACACTGTTTAGAGGGGGTTTAGGTTCTTGTCTCACTCTTCTATCTTTCTCAGCAGGGGACGGAATTTCTGCCTCAACTCAAAGGGGAAGGTTGTTGATCAATGACCCAAACCCTGTTTGGGACACGTGGACCCTGTTAGACACATGCATGCGCTTAACTACAGCTGTGAAAGACTTTAGTGCCTGTGTAAACCCTCTGCCAGCCAACAGGAGAAGCAAAAAGCTCCTGTTTCAAGTCTTACTGGCTTTTTTTCCCAAAGTTAATAAACAAATAATGATTTTTAAATAATATATGAGGACAAACATGTTTTATGAAGAGGCAAGGAGAATACGGGGATGCTCGGGGTGCTGGTGCCCCAGTGCTGACAGCAGGGGCTGCAAGGCGGCTCTGTGAGGAGAGGCCGGACCTGTGCTGGACACGGGCGGCTCCAGCCAGCTCTGACCCACCCATGGCAGGGCACAGCTGAGCCCACAGCCGAGAGGGGGAGGGTGCCCTGAGGGCAGCGTGTTCCAGAAAGGACAAAAACTCCAGAGAGCAGAATGCAGTGAGGAAACAAGAGTGAGAAACAGCCCTGCAGGCACCAAGATGAGGGAAGAAGTAGGGGCAGAAGGCAGCCCAGGCACTGAGCAGAGGTTTCCCCTCAGCCCATGGAGAGGACCCACTGGCTCACGTTCTCCTGAAGGACTGCAGCCTGTGGACAATCCCCACTGGAGCAGCAGAGCAGCAGGAGGAGGAAGGAGCAGCAGAGAGGAGCTGTTATGGATTGACTGTAGCACTGTTCTCCACCCTCTGTCCCACTCAGGGTAGGGGAGACAGAGGTGTCGGGAATGGAGGAGTGAAGCTGAAGCTGGGAAGAAGGTGGAGGGTTTGGGTGTTTTAGGTTTTGTCTTTGTTTCTCAGCTTCCAATTCTGTGGTTTTTGGGGTTTTTTGGGCAATAAATCAAATTATTTTTCCCCACATTCATATGTTTTGCTCAGCATGGTAATTGGTGAGCAATCTCCTTGTCCTTATCTCGACCCATCAGCTTTGCCATTTTACTTTCCCTGCCTGTCCTGTTGAGGAAGGGTAGGGAGAGAGTGGCTATCTATCAGCTGGCCAAGGTCAACCCACTAGAGGGGAATGTGAAGAAAATGAAGGATCTTCACTAACCTAGATATTTATGCCAGGAGAAAAAAACCCACAAACCCAAAACAGCCCCATCTCTTTTTATCTAACTCTGCCAATCCTTTGCCTCACTTTCCCTACATGCTTATGTCCATGAAGGCAGTGAATCTATAAATATTAATTTCTTCTCTGTGCTTACTGTTTTGTTGATGAAGACACATAGCCCAGTAATGCTTTGAGCCCCCAACATCTGCCTCATCTAGGAAGCATTTTGGCAAAGCAATGTAGAACTTGAAGGTAAAAGAAAGCTTCCCAGGTATCTGTGGAAACAGGAAAACCAAAGGGACAATTAATTTCCAGAAGCAAAAGGCAATTATCCAGGGCTGGAAGTCAGGGAAATGTAGCAGGTTATGGCATTTTCTTCAGTGGGTGAAAAAACTTAACAAAAACTCATTTCTTGCTGCTAGGGACTTTCCATGTGATAGGCTGTCCTTGTGGCTCTGGATAATAGGCCAGTCTTTTAGGAGTCTGCGAAGATTTAGAATGCTGTATTTTTGGCATATCCAGCAGAAGCATAGACTAGAGGATTTCTTTCCTCTTTGGAACTGTCCAAGTATAGTTTGAAGCATTTGCAGACTCCTACAGTGTTTTTTCATTCTATTTGTCTTCTTTCAGCTAACAATCTGAGTCTGTTTAATATTTCTTTGCAAGTCACACTTTTTAGCCATCTCAGCAGTCTTGTTGCTCCACATCATCCTCAAAGCTGAGTACAAAACCTTGGACCGAGACCTCTAGGTTACACCTTCAGCATTATTCAGCATTATTAGGTTACCATAGCTCTACAAATCTGTTCATACTATCACTAAATTACCCATTCTCAGAGCTTCCTTCATGCTTCTATCTGCTTACTTTTGTTTGTCCTCATATCACAGAATCATGGAATAATTCCATTTGGAAGGGACCTTGGGGCTGTTCAGCCTCTGCAAAGAGCCTGTCAATCCCTTGCTCAGTCTTCCTGACAGGGTGCAGCTGCTCACCTCCTTCGCAATTCCTTTGCCTGCCAACAGCTCCCGCTGCACATGTCCTGCCACAAGGACACCATCACTGTCCCCTACCCGAGCCCTGGGGCAGGAACCAGGCAGTGCCTGGTGCCTGAGATTTGTATAGTGGCATCCTCCCACAGAACTCTGCCTGGATTAAGGTCTCCAGTATGCTGGTCCAGGCTTTCTCCCAGATAGGAGACCAAGTCCCATAGTACCTCACACTGTCTTGGGTTTATGTATATAAAACCTTTCTTGTTTTAGCTACATATACACACCATTCTTATATTGTGGTTCTTCCAGTTGTCTGAAGAAGGCCTTTTCTACTTCTTCCTGATCAGATAGTCTGTACCAGACACCCATCACCCATCATATCATCCATGATGATCTACCCTCTAGCCCTGACTCATAAGTTCTCAGCTGGCTCGTGACCCTTCCCAAGGCAGAGCCGGCTGCGTCCCCATTGCTCTCTCACATTAAGGCAACTCCCAGTTGTGCCGATTTTCCAAAAAAGGTATGAGGTCTTGGCCCATCATGCTGTCATGTAGGCTAACCCTTATTTGTGTGTGTACCCTTAGGATAGCCCCCTTTCTGCTCCTTTCTGCTTATGTTGATTATAAGGTCTCTTGTCCATATCACCCCACACCCTTTCCTTGCCAATAAATTCCTCACTTGATTGTAGGTCATCATTGCCTCTCCCCCCCATCATTTCCAGTGTAAAATTTCTCCTCACCAGGTTGGCCAGCACATTGTCAAAGACATTTTTCATGCCTGCTTGGTCACAGGGATCCAGTCACTTCCAAGAAGTTCTTGATCATCAGAAAGCCTTTCAAGGTCTTGAAGATAAATCTTTGTTATTGACACCAGCTATGCAATCCCTTGTTGACTTGTAGGATTCATCCACTCTGTCTCAAGACATTTCCCTCACTGACTGGACAGAGGAGACATTCCTTTGGCTCTTGGGCCCTTGGCTACCACCCTTGGATCCATGTAGTCATGCTTGATATGCTCCAGGTCTCCCCTGACATCATGGGTGCCCCCATGGAAAAGCAGCAGTGGGTAACAGTCCTGGAGCTGACAGAATTTGGCAGCATCTCCACAACTCCCTGATCAAACCTCCCCAGAAAACCTCTTCTAATTAACTTGCAGCTTTATCTCCAGAGACCTCCCAGGAGTGTCCCTAAGAACCCAGAAGTTCCCAGATCTCAAATCTGAGCCTAGCACCTGCTGTTGGCTCCCTCTGTTAGCTGTGCTGTTGGGTGTCTCCTGCTTTGACTCCCTGGTAGTGCTGCTCATAACGATGAAGACAGGACATTCCCACCTCTGAGGTCTTTGAGGCATTAAGAGCCTGCTAGGTGGAACAGACTGTGCTGAGGGTCTGTGTCCTCACAATGTGGCTCAATTTTGGCTCCCCTGCTGGGCTGGCCCCATCTCTGC
The DNA here is from genome assembly GCA_035041135.1 of Platyrinchus mystaceus. Taxonomy (NCBI): domain Eukaryota; kingdom Metazoa; phylum Chordata; class Aves; order Passeriformes; family Tyrannidae; genus Platyrinchus; species Platyrinchus mystaceus. The sequence continues at coordinate 85,375,469 of JAWWLV010000121.1, read as the reverse complement.
CCTACACCAGGGGAAAAACCAGGCCCCATATGAAAGGGGAAGAATTGGGGGTTTTTTTGCTAACCTCCTCTTTCATTTTTCATGACATTTTTGAATGAAAAGGTGTGGGATTTTTTTCCCACTAACATTTTGTTTTGAATGGTTGGTTTTGTTGGTACTTGCCTAAAGGATACCCTGATGGGGAGGGGAAATGCTTCAACAATAAGCTCAAGTACCGTCATGCCCAGCGTGGCTTTCCATCTTGTACGAATTCAGGTGAGAAGCTGCTGCCTTCAAGGCCTGACTGAAATCAGACAGGAAATCCAACAAATTGTGAAGACTGTGACCTTTCTCCATTACAGAATTGAAAGGACAGCTGAAGAAAAGATGCACAGCATAGTTCAAAATTTTGAAAAGAAGAAAAACTGGAAAAATGTGGGGGAGAGACTTCTGGATTTACAGCACTTAAGTACAGGCTCAATTTGGGATGTGTCAGTGTCCCAGTGATCTCAGGAGGTTTGTTTAGTGAAATGCAACAGAGGCAGTCAAGTGCTTTGGCTTAGCCTCTGTACTTCTCAAAACACCAGGAGATATCTCAAGCAAACCAAGATTCAATCAGTGGCTTTCCCTCAGCCCTGAACAAAGGTTTTTGAAAGGTGATGATTTTGAAAACCTGGATGCAAATGGCCCTGGGCTGGGTGTTGTTTTATGAGTGAGTTGTGATAGGATCACCCGATTTAGACATTAGCAGTTGAAGAGATAACCTTATTTTTACATTGAAAAAATGTTATCAGATGTGACTAACTGGAGACTGGAGGCAGGGGAGAGCTTAGAGGCACAGTAAGTGTTCTCGTCTGATCAGAAGGATCAAAAGAGAATCCTTTAGAGAGTTAAATTAAAAAATGAGATTCCTGTGGCACATGGATCATAAGATTGATTTTTTTTCTGAACATGCCTGGACAAAGAGAAAAGTCTTGATTATGTTTAAATACAATTTTGTTGCCAAGGAGCTGAAGGATTTTTCTTTACTACACATCTTGTTCTATATAATGGTCACATTTCCATTTGTCTGCAAAACAATAACTCTTTCAAAACCAAAAACAAATACAAAGATACAACTTCTATGCTTTCAGGAATAGAAATATCTGGCCATGAAATATGTATTTATAGGAACTTCAGTGTTGCAGATCCGAGTGAATGATTGCTAACAATGATTTTCAATTGAATAATTTTGTTTCAAGACCACATTGATCCTCTGTTTTATGGCTGAGGACACATAAAAACCCACTAACTCAGACATTGAGTCTCCTGTGGCATCAAGCTGAGTACTGAGGCCAAAGAGTGGGAGACCTTTGGGAAGCCCAGCACAGCCAGCTGCTAGCACCAGCCTGCCCAGTTCCTCCTCTGGAGCCTGTCACCAGTCAAGTCTTGGGCCTGGGCATGTCTGAGCTGTTGTTAGCAGTTGGTGCTCTGGGTGAGCACGTCTGACTCGGGAAAATAGAGAAGATGCTGCTGTCCACTTCATCTTTCCCTCTGTCTGCACATGCCAGCATTTCTGAAACAGGGCCTTTCTTCCTCCTCCTATACTTCAAATCTTAATGCCACAAAGTGCAATACAAAGTGAATAAATTTAAAGCTTTCTGATGGAGCATTGCACAAAATGCCCTTGGGAAACTCATCATAAAGGAGCTTCTAAAGTATTATACAGCCTCATTCAGGAAAAGCCTCTGGGAGGAGCAGATCCTGATGCATGCACATGGGGCATTCAGAGCAGGAGGTGTCCCATGCCCAGAGAGCACAGCTGGGATTCCTTTCTATAGGGTGTGCCTCAAGGATTCCTATTTTTTCAGTTACAATGAGGTTTCACCACAGAGGAACATAAAAACTGGTAAAATTAATGAAGTCAGTGTCAGGCTTAACAATTCCCAGTCCTTTCTCTTGAAGGAGAAGAGCAATATTACTTGATAAGGGAAGAAGAGAGATTTGAAAGTCCATTTTCTCTACAAGGTTTCCTTCCCAGCACTCCTGCTCTGTCAGGGCTCATCCATCACCTTGAGAAAGGGATGTACAATACATACCTACACTACATTTCAACAGAGCATTTCTCTCTCACAATGGTTTTCAAGTCTTCTATCATGCAGGCAGCTGCTCTGAGTGGCTGAGCCTGTCTGAACCTTGCTCAGGATCCACTCTTCTCCATTTGCCTTCACAGCTGCACAGATGCTTTTCAGTGGCAAATCCTGTTCCTTGAGAGTGAAACAGGGCACTTCAGAGTGGGACCATCCCAGACACGTCTGCTTTGCTCTGAGGCTATTTGAAGAAACAAGCACGTTTCACACAGGCTTTGGCTTCTGACCCTCTTGCTGTTTCTCTAGCTGAATTTTCCCTTTTCAGTGGATGCACAGCCAGTTCACACCACACTAATGACAGAAATAGCTCAGCTTCTTTCTTTGCTTCTTGATTTATCTTCACCACAGGGCATGAGTTAGATACACATAAGTTGGTCTCCTTCTCAATGTCCTCTTGACATGCTAGTCACAGAGCAGTCTCAATGTTGAAGATATTTTTGTCCCCATTGTAGGCTTTTCTAGAGAGGTGTCTTGTTAATGCCAGTGCCAGATCTTGGCTTTCCTCTCTGCTATTGGTTTTATTACCCATTCCCGCCAGCTAAGGACAGAAGAGCCTGTGCTGCTCTTCGTGACTGCCCCTTCCCTTTTGAGGCATTGCACTCAGTGCAAGCAGGGCACAAGATGCATTTTTGTGTGCTGCCCAGCTAGGAACTTCATCTTCTCTGGCATTCATATCTCACTACATTTTTCTTCAGCCTGACTAACAGGTTCTGTACATTGTGTTTGTACTAGTGTTTTCAACACTGGAGTGAATCCCAGAAAAGAGAACGAGTATTTTTGCATTAAAAAAAAAAAACAAAACACCAAAACAAAACAAAAAACCCGACTTTCAAATATTAAGAAAATATTGTAGAAAATATAGTACTAGAATAAAATGCTAATTTTGTTTCATATTTTATGGCATGTATTTTCATGTTGCTCCAGTACTACAGCCAATGATCAAAAATAGGTCAGCTCCCAAATTATGTAGGACTGAAATGCATAAGAGGAAAGAAAAAGAAAGAAAGAAAATAAAGGAAAGAAAGGAAGAGAGAAAGAGAGAGAGAAAGAGAGAGAGAAAGAGAGAAAGAGAGAAAGAGAGAAAGAGAGAAAGAGAGAAAGAGA
>JAWWLV010000121.1:85338039-85372235 GCA_035041135.1 Platyrinchus mystaceus | reverse complement strand
AAAGAAAGAAAGAAAGAAAGAAAGAAAGAAAGAAAGAAAGAAAGAAAGAAAGAAAGAAAAAGAAAGAGAAAGAAAAATAATAGTAAGACAGGTTGAGCTTTCAGATTGTGGTATCAGAAGAAGGATTTATCCTTTGGCTGATCTGAAGGAAGGAAAAAAACATGTTATCCCATTTCACAGATGAAGAGCAGAAACATAAAAGCCTAAACTCTTCTTGTCCCACTTAGAGCTTCCAACTGGGACAGCTGTGCTAGGAGCAGCAGTTTTCCCTTTGGCATTCATGGAGCAAAACAGGCACCTCAGAGATCAGTTTCCTAAGGCAGCACTCACAACTACCTACGTGAATATGCTCAACAGTGACAACTCACTGCTTTCACAATCACACACTAGAATCCCAAAACCAGACTGTCTCAAATCAGACTTAAGAAGATGCACTTAGAGGTTTTTCCATTTTCTGTGGCTGTTAGGTAGAGGAGGGTCACAGTTTTTTCTTAACTGGAAGACCCAAAAAAGACTTTTTTCAAATATAAGTGTAAGATTCTTGAGTAATCTGACATCTATTGTCAGATGTAAAGGTTTTCAGGAAAAAATGGTGTGGCTTTCACAGGCTTCAGACTAAAGATGGAGAGCTGGCAACTTTCTGTATCCCCTCTCCAAATGATAGATTTGAAATGTCATTTTTTCAGCAGGGCTTCCCTTGCCTGACTGAATTTTTTTCTGTTGTTGTTTCACGTAGCCAGCCTGACCAATGAAGTGGTAATTCATGGCTGGACAGCTGGTATCAGATGCTCCCCCTGCTATGTGTCCCTGCCAAGGCTCTGCACACAATTTGCTATATTGAAAAGCCAGCTCATTTCCACTTGCAGCCAGCTCTATTCATATTCCTCTCAGAGTTAGTGACAATAAATATTATAAAATCACACAAATCCAGATGGTGTGGGTTGGAGTTGCCAGCTGTTCTACCAGTTGTGAATTGCCTCTCTTGTCCTGCAGCTTGGCTTCCACAGAAAGCATCTCATCAGTTTCCTATGGTGTCATTGCATTTCTTTACAAGCCATCCCCATCCCGAGATATTTTCAGCTTTCACTGTAGGTATATAAAGGAGAGGCAAAGCAAACTGGAGACAGAAAACCAAAGAATCTTTCACCTCAGAAATTGAGGATTATTTTTCAAATAGTGACCTTAACTTCTCAACAGCTTCCCGGTTTTCATTCCATGAAAAGAGACCACTTCAATGGCTCAGCTGATTTTTACTAATTCTCTTTCACAAGAGACTTATAGCTAAAGGAGAAGCAAAGGTTCTCTAATCTTGCAAAATCAGGAGGAAACCAGTGCCAAATGGACACAGAAATTGAAACGCTGTCATGACCTGTGCTAACAGTGCTGTGTAAATCCTAAACGTTGTGATGGTTACCTTGTTTCAGCTTTGAGTGTTTGCTCTGAGTTTCGACTCTTTGAGCCTGGGGTGGTATCTGCAGCCTTCAGTCCAGAGAAGATACTGTTCAAAGGATTGACAGGGTTAGGAGAAAGACTGTAACACAGGTATGGTTAACGGGGTTGTCACTAACACAGACGTGAACATATGCTACTCCCACTAGTTTTGGTCCTCATATTGGCTCTCTTGTGAGTTTTTTTGTTGAAAAAGAATGCAGACAAGAGTGAGTGGGAGGCAAGGGAAGTGGGACAAGTCCAAAGTCAAGCAGCAAGAACAAGGAAAGAGAACTGGGAAAGCCCCAAGTTTCCCAGCAAGAACAGGGGAGGAGAAAGACTGAGCCCAGAGGAGCAAGTAAAGTCACCAGCTGTGGGGCCATGCTGTAAGTCAGCAGGCTCTTGGGCTGTGGTGCCAGAAGGCAGCAGGCACCAGTAATGATGCAGATGCTCACAGCTGCTGCCCTGGCTGGTGCCATGGTTTGTGGCCATGGTGATGGGACAAGGAAGGGTGTTTGAGGAGGGAAGAATATCCTCAGGGGCTCTCCAGGCTGGTGTCTGCAGCACCAGTGTTTTACCAGCAGTCTATCTGATTACATTTGCAGCAAAGACTATTCAATTTATTTGTTTAATCTATTCTTCCTCTTGTCTAGCTGCAAAATCAAAAAAATAACAATAATAATGAGGCAGGTCCAGACAAGCCGTGAGTCAAGCCATCCAGCTGGGTTCAGTGAGGAGCATGGTTGGCACAGGCACAGCTGCAACATAGCTCATGCAAACCCCAGGAATCCAGGCCTGAGCTTAATCCCAGCTGCAGTGGAGGCCCCCAGAGAAGGGTCTCATGCTTTTCTGTCACAGTTCATTTTGCAGCAATGTGATCCCAGGTTACAGGGATGCACAAGATCAGGGCTGCATTTGAGCACAGACATCCAAATCCCTCATGGAATATTACAGAGCCTGTTGGTGCATTCAGAATCAAAAAAAATGAAGAATCATAAGGATAGTTGCTTCACTAGGGCCTACAAGGGTGATTGCTGGCCCTTGAGAAAATCCTGCTGAACATAGGCTCAGGACTTTTGAATAAACTTTTTAGTTCATGTTACAGGAGGGTAAAATTAGATTTGCAGATCCATAAATGCATCAAGATGTTGAATGCAGCATAAATCTCTTTTGGAATATTCATTTCTACTTATCTCCAAGTCAGTGACATCCAGTCAGTTCTGGATGAGGAAGAGTAAGAGAGGAGGGGAATGCCCACCTCTGGTCTATACATAGCACCTCACAATGGCATGAGAGGTCCTCTTTTCATTCTCTAGCCATTACTTCAAAAATATCCTTGGGTCAGCAACTCTCTAATCCAATACACTTCCTTTCTCTGTCTGTTCTCTCTCTGTGAGAAGCTCTGTAATGTCTCATTAATTCCTACCTGCCTCCTGATGCTGGAATTTTACCATCAGAGACTGCCCACAAATGAGATATCAAGCACTTCAGAAACATTTGATTTAATAGGTAAGACAATTTAGGGCTAGGCAACCACTGAACTGGAATTATCTGGTCACAAATTTCACACTTGCTATGATATTTTAAAAATTTTTTATTTCATACCAAAGGATCCAGTCAGCAAAATCTTATTTTCACCTTTGCTCTAAGACCACTCATACCAAAACACTAGGATTTATATAATATCCCAAATTATTTCTGAAAAAAGTGGATGAAGCTTGCTGGTATTTACTCAGATGTCAGTGGGAGAGCTGTCTCTGACACTGCTTTCATTCTACACCTAATTTCAACAAACAGGTCCTAAAGGAGTCAGATTCTCTCCAGCAAAGATCCTTGAACTACAATTACTAGTGACTCTTATTATATAAATTTATCATTCTTCTGAGTTTATATTAAAAGATCTTTGTAAAGTTCTTTCCAAACTTTGCCTTGAATTTACCTGGTAGGAGTCCCATTATCTCCGTAGCAGTGCAGCAAATGACTCAGCGGAGAATGTGCCACTGGGTATGTTACTCAATCATTCACATCTGCTGTGTTTGGGGACACATCTGAAAGAGGCATCGGTGTTCCCAGCCGTGCCCCAGGGAGGCACTTATCCTAAGCGGGTGTGACTCAGCAACATTTCTTAATTATCTGATGGTTGCAGGAGACTTCAAGATTGAAATGTTGTCAGCAGCATTTTATCCAAAGTGGTGAAAAGCTTCTAAAAAACACTACTGGGACATATTCTTGCTAGCTTTATGGCACTGGGCCTTCATTACCATAAACAAACTCTGATACCTGAGTGTGGTCTTTTGGGAAATTTGATATAAAGCCACAGGAATAAGGATCAGTGCAATCACCTACAGATGTGTCCTTAAAAGCAATGGTACTCCCCAGGTAGGCTGGGCCTGAGCCAGGCTATTTCCCAAAGGATTGTGACCTTCCTTTGCTGCTCCTCAATGTTGGCAGGGCTGTGCTGCCTTGGCACAGGGGTCAGAGGTCACCATCTTTTTGAGTGAATGGAGCTTGGCACCAGGCATCTGCACAGTTTAGGGATGGGATAACAGCAAAAGCCTTGAAAATATGTGGTTGAGAAAACAGGCCCTAGAGTATGTAACAATGCATGGATGGGCTGTTATTTACCGTTAAAATGGGACAATGTGGAAAGCTGGGAAATGAGTGCTTCTGCCTTGGGAAAGGGAGCAGCAGCTGAGCAAGGACAGAACAGTAAGCAGCAGGGTTGGGCACCTGCCACAGCCTGGAAAGTAATGTTCCCTCCAGGATCAGGCAGTGTGTAGCCTCACGGGAAGGTCAAGGGCTGGGAATTGCCTCCAAATTCAGCCAAAAGGACCAGTGTGTGAGGCCATGAAGGACCATGGCCACCAGTGCTAGTTCCATGTGTCAGCTCCATGGTATTGGGCACTCACAGCTCATCACCATCACAATCACCAAGAAGTGCCAGCTTTGAGTATGTGATGGTGGTAACTGAGGAGGAGTAAGAAGCAACCACCAGTGTCGGGGGTGTTGTTGATGCATGTCAGCATAACAAAGGTTTATTTCACAGTTTAAACTGTAAAAAAAGGTCCATTATCACTGTGTCCTTATCGTAAAAGAAAAAAGGAGAAAAACAGAACGAAATCTATTTTTAAGTGAAAAGTTAAAATATGGGGTTTCATAATGATCTTTTCAAAACTGATTGAAGAATTAGACTGCTCCTGAGCTTCCTCTGGAAGCAGAGAAACCCTTCACAGGCTTCCTGAGAACACTCACTGAGTATCAGTATTAGGTGCCTTGTTGTTTTGAACAGTTCTATTACACTTCTGTATTTTTAGTTAACTAAGTACTACAGAGCTGCCTCCAATGGACTGAGGATCCCATGTAGGGCTAAAGATCCTAAGTCCTAGTTCTCAGAAATAATTTCAGCTGCCTTTTGGAAGCTGAAAATTCAAAGCTTCCCTGTTTAAGCTTTCAGAGGAAATTGGAGAAGTGAAAATGTGAGGGGTTTTTTTTTCCATTCTGAAATTTGAAACAGCTGTCACAAAATGTTTATAACCATACATAGTGCTCAATAAATGTCTAAACCTGGAAGGAACTACGCATGAATTATGTCTGATTTATACATTAAATAAAAATAGAAAGAGCCAGTTGAATTTTAAATGTCCTCCCCACGTTCAGTAAGACTTGAAATTACAATGTCTATAGAATATTGCCTGCACAAATGTCTAATGCATACTATATAAAAAATATTTTAAAAGCATTCTGAGAGTTTATCAGATAAGGTAAATACTTGGGCCTAATTAAAACTTCCTAAATTGGCTTTTCATAGTGAAAAATATTTTTAACCTCATCCCATAAAGTGCAGACTAAGATTACCCTAAGGAAAGGTCTGAGCTGCTAGTAATTGCTGCAAGTTATTGCTCTTGGGCAGGTCAATAAACCCACAGGGCACATAATGTAGCCTTCAGCAAGCAGACCCCAGTGGCGAGGCAGGACAACCCCCATCCCAGCTCTGGACACTGACCAGATCCCAGGCCAGCTCTGAGAAGGCCAAATCTTCAGCTCATCTGCTTATGGGGTAATGAAGGTTGATTACAGCACCTTTGGAGAGGGGGGAGCAGCGCCATATTATGACCCTGACACCAGATTCTGCTTGACTGTCTGTCCATGCCAGCCAGGAGCAACAGTCTTCTGAGGTGGATACAACTGGGGACACCAGTGTTTCTAAACATCCAACCTACCTGCCCCCACTGAAGAGAAACACATTGTAAAGAACAGCCATCGTGGAGCTGAAGTGCCATTTGCATATTGGGTACAAATGAGTTGATAAAGTCATACTAGATTTTTGCCTACAACGTGATCCACCTCAGAAGATATGAATCTAACACCTAAAAAGCAGTGCCATTATATATCTTTATTTAGTCACAAAATCCTTTTGGTAGATGCTTCTGCTGCTTCTTTGGATGGTTATTTTTAAACTGCAGATACTCTCCAGTCACACTTACTGATTTAACTGTGAAGGGACAATACTTGGGCTGATTGACCCCAGGGAATGAAGATATTTTTCTCTTCCAGTTTATTACCCAACCCAGGCAAACAAAACAAAATAAATCAATTATAATGGAATTTTAGGAAGAGTATTCCCAGGTTTGGTTAGCTAAATCACATTTTTGCAATTAACATGGTCTTTACAAACATTTTAGGCCTTGCTCAAGATCATCTGTGTATATGAAAATAAAACATTCTCCTCCCAGTTTTATGACACAACTCTGTTAGAAAAATATTTCAGCAAAACAATTTCAAAACAAAACTTTGTGGTTTAGCTCCCTAAACAACAGAGGTAGTTTAGATTTATTTTGGCTGTCTCCACTGCTGCTCTATGCATAATGAAAGTGCTTTCCAACTCACCCTGCACAAACTCAAGTGCTGCCACTTCAGTCCTTCCTTGCTGTGTGCCCTCCCCACCAGTGCAGAAGTGTGTTCTGTGCATCCCCATCACCCTGGCAGCTGAAAATTTCTTAGATTTTATCTCCCCAAAAGAAAGCAAGGTAGGCAAATGCATGTCCTGAGAGATACACATGTATTTCCATCCACCATCATGGAACTGAATTTTCTGGGGATACCAAAACACTGACACATCATGGTATTGCCTACCAGTTCAACTCCATCCCTGGGTGACCTGACAACATGGAAGGAGATTAGAAGAGCCATGGTAACAGGAAGCTTGATTTGAGACACAGACCACGTGTGAAGCCCTCCTTTGGTGTAAGGTGCACCTGTTTCTCCTTACTGCGAGAAGAAACTTGTGAGAATTGGAAACCCTTTCAAAACCTGTTGGGCCCTTTACAGAGCAACATATGTGTACAATCCCATCATGTGAGTAACAGTGTACTATAAAACTGGAGCTAAAGCCATTTAATCCTACAGCTTCAGCACAGAATAAATACAACCAGCAGGTTAAATGTTTCCGTGCTACATTCAAGCAGCAGTAGCCAGTTTTTGGCACTGCTCCAGAGGGCTTATGCCTACATGATCACAGTGGATATTTTACCCTTTAATGTTAACAGTGCTTTCATAGTATATAATTTTCTTAAATTGAAAACCAAACCACAGACTTTTAGTAAAGCTCACTCTGGGCCGCCCCTTGTTCCTCTGCTATCCATGGCCGTTTTGCCACTAACGACAAAGAAAGGAGGACCAGAGCCTTTAATGCCCTAATTTGAAGTATTAATATATTTACAGAAGACTATACAAACAAGCACTGAACAGCAATTACACATTATTAGAGCTACACAATATTTGTACATGTTGCTAAAACAATGCTGCTAAATGAAAAAGCTTTATTAGTTCTGAGTTTTTGGCTGCTGTTATTAAAAATACATTTACCTGAAAGGAAACCCAAGTATTTCATTTTACAAACAATTTAAAATATAGCAGTAAGCAACATAAACTATTGCTTTTTTGTTTATACAATTTTTTTTTGGCATAACACTGCCATACAGTTACAGAATTATAAAATATATCTTTATAGTGCATTACAAATCCAGAAACTGGTTACCACTCCTACCACATACATATGGTATTGGTACTACCAAACATGCACAGCATTCTGTAATTAAACATTGCAAAGGAATACAGAGAAGAGAGCAGGACCATTCATAAAAACTGACATACAGCTGTTCCATTTTGCAAGTAAAAATTGTTGGGCTTTGGCTTTTTTCTTTTTACTGCACTTCTTTCTTAGAACACATTTGAACAATGAAATCTACAATATTTTCAAATTTTGTCAGTGCAAAACTACACCTAATCATCTGTTGAAACAAAACTGCATTAAGGGCAAACAACCATGGAGTACATTAAAACACAGGCAAAAAAAAAAGCAACTAATGATTAGCAAACATGCTTGAGCAGATCCCCAAAATGTAAGTGCCATAACCTTTTTTACTGCAAAACAGTAATTTTCACATGGTTAGCCACAGTAGTAAGTACATTCAGTATATTTCACGATAAACTTTAGCTGATGAATATGCCACTAAACCTGTAAGCGTGGTAGAATTAAAAGGTGCCGCGTTTCTAAGAAGAGACTTCTTTCAGAACAATTTGCCAATTCTTGCAATTTTTTATTTTATAGCAAACAGCTTAATGCTTTTGTAAACAAAAATAAAGGTGATTACAAGTGTAAAGTCAATTCTCTATTGAATTGACCTCTATAACTTTTGAACTACATTTTAGGAGTCCATTAGGTATGGCATATATTAAACCTATTATTTAAAATAAACTCTTGCTTTCTCCAATGGTTTTAAGCAAGTATACTTAAGAACACAGGCTGAAAAAGGAACACAACTTTCAAGAAAAGAAACAGTTCATGGGCAATTCAGAGCACATAGATATTACAGAGACACAATTTACATTCCCCTTGAAGAACTCCACTAAATATAATAGTGGAATAATAATAATAATTAATAATTAATAGTGAATCTGTGTTGTTGACCATGATGTGAATGGAGGGGAGGGTCACCCATGCTTAGGCTTTTTGACTCATCCTTCATTTTCTGACTTTGATGGCCATCAAAACTACCTTTTTAGCAGTTACTCCAACTGCAATTGGAATGGGGGACACGCATCAAAACAATTACCAAAATGTGGAATAGTGAGAATGGTTCTCAGCAAACCCAGACTAATTCCATGTGCTACATGATCACAATGTTAGACTCATTGATACTGGTGTCTCCAAATCCAGAGGTACCTCTCTCAGTTATGGGCTAGGAATAGGTTTTCCCTTTAACAGATTTTGCTTTTACACTGAAAAGGAAAAGAAAAAAACCCAACCCTGTTCTGCAGTTGCAATCTGATTTTTAGTACTTCATACAAAAAGATTTATTTGTAAAAATTTATTCAGAAGGGAAAAGTAAGGTAATATTTTCATCAACTTAGGAAGAATTTCTGTTTAAGCAGGCATATTCTGCCTAAGGACAGAAGAAACATGGGACATTTTCTGCCTAAGAAGATATTTTGTCATTAGAATCTCTCCTGGCATTTAAAAATTGACTTGAACTGGATTACTGTTCATCTTACAGTACTTTTAGTACTGTCTTCAAATGCAGTAGCAATTATTGAATAAACAGATCTGAGACAAACAAGAAACCACTTTCTCCACACAAAATATTTTTAAAACATGGAACTCACAGCCACAAGGGATTGCAGAGGCTGAAAGAAACCATGAGTTCAAAACCAGAAAAATTCCTGGAGAAAAATGGGGTCACCTTTTCTTTATTTCACACCATCTGTTGGTGGCCATTGCTGGAGGCAGGACACAAGGCTAGAAACATCTTTGGTTCTGATCCATAATAGCAGTTCTTAGGACAATATCAATCCTAACACCAATCAGCATGATATTGTCACAATTTTATTAATTGCAAAACTTACTTCACATACTTGCATCTTATTAATAGATACAGCTTTTTTCAAGGAGATTCAATGTGATACGTTACCTGTAAAACTATGGTGTAATAAAAGTTAAATTTTCACTGAAATATACATAACTTACTATAACTTGTGATGAGTAGCATCACAACTGTCAGGAAAAATAAAAGGTGCAAAACCTCTCCCCTCTGTTAAACCGATATACATAAATTTTATTTAAAAACAAACAAGAGCTGTTTTCCATTTAAATCCAGTAAATGTTCCTTGACTTACCTTATTGGATCATCCATCAACATATACAAAGCTTCTAAGGTCTGTAAACTTTCTGGTCACAGTACAACTATATGCAACTGCACATTATCAGAATTATCCTGGAATAATTCAAGGAGGCTTACACTAGATTATATCAAATATTAACTACGATTATACAAAGACCTAATACATTAGAGTGCTGCAACCTAGAGAGCAGAAAACTGAGGAGGTGACCCAGGCCATGGAACAGCTCTCAAAGACTTATTGCAAATATTTTTAGCGTCCTTCAGGATTTTATGCAAGCAATACGAACACCAAGAGCTCAGATCTGTTCCTAGATGTGTGCACACAAGTAACTCTTCTGATCTGAATGGTCTGTGCTGCACATCTCATGTACCCAAGCTTTCAGTCTCTACACCAACACAGTATCAGGTACTGAGGCACAGTTGTATCAGGGATAGTAGGGCACAGAGCTGCAACTGAAGTGCTACATTTTTGTATGTGTATGATCGCCTTCAATTGCAGCTGTGTAGTCAGTAATATTTATTCAAGTTGCACATTCATATCCCCTCACCATAGGAAACTTAAAATCATATTCACAGGGGTGTGCATATCCACACTACTCCTATTTAACAGCCCGAGAGGCTACTCAGATGGACTTATTGGGAGGTTCTGTTCAATTAATATATGAATAGCTCAGATTCTAACCAAACACTGGGCCAAAATACATTACTGTAGTAAGGGCACAGAAATCCCTGATTACTTAAGCATATAGCAAGAGAAAAAGAAGTTTAACAGTGAGCAAATGACCAGACTTTCTTTACACACCCTCAGTTTCTGAAGTAATCGTTAAATAACTAAGTACTGGCATTTATAAGAATACAATAATTTCAACACATATTGTAATGTAAACCTGAAAACCAATACTCAGAACTTCAAGCATGGGGTGCTTTGGTTACTAAGGCCATGATTCTGTAAAGAAATGCATACAGCGTACCCACCTCATTCTCACAAATCTCAAGAGGATGCTATGCTGTACAATTGCCCTGCAATGAATCTTTCCTTTCAATGCTTGCAAAATCAGAAGAAACAATTCCTCTATGAAAAGAATGGTAAACCATCACATTTTATATAGAGCAGAATTTGTTAGTTAAAGCTGAAGCATCCCATAGAAGCAATTCAGTTTATAACGCTGTAAAACAAGGATTAAGGAGGGCAGGAGCCCACCTGACACAAAAAAACCCCTCACTTGCATAGTCCCCACGGTTCTTTGCAGGCAACTGATATGCCACTACTCTTTCATGAAAACTGAAACACACTGAGTTGTGGATTTAAAAAAATAAGTTAAAAATTGCAGAGTTAATAAGGATGTAAATACCAAAGTTCTTGACTGCATTTTCAGATACACTGGTCCCTTAATGCAGGCAGCTCTGCCAGATTAAAAGTATTTTAAGTACTTAATTAGGAATGGTGAACCAGTAAGCACGTATGGGTGAGAGCTGTGCCACAATAACAGAATACTGTACTGCAGAGAAATCTTTTGGATGCACATCCCGAGAACTTTGTTTTAGATCAGAGCAAGATTTCTCTTTTTTTTGTTCAGTAGATACAAGATCTACTGAGGTCATTGATGTTCAATCAAATTACGGTATAAATATAATAACAACCCCAGCATTCCTTATTTCCCCTGAACACTACTCATTTTCTGTGAAGTGTTTAACATTAATACTGAAGTCTATAAATTGAAGGCTCTGAATAACTACTTATGTAATAGTTATGTTCCCTATTTACAGGGTATAAATCTCCCCTATGCCATTCAAGAAATAACTATGTAAAAACAACGCTATGAAGTTTGCATGGTTAGGCACTCAAGATTGAAAAAGTCACAGTCGGAAGATGAAGTGTCCTCCCTGTGCATATGTGGGGGGGCAGCATCCTTAACTACACAGATCAGTTTTATCACCAGTTTTATTTCCTGCCCCCTTCTATTCTGAAGGTCAGAGGTGAACATGAACATGGGGATCTCAGTTCAAGTCCAGGGAATTGTGAAAGCCTTCTCAGGATCCTTCCAGCTTTAAAGAGGTGGTAGCTGCAGGAGGAACTCTTTGGGGCGTTTCTGCTCAGACAGACTTAATGCCTACCAGAGTGATCTGGGTTACCCTTAGAGAAAAAACCCATGTATATAAGTTCTTTTCCTCACAAGTCAGCACAGAAGGAAGAATACATCTTCCCTCTTCTCTGTTTCTTTGGGATGGAAAGATCCTAACCTTTGTCCATGGGTACCAAGACCCCAGACTACCACTCTGTTTGACCCCAAGAACCAATGCTACCCAGGGAAACCAAGGGATGGTGCACCACCATGATGGGCATTAGCAAAACAGAAAAATAGAATACTTTTTGTCTATGCTCTGAAACCCCTGAAAACTTCATCATTTTGAGTTGTAAGACTTGAATAAAGTCCCGTACCACTCTGACACTCAAACTGCAGTCAGCCTCTTGCCTCATAACAATTCAGGAAAAATAAATTAAAGGTGGTGGATAACACATAGACTTTTAAATAGAAAATATATACAGAAGTTTTAGAATATTTTAGGACTGTAGGAAGTGTAAGTTCTACCTGCATGATTTTTTTAACTCATATTCTTCACAATTAACTTGCTGGGCACTATCTTGTTTGACTGAATGTCAGGAAATCGGAAGCAGCTACTCAGAGAAAGCAGACAGTTCTTCGGTAAAATAAAGTTGGGAAACATCTTCATTGAGAAATTCCTGCTTGCTGGGCTCCAGCCAGACCAGAAGACTGGCCTGCCTGAAATAATGCTAAACTGTGAAAGACTTAAGATAGCAAAAAGAGGAAACAGACAGCTGGAAGGAGCATCAGGACTGCCTTTCTCCCACAGACCAGCAACAGGGGACTCAGCAGTGTTCAGACCTTACCCAAAACTGGCCAAGAAACATCCAAGTTGAGGTAAGACCCAACCTGACAAGCCTGGTGACGTTTTCTCTGATGGTTTTGCTGATTAGGCAGTGCTTTGTGGTGGTGATGACACTACTTTGCTTTTCAGCTGTCAGAGGTTTTCCAGCTGCTGAACCCAGCTGGGGGAGTTGTTTTATTACAGCTGATCAACAGCTTTCAAACTGAGACCAAATCTGAGTGATCAAAGAGATCCCTCCCCCCAGATTAGTAGTAAGAAATGAGCCAAGAGAAGGGAAAACCTAACAGGGACTAAAAGAAGTCTAAAGTGCAACTTCCCCTGTACCCAAAAGCTGTGGATACAGTTTCATTGTAAGTTAAAATTTTATTCAATGGACACTGATACCCAGCTGTGTAAGACATGACATATGATATCCATCATTGTTCCTCCAACAAAGATGCTAATCTAAGGTAAAAGATGCTGTGCAAATACTGCCATTAAACATGAAAACACTTTCTAAAAAAAATAGCCCCTAGGGTAAAAACTATGCTCTTGAAATAATTTCTAGTAATTTCATGAACGGAAATCAAGACTTAAAGCATATTAAAACTAACTTAAAAATTCTGATCTTCCAAGGCTTTTAGTGTTACACTTCATTTTTTTTTTATACTGGATGCATATTATGGCAAAAACTAGATAAGCTTTTCTACGCAATCTGTCTGGAAAAGATAATGAACTTCTTAGCTTTCAATATGCACAATTGTTTTAGAGAGCCACGCCTGGTTTACTGCTGATAAACTGAGGTTGAAAAAAATAAAATTCATTAATATAACAGAAGACTAATCTGATGCATTTGCAACAAGCATAGTCTCATGAACATTTTATACTACACCAGATGGAAATTCCAACCAAAATGAAGGAGCAATGAATAATTTGCTTCATTAAATATGAAATATAATGATTTTTAACCTCAGACTCATGCTTTGAGCTCATCCTTGGTTTTTGTGGTGGTCCCCCCTGAAAGTGTATCCTTATCAAGGTTATCTTGTAGATCTGCTGATGTGTTATTTGAAGAATTTTCAGTGTTACATAAATCTTTCTCTATAGTGCCTGGGTGACTTCCACAGTCATTGTTCAGATTTTCATTATCTTTTTTGGAATGAGAAGCGTCCTCCTTTCTGTCTGAAGTATCATGAATTTCTTCTGATTTTGAAAGCTGACTGGTATCAATGTCACTGTTCTTTTCACTGTTCTGCCTAACAGCATCACAGTTCATTTCTTGTTCATCCTGATAATTTTCTTCCCCATTTTTTGTGAGTTCTACCTTTTTTTCTTCAGTTGTTTTACCAGCTGAGCTTCCACTTGCTGATGTATTCTTAGGCTCTTTGGGTTTCTTATGTTTAGAAATATGACTATTGGGAATAGAAATTGGTGATGCTGGCTTTTTATTTGTTTTGCTTCCCTCAGACTTCTGTTTTCTTGGAGGCCCCCAGATAAAATGCTCTGAGGGTGTATAATGTTGCTGGGCAAATCTCAGCAGTTTCCTTCTTTCTCTTCGGTCTCTAATAGTATACACAAAATATTCTAGAGCACTTTGCTTTATGTTGGGAATGGTATCTTCCACCAGAGCTTCATGCAGGATAAATTTTACCAGGGGAGATTTGAAACTCTCATATCCAAGTTCGCCAAGACTTTTCAGAATTCGAGTGATTCTCAAGTAGTTATGTTGAGACCTTTGGAAGAAATGGGTAAAACAAAAATCTATTGAATCAGGAAAAAACTGCTTTACAAACACAAAACTAGAACTGCAATTCCTCAGTCCTTTTTATTGTTCCAGGTGTGTACTTCAGGCTTCCTGTACTTTAAATTCTCACAGCTGCTGAAGCTTGCTAGCACCTCCTTTGCCAGGATGTTGTGAGTGAAAATTAGTGTTTGTAAAATGCACTGGGGGAACAGGCTGGGAGAAAACAAAATCAACCATGTACTGATTTTGATTCTTTCTGCTGTAGGCTGTATGAGAAGGGCAACAAAGCTGGTGAAGGATCTAGAACATAAGTCCTATGAGGAGCAGCTGAAGGTAATGGGGTTGTTTAGTCTGGAGGAAAGGCAGCTCAGGGGAGACCTTATCACTCCCTGCAACTACCTGAAAGGAGGTTGTGGCCTCGTGGGGGGTTGGTTTCTTCTCCCAGGCAACCAGTGACAGGACAAGAGGAAAGAGCCTTAAGTTGCACCAACTAAGGGGAAGTTCAGGTTCAGGCTCGATATTAGGAAAAAGTCTTCACTGAAAGAGTGGTTAAGCATTGGAATGGGCTGCCCAGAGAAGTGGTGGACTCACCATCCCTTGACGTGTTCAAAAAACTAGTAGACATGGCACTTAGTGCTATGGTTTAGTTGATATAGTGCTGTTTGGTCAAAGGCTGGACTCAATGGAGGTCTTTTCCAAACTTAATGATTCTATGCTGTTCTATTTCTGAGGAGAAAACCCAGTCAACTATATAAAATTTAGGGTTTGTAGTGTATCTATAGTGTAGCTACAGAAAAAGATTCATTGCACTTCACTCAAGCTATTTAAAAGCAGGGTCTCCAGTCCAGACTAGCTACCTGCACTTCTGACACAGCTCATGCTGGGGGAAAAACAGGCACCTCTGGAGAGTAAGGCCCACTGTCATAGGAAGTGTTTAAGACAAAATGAATGAATGCTGGAAGTGCTTGGGAAGAGCTCTTTCCCTCATAAAGTACACCTTGGTAAGCAGTAAAACTTCTAAGTTTAAATTCTAGATGGCTAAAATTAGGTAAAAAGTCCCAATTCCTGACTTAAAACTGTAGCTACTCACTGGTAAGAACAGGATTAAAAACATGCAGTGAGTAACATTTGGGCTTCCTGAAACTCTGTTTTGTCTGTGGCCCACATCTGAGCCCACACCCATATTGGCTAATACAATGTTTAAGTAAAATTATTAACAAATTATTCCCATTATTCACCCAGAATCATCCATCAGCAATTGTACCTACAAGCTTTCATTATGACAGAACAAAATACTGCAAGAAAACAAGCTGCAACTCTAAGGTCAGAGGTATCAGGAAAGTGAGCACGACATTTGAAAAGAGATTTTGATACAATTACTCCACATGGGAATAAAAATTCAGTACAAACTTAGGCTCCACAAAACGCCAATGAAAAGCAACAGATACAATTTGCTGAATATTGAGCCAAAGTTTGACTTAAAGCATGGCTAAACCTCTCCAGATAAGCATTGCAATTAAAAAGTATTAAATACACAGTATTTTCAGTTTGGAGGAGGAAGGGAAATCTTGGTATTCAGCTTTCATACAGGTATGGAGAATTTGATCTTTCTCAAAAAGAAATGTGAATACAAAGATAAGCCACTCGCTTTCTTCCAGCTGAGAAGCAGCACTTTGGAACTGGGTGAAAATGAATTCAGTAGCAGGACAAATCAATTTGTAGCTGGGATATCCTTCAGCACTGCCTCAAGTTGTATTTTCAGGGTATTCAGTAACATCAGTTAAACTGGTAATGGGTAAGCAGCACAATCAAAAAAAGGTGAAGGAGGAACGTACACATAGAGGCACAAATAAGGCATTGACTATTTTTCTCTTTTTTTCTGGTAATCCTTGGAAAAAACATCTTCACTTCCTCTAGAAAACAAAAGGCTAAAGAGATTCTATGGTAATTCTAGCAACTGGAGTGCATGTCATTACTTACTCATTCAAATGCTGAAATCTTTCTTGCCAGTTAGCAGCTCGTGCTACATTTCCAGTTTTATCAATTAGTTTTATTCCAAAAAACTCCAGCATCATTTTGTAAGCCAAAAGGAATCTTCTAATTGCTTCTTTTGTTTTCTTGAATTCCTAATAGACAAAGAATACATCCAAAATTCTAAGTGGCACTAAAACAAGTACATCTGCATTGTGTAAGACAACTCTACATAACAAAAAGTAGTTAGGTACCAAAATTAATGTGATGGTTTGTATTCAGCTCAATTTGTATTACCTCAATTTCATATGTAGTTAATTCTTTAGCATAAAAGTTCAGACCTTGTTCCCTCAGTGGGAAAAGCCTGTTAAAAGAAGAAACACATTACAGCTCTGTATATGAACACTTAATCAAATTAATGCTTTGAAACAGAAATAGGTAAGAAGTGACCAACCACTGTATATAAGTGTGGTTATGTTCCAGTTTTTCATAGTCTCCTTTCCATTTATTTAGGACTTCTTCAATGTAAACCCCTGCATAAAAATAATTTGAAAACTGTTAGGTAGCCATCAAAAACAGAACTCAGCTACATAAAGTACGTGCCATGTTAACATAATGATACAATACATACTTTAATTCTCTTTCAAATACTCTGTGAAATAAGATCTATTACAGCTATAAATAAATTCATTTTAATGTAAAATTAATTTAGTTACTAAAACTTAATTAAAAATAACTTATTTATAAAATGTCAATATAAACAAAACCAACTGACTTATACTGAGTTACAAGCAGAAGTATGTGACGATAACCTCGGTAAAATGTACTTCCCCAAAAGTTCTCATGTCCTAGATCCTTTATCGCACTGACTAGTAATTAATAAACCACTTCCATAAAATACTGCATTGTGAATCACCCATCATTGCTTTTACTTGATAAAACCCTCTATCTATCTATCTATCTATCTGTCTGTCTATGCATCTATCTATCATTCACAGAACAAAGCCTCAACTCCTTATGAAATCTCCCATACCAGGAATCTCTCCAGCTGCAAATAACATTATGATTGAGAGATCTTTCTCAATTAGCAGTGGCCAAGCATCGCACAGAGACCACGCTCATGAAATGCAGTCATGGGCCAGGGCACTTGTCCAGGTACTGCACAAATACACAAAATACTTAACAGGATGCTCTTTGTTCCCAAACCTGTACAATATCTTTCCATGAATGAGCACTCTGTTAGTCTGTTTCTATTCTGAAGCCAACAACAGTTTTAGCACTGCCACACAGCCTCTCCCAAGGTCAAATAGCACAGAAGCAGCCTGAAAAGCCCAAAGCTCCACATAGATAGTCTCCTACTATACATTTGAGATGTCTCTTCCCTGCAGTGAAAATTTCAAATTGGGTCTCAATGACAAAGGAGAACTCATTTGATACTTTTCTTCAAGAAACAGAGAAAGCAGTCAAAGGGGCTGCTAAGAACATGGGGTTTCCAATGCAAACAAGACTGGAAAAAGCCTTAGAAAGACGACCTTCCACCATCACCACACTGTATCCAACCTATATTTCAAGCATTGAAATAGTTCTGGTGCCTGCAGTATAAGAAGGACATGGAACTGTTAGAGCAAATCCAGAGGAGGGCCATGAAGCTTGTAAGAGGACTGGAGCACCTCCCCTGCAAACACAGGCTGAGAAAGCTGAGGCTGTTCAGCCTGGAGAAGAGAAGGTTGCATGGAGACCTCATAACAACCTTCCAGTATCTGAAGGAGGTCTACAAGGAAGCTGGAGAGGGACTTTTCATCAGGAACTGTAGTGATAGGACAAGGAATAATGCGTACAAACTGAAAGAGGGGAAATTTAAGTTAGATATTAGGAAGAAATTCTTTACTGTGAGGCTGGTGAGACACTGGAGGGGGTTGCCCAGGGAGGCTGTAGATGCCCCAACCCTAGCAATGTTCAAGACCAGGTTGGATAAGGCTTTGAGCAACCTGGTCTAGTGGGAGGTGTCCTTGCCCATGGCAGGAAAAATTGGGACTAGATGATCCTTAAGGTCCCTTTCAACCCTTTAGCATTCTATGATTCTACTGGAAAACTTGCTGCTCAATTCCAGCGCAGAAACAAACAGGCCAGCTCTGAGTCAGAAAAACAAGCTAAATCTGTAGGCCATGGAATTAAACTTCAAATCTAGTACTGGGCCAGAACTATCTTTTTTAACAACGTTCCCCAGTATTTCAGTCCCTGACACGGTAGCTAAGACTCCCTTTCTCTCCTTCCCATTCTCAGTACAAACTTCTACATAACCAGAGCTCACAGCCACCAAGGATTCAGCCTCCATGGTTTATCAGCTACCTTTGACACTGCTAATTGCGGTTTTCTCCTAAAATATTAAAATAAATGTTATTCTTTACAAATTTTAGGAGGGAAGTCCTCCTCTAGCTTTCATGACTATCTCTTCTTTTGACTAATCCTCTTGAATTTCTCCTTCATTGTGCACTTTAAAGGACTCCTCCCCCACAACCTTTTCTGGCTTTCACTTTCAGGTCCATATGGTCCTCAGGTTCACACAGACCTCATTGCCCTTCCCTTTCTTTCAGTATCTGTTCTCCGTGTGTTATCTTCTGAATTTGTTACTTCTTTACTAGCGATTCACCTCTTCTTCCAGTCAAGCTAAAAACACAGCATCTGCCTAGGGGTATCTAAGATAAAGCTCAAGATGATTAAAGCAAAGGTCTTACCTTTCTTTCACAATCTAACTTGTTTTCTCACTTGCTGAGGATATTATGACTATCTTGTCTATAAACAGCTCTCATCTTCAACCTTCCTATATGTACATCTTTACATCCTGCCATATAACATTCCTTTCCATCCTGCTTCCTATCAGAACTCTGACATTTTGCATCTCAACGTCCTTTCTCCTGACCTTGAAAAGTCCCTTCTTGTCATGCTTACATCTACCCTGAATGTTGCTGGTGAGATCATGTTTCTAGACTGCATCTTTTCTATACTGCCACTTTTTTTCTGCTGGGCATTTTTCCACTGCGAAGCCGTGTTCTGTAGCTTCAAACAAAAACTATACACCTTCACTTCCAAAGCCTTTGTGACCTGTCCCTTACTACCTTATCAGAACCCATCTGTTGCTATGAGACTGATCCTGCTTCTGACAGGATCCTGCCTCAGAGGCAGCCTACACATATCACTCCTTCTGTACTCCAACATGCACTTCACTATTTCCTACCAAGCTGCTCTCACACTGAGAGGATCTTTCTGCAAACACCTTCAAAGTAACCTGCTAATAATTCTTCTAAAACTCAGAAAAGCTTATTTTTGGCCTTCAATTTGTCTTTTTTTCCTAATGGCTAAACTTTCATGCGCCGAGACTCCTGTCTATCATACTAACCAAGACTGCTTTATTGCCTCCTCCTGCTTCCCCATCTGTCTGCTACCCTCTCATCTCTCATACATCAATGGCAAACTCTCTAGAGCAGGGTTTGTCATCTTTCAGATGTTTGTGCAGAAAACATCTTTCTGTGTTTGTGCAGAATGCTACATATCAGGTTCCCACTCCACTACCAGAACAACTAGAAACATTGAGAAATTACTTTATTATTGCTATTGCCATAATCTCACACAAGATTAAAACACATTCTTTTCCCCTTACACGGCTCTAGGGATAACACCCAGGTCCCTGCCACTCCTATTCAAGTAGCAACAGCCTGTGCAATATACTGGAACAGCTTTATCTTTGTTTAATAAAAGGTAGTGCCACTACTGTAAAAATAGTGGTATAAACAACGCCCTGTACTACATCATGCTGAAAACGTCTAAGAAAAGCACCACCTCCCTACAGTGAAAGCTAACTCTGTTTTAAGCATAACCCACCCTCGTGTTATCAATGTGCTACTCCAACATGGGAGCTTCACGCTGTACAATATATTACTATACACCTTGAATTTGTCAGTGCCACAATGATCACGACTGTTTCAGCTTGCTACCATCATTAGTGAGCATTCTTTTGCTATCAGCATTATTGTTGCAGATTACTCACCGTCAGGTTTAAATGGGATTTTATTTTTGTAAAACCGGAGATTGCACAAGTCATTTTGATATCGAAGATCTTTAAAATTCTGCTAAAAGAAAGGAAATAGGACATTATCAGCCTACAAAAACCTATCAAGACTATCCGGAAAGCGATATTGTGCTCTTTGAATAATTTAAGGACAGAAATATTTCAGATTTTTAGTACCCACAGAGTTTTAGTCATGTACTTAAAGACTGAGATTAAGGATCAGCAAGTTCTTTCTGGCTGGTACCTTCTCCTATTGAGGCAGCAGCAAGCATAGCAGCACCCTTACTTCAGTCTCAAGGAACTTGAAAGACAAAAAATAAGTCATCCAAACTTCTATAATCTACCCTCTTTAACATTCAAGGCACAAGCCTTTTCCTGGGCTCCTACTGCTGTTCCCATGCTTACACATCTTATGTGTTCACAGTTATGCTCAGGATGAAAAGACATTGCACAGTTTTGCTCCTCTCCCACCGGCATACACTGGGCCTCTGTTATCAGCTTTTTGATTCCCATTTCTCATATTTATTAAGCAACACAAAGGTTTAGGAATGCTTGGGTTATATGCTGTCTTCTACTAAAAAGGCAATTTAAACCCCTAAAACATTCTTACTGGGTACTGGTGTCGGTACTTGTATAAATCTCTCGCTGCGTAGAAGCTTCTCTTTGGCTTGGCTGTCAGCTCAGTGCCATCACCACTCTGAAACAGTCAGAAAGCAAATAACCATCATACACAAACACACTAAATAGTGAATTGGTGTAATATTAAAATAATTACTTTTCATGATGGATTTCAGCAACGTAAACAAACGCAAGTGCATGTATTTGCCTGCTCTTTGGTCAAACACCGAAAATCTCCCTACTCCATACTTAACAACACACACTTTAAACCTAAATTAAAAGATTAATACAAAATACAAAAGCAAGACTATGAAATATCCTTCCAACAAGGCTGAACATGATTTAAATCAACAGGTTGACTGTCATTTCCAAATGCAAGACTTCAACGTAACCTAGCAAGTGCTAGTACAAGATGAAATAAGTGAACATGAAAATGCAGAGACACTACTATTTTGAACAGGAAATCATACTATTTGTCATGTGTACATGGACTTAATTGCTATTATTGCACCCTGTGGAAGAAATGAGTCGTCACTCAAAAAAGTTGATTCCACTCTTTGCAATACACATGCAATGGGTTAAAGTCAAGCCTAAAAAGGGAATTTCCCTGTGGCTGCACCAGGCATTTGCCTTTACTGTTGCCTGTTCCATGGCTTATCAACTGCACACTAATGACAAACAAGCATCTCTATTTCCATTCTTCCTTTCAAAAAAACAGCTTTGACCTACCTGCAGGCAAAGCAAGCTTGCTTGAACAAGCAACACCCCCTGACACTCTATTATTTGGCAGTAGTATCACCAGGTATCGAGCAGAAAGGGAAAGATACTTATGTTTATTTGACTTTGCATATTTCTGAACCAAATATAAACACGATACATCTAGCAAGCTAAAAAAACCGACCCAGCTGGTCCACCCTGCATTGAATTCTAAGTTGCATAAAATTACTGTCAAAAGAACACTTTATTTCTTTAGGGTCGGCATTTCCAAAGCCCCTCAAAGAACAGAAACTTGCTCTGAAAATTCCTCACATCCTCCAAGGAGTCACAAAGCCACTGCCACATACGATCCAATACTGAGATTTGCATCCCGTTTAAGAGGCCAAGTTACATACTACATTTAATTTAAGGCAGAACCTTCCCTGGAAAACAGCGGCAGCAAGAGTGACAACGACTCCAAGGCCTCGATTTTCTCCCAGTAATGACGGTGGGGATAAAAACGGGCGCATCCCTACTGGAGATGCACAGCTGGGTTATCCCCAGCCGCTCCGTGCGATGGGCAGGTCCTGGGGCCCGCCAGTGCCGCAGAAACCGGAGCCTGGGGGTTCGGCTCGGCCCGGCCCCTCCCGTTCTCCGGCCCCGCGGCTCGGTACCCGGGCTGCCCGGCCCGGGGGCTCCGCTCGGCTCCGCCCGGCCCCGCCGCCCCCGTTCCGGCGCTGGCGGTACCTGCTCGGGGCCGGCGGCGTCCGGCTCTGCCCGCTCCCCGTCCTCCGGCGGGGGCTCCCGGGGCCGGCAGTCGGCGGCGGGCGGCTCGGCCGGCTCTTCCCCGCCTCCCGCGGCGGCGCACACCCCCTCCTGCCGCCGCGGCTCCGCCGCCTCGGGCTCCGAGTCGGTCTCCCAGGTGGAGTCACAGTCCTCCACCGTGGTGGGCTCCTTGAAGCTGACCCCGCTCAGCAGGCTGCCCATCGGCCCGGAGGCCGCGGAGGCCGAGGGCTGGGAGCGGCCGCGGGCTGCCTACGGCTGCGGCATGGCGGGGCGGGGCGGCGGCGGCCGGGGCTGCTCCCCCGCCCGGCCCCAGCCCACGGACACGCGCGGGGCGGAGCTGGAGGCGCCGGGATTTCCACAGGAGACGCGCGCCCAGCCCTGGCGGCGGGCACCGGGCAGCGCCGGGCACCGGGCAGCGCCGGGCACCGCGGGACGGGCGGGGCCACCCAGCGCCGCCCCGGGACACCAGCGCCCGGAGAGGGAGCGGGAGTCTCCGCTGCGCCCCGCGGGGAGTTCTCTTCGCGGTGTCCCCCGAAGGGTTGTGAGGAAAGCACGTGAGTGCGGGTGTTCATCGAGAAGAGCGGGGATGGCGGCTGCCCCAGAGCAGTGGTGGGGGGAGGAGGTGCTTGTTAGGTGACAGAAGCAGCCGTGTTACCTGCAGTGTGCGAGCACCGGCTGTCCAGTGGGGGCACAGGAAGGGTGGCTGTGAGGTGGACATCAAGAAACATACATGTGCCACAGAGGGCAGGAATTAGAGGGGAGGCAATACTGTGGAACCCAGCCAATTTCAGGTGCTCCTGAGAGTTTGGGGATAAAACTGACACGATGTTTGAGGACAGATTTGTCAGGGGCAGTGGCAGTGTATGTTGTATGTGGCTAGTGCATGCCTTTTGGACAGAAACTGCCTGAAGACCTGATGAGCTGAAGGCTTAGCACATTGTTTCAGTGCCTGCTCTTGTCCTCATGATTAAAAACCAGGATTTCTAACCAGGATTGCGAGGCTTTGGTTCACACTCAGGAATTTTTGCCTTTTCCTTAAAGACCATTGTGCGGTGTCTGGTGACTGCTCCTAAAGATGTGTTATTATCATCAAGTCATCTCAGTCGTCTTCTTGATAAACCACACAGGTTGAGCTTCTTCCGTCTCTCGCCATAAATTACCTTTCACATTCCCTCACTCATTTTTGTGCCATTTTTTCTGCTGTTGCTTGAATGTTTTAGCATCCTCTTCAAGTGCAGGTACCAGCATTTTAACTGGATGTCAGGATCATCAGTGTAGAGGTGATTTCATCTATACATCCTTGTTTCCCCATCCACTCTATAAACTGAAAGTTCATTTTAACTCAAGCTGCCACATTGTCATGCTTAGATGCACTCATGTCACTCTCATACATAACCCTCCTTCAGATTCATTTGAAGTGTATGAGCTGCACACACTGACACGGAGGACAAGAAGTTACTGGGAATGCCCTGGTTTGTCAGGCCTTGTTTCAGCAAACGTATTTGGAGACACAGCTCACCTGGATGCAGACACAGCTGTGTGGTTGAGCTGTGAGCCTGTCATATAGCTCAGTCTGCCTATAGTGCCCATGCCTCTGCTACCTCCCACCATCACCTGCCTTGCCCTTCTCCTCCTCCTCTGTTCTTCATGGAGATTAATGAAGCCCATTCAGCCTTTCCAACACCCCTTAGTCACCATCATGCCAGCTGCTGTGCTTCTTAGGATCCAGCTACTCCCACTCAGTCCAAGATCAAAGCTGGGGACCCAAGCCAAGAAACCCCTCCCACCCCCAACCCTGTAGGTGTTCAAGGTCTACTGGAACTTCTTTGAAATGTGATATTCAGGGAGGTCCAGCCTCGTTCTTGCCAGTGTACATTGTTTTAATAGGGAATAAAAAAATGCCCATCAAGAAAGCACAAGAAGGGTTGTAAGAGGGCAAGCAGTAAGGCTGGATCCTAGAACTGCAGTCGGGGGAACAGAGTCTTTCATAAAACTCATGTCTCACATTTTTTTGAGAGTTCCCTCTTCTTTGACCTTATTTGGAGGAAAGGCAGATTTGTTTCCTGCTTCGGCACTATCTCCTCCCACATTGTTGGCATAGTTTGAAGGAACTGACTTAAGAAATTCTGATGTCTGGAACGCATTGGTGTTTACCTGCTGACTAGCTACTCCCATGGACCAACATCAACCAGTACAGACCAGCTTTGATTCCTCTCCCCTACTACAGCTTTTGTCAATGCTCCCTCACACTGATTGTGTTTATATTAGGGACAGTGGAACCTCAAGAGCATGCCTTGCACATGCATCAAAAATCAGGTGAAGGTTTTGATGATATTCAGTTTGCAAGGCAATTAACCCCACAAACTAAAGATCTTTGTGAAAGAAAGCTCAATTTCTTGTGCAAATAACTGCGCCTTATTATAGAAAACTTGGTTTTACCTGAAGAGCAAGGCTGTCAGCCAAGTCTCAAAGCTGCCAGCCAAATCTCATCACAGAACTTTAGGTGGATTCTTAAAAGATATGGATCTCAGAGCACTTGTAAGAACTGGGAGTCAAATCAGTTGGTGGAAGAGCTCACCAAGCCAGTCTCCATCATTTGTCATCACTCCTGGTTCACTGGGGAGGTCCCAGATGACTGGAGTTGGCCTACGTGACAAGAAGGGTTGGAAGGAGGGTCCTGGGAACTACAGGCCTGTCAGCCTGACCTCAGTGCCAGGGAAGGTTACAGAGCAGTTTATCTTGAGTGCCATTACATAGCACATACAGGACAACCAGGGAATCAGGCCCAGTCAGCATGGGTTTAGGAAAGGCAGGTCCTGCTTGACCAACCTGATCCTGTTTTATTACTAGGTGGCCCAGCTAGTGATGAAGGCTGTGGATGGAGTCTATGTGGACTTCAGTAGAGCTCTCAATACTGTCTCCCACAGCATTCTCCTGGAGAAGCTGGCAGCCCATGGCTTGGACAAGTGCACTCTTCACTGTGTCAAAAACTGGCTTGAACTTGATGATCTTGGGGATCTTTTTATACTTAATGGTTCTCTAATTCTGTGAATTGACTTGGTATTGCTATGGGAAGCCAGTGCCAAAAGCAGGAGACTGCTTTGACTTACAGTAGCCTCTGCTGCTGAGGAGATGTGATGGAGTTTCCTGAAGTATTGGAACATATTTTTGAAGTTTCTGAAGGGTTGGTAACTAGTTACACCATATTGCTTGCAGTCTACGCAAGAAGTGGCAGAAACGAGGCCAGATGAAACCTAATCCATCGGTGCTGGTGCAGGGTGGTTCAGGCTTTCTTGGCCAACCAGAAATGTTGTACGCTTTAGTCACTGCTATAAAGAAGCTTATCATCAGCAGGTGGACTAGAAGAAATCTCAAATTAGAAACTGAATTAACTGATTGTTGGTATGGAACTTTAAAAAAAGGCAGTGGCACCAATGATGCAAGCCTTCACTGTGTCTCGAACACCCATACAAATAATTTCAGTTTTAGCTGGGGTCAGCTCTCACGCTTTAGCTTGTCATTGGGCAGTGGCCAGTTGTGCGCAGGAAAGGAAGACTGAACAGCTCTTACGAAGATCAACATGCAGCAAGAAGTCTTAGTTAGACATCTGTGGGGCATCTGCTTTGTGCCTGTTGAGACCTGTCTGCACTCTTGTGCAGCCGAATGAGGAATGAAGAGTTCCTCCCCTGAAAATGTCGTCTGCTATTTCTGTCCTCAGTTACTTGCAACGTCTCTCAGCTGTCCAGAATGACACAGTTGGACATCTTGGGATAAGAATACTCTAAGCTTTGAATGTGGTGGGGTAGGTCTGCCCTTTGTCAGGTGTGTGCATTTTTCCCATGAACAATGTCTACTTTCAAAGTTGCAGCTTATTGCTGGTTCTGGTTGTGAACTAGAAGCAGTCAGGATTCATGCAGAGGCTCTAGCACCTTACATAGCTTTTTAAAGTCATATTTGAGAGCTTGAACAGATTCCCACAAAATGTATCTTAATTAAAAAAGATAAAATTAATTCACTTATCTCACAGTCATAACTGGTAGTCATTTTTGCAAAGGTAGTGAATTTTTGGCACCAAAGTATTCCTGTGGAACACAAGATTACTAAGTGCTAAAGCCAAGATGACCTGATCAATCAAATTGACTGTCATATAACACAGGCCAGAGCTGAAGAACAACAGAAGACCTAGGGGAGTGCAAACCACTGTACATCAAGTACAGACTTTCATAATGCTTTTAAAAAAATAAGCACTTAACTTCTGATTATATAAATTTATATACATTTTAAACAGCATGGATTAATCAAAACCACTTTTTTTCCTTTCATGAGGGCATTGTTTTATAAAGACTTCAAAGTGGAAACCACATTGCTTTCTCAAAGCTAATGCTGCATGTATATCTGGTGATAACTGTAAAAAATTATTAAAAATTAAAAATGAGGTAATTGTAATACTTTATCATTATCTTGGGAGGATGCTTTGAATAGGATACCAGAGAGGTCAATTAACAACTGTGGAGAGACTTCCCAACCTAATATTAAGGTGATATAAAACTGGTAGGGATTATGCATCCTTAGAGGATATAGTAGACACAAAGCTGCTTTGATAAATGATAGAGGAGTGTAAAATAAATAACGTTGGTAAAATGAAATTTAGTTGAGATAATGTAAAGCAATTCATAGTGGATACTTAAACATACAAAGGTACATTTAGGAAATGCAGAAAGGCAGCAATACAACAGAAATATCTCGGAGCTACAGTATTATTTATATATATTCAGTCAAGTGTCCAAAGTCATACAGGTATGAAAATGTTTTGTATGCAATAGCTGCAACTGACTGGTATTTTAGTGGGGTTTGTAACCTCATTGGCTTATTTTTGACTATGGTGAATTTTAATTCTCTTCTTTAGTTTAGTAATGCCCCAGATTGCTAAATGCCAAGCTTGATGTAGTAGCTGGAGAAGGTGAATCTAATTTATAAAGTTCTCCATAATTTCTCTCTAGTGAATGTCATTGGAAATGATTAACTAACTGTAAACTCAGAAGTCAGGTTGCATATTTGCCTAAATTTGTTTCTGTTGAAATCTGAAATTAATTTGCAGAGAAGAAAAGGCTTCACATAAATCATGCTGGACATGACAGATCAGTGTATTAAGCTTACTAAAGCCAGTGGAAGTTCTTCCAATTTTTGCTGGGTTATGATTTCAACCCCAAACACCTTAACTAAAGCCCTGTTTATTGGAGTGTCTTGCACTAAAGGTCTGTAAAAGGTCACAGCCAAGGTAACCTCAGAACAAATTAATAAAGGAGTGTTTTACTTTAAGATTATCTGTGTAGAGGTCAGAGAAGTAGTCTCAGTCTAGTCCTTAAGCTTTAAGATTCTGCTTGTTTTCCTCCCAGACTGGCCTTTCAAACACAGCATAAGACTGCAGCCAGTTTCTTTAGAGAAAATGGATCCAGTTGTAGGATGCAACATGGTCTAAATGAGCTGCTGTGCAGCGACCCCTGAATTATAGCTATATCATCCTTGTGATGGACTGAAGCCAGTTGCCTGGGTTGGCACCATCAGCTTTCCTGTTGTGGGGCTTGTCTACAGTGCATCAGCAGGTCAGCTGCCTGACATCACTGATAAGAAATGACATTTATTTACCAGAAATTCACACAGGGTGAGGTGATGTCATTAGTTTTGTTGAAGGGTTCCTGGATTGCACCTGGCAAGCCAGTAATTCTGGCAATGGAACCTAGAAAGACAAATTGAAAGTGTGATTCAGAAGCCCAGAGGTGGCATCCAAGTGTCTTTGGAGATCCCTCAGCGTATCCGTGTTCTGCTGCAGAAGTGCACTGGTGCTCCTTTGGCTCAGTATGGCCCATGGTGATGATACATGAAGTTGTATGGCTGCTCTAGGTCATCTCCAAGGGAATGGTGCATCTGCTAGGTCTGTGCTTATCACACATAGGCATAGGCCAACTAAGCCTAGATGTGACTGGTAGGTTGGCTGCATCACTTTGAAACCCACTGGACTGTATTGACCACAGCCGTGTTTATCTAATGGACTATTTCACCCCTGGTTAGCTTTTGGCATACGTCCCTGTGTAAACAACTAAATTTAGGTGTTTTCACAAACTCGATCCTGCCACTAATCTCCCTGGGCATCCATATCCTGTTGGGAAGGTATACTACAGGCTGCTTTTAGCAATAGATATGTAAATGGACATTTCTGACCTGACAGCACACAGGATCTCCTGTCTTCGACTTCCAGAATTTCTAAACCAGGCACTTTCTACCTGTGCCAGATGTAGGACCTGACTAAGTGTACTCAGAGTAGGCCCAACCCCCCAAAAACTCTGTGACTGTCTTCTCTGGGACAATAAACACAGACACAGACTGACATCTTTCTGGAGCCTGAGCAGGCTTCTCATTTGGGGAACTTATATGTCCTGAGGTATATAACATGTAGATGCCAAGCCTGAACTAATCACACAGCAGTCCTTGTGTAGTCAATAGAGGAAAAACAGGTACCTTCAAAGGATAATCCAAAGCATCCTAAACCAGCCTTAAAATACATAAGCTAAATCACTAGAGAGTTTTTTGTATCTGTATCTGTACTGATTATAAAGGAAGCTAAGGTCTAGTCAAATTCAAGTTTAGACATCAGACTTTTAAACTGCAAAAATTACATTACATGACCCAGTCCCACACTCTTGAGGATTTCTGAAACTACTAAATTTTGAATAGAATACCCAGCTTCCATAGGAACAGAAAGGGCACCCAACTGAGCTGTGGTGAGCATCCCTTTCCCTGGCATACCATGTATTACACTTCCAGTGAGAGGCTGAGAGGACTCTTGTTTCAGAGTATCTGTTGCCAAATATGTAGAACTCAAAGAGCTCACATCTTTTTAGGAAGAGACAGGGCTTTAACTTTCCTGTCACATCCTATTGAATTTCTTATGTATAAGATCAAAAAGATACAGAGGTGAACAAGAAAATTGCCTCCTCCTTGGTCTCTGAATGAATAGCCAGTCTTTGGCTCTATGACCAGCAGAGAAGTATGAAAGGGTAGAAGGAGATCATAGCATCATACAAGCCCAGTATGTCATTTGCTGAGCTCTATATCCTCACCTAAACACAGCAGAAATTATGAAAAGCCCCTTTCCCATCCATAATAAATTGGCAATAATGAATCCTGTTCTATTCTGCTTGCATTAAAAGGCCTCACTTTAAGGTGACATAAAGTCAGAGCATCTCCCGCGGGTGCAGCCAAGCGGTACCAACATAGAACCATCATCAGTTTGGCCTCCCTCTGCCAGCTGAAGGACAAGCATACACAAGCAGCAATACTTCTGTTTGACTAGACTCGGAGCTCATGCTGTCTTTGTAAAAGATATTGCCAATAAACCACTATTTCAAGACCACAGACTCTGCTCGTTCTTTGTTAGCTGAGTTTTTATATGAGTATGTGAATTTATGAAGTTGGGATGGTGCAGCATAGCTATTTCAAAGATCTAACTGACGTCAAGACTGATGTGATTCATGGGAGTCTTAGGATCCCTACCAGTGAAAAAAGTCCATGTTAAATGATATGCATTTGTGCAGTTCTGTAGTTTGCTTTTTGGTGGATGATTGTGGATTTCATATGCTTCATCAAGGATAATTTGAAAGTGCCTAAAATCACCGGTCTTTGACAAACTCCTCAGCAGTTAGTTCCAGCCAGAGGTTGGCAAAAGGCCAAATTACACAAGTGGGACAACTGCAGGCAGTGACTCTGCCACCACCTGCTTTTCATCCTTTTCCATATCGTGCCTTTTACGTGATCTGTAGAAAACCTATATAAATATATAAACTGGGGAAGAAGTTCATCAGGGAAGCCATTTTTAATTAGGTCACTGATGCTTCATAGGGTTTTTAGCTGTAATTAAGGCAAACACTCATAGAGTGAGATACAAAAGCGAGCAAACAAACACAAGAGATAGAAACTACCAACAGTGCCAGTTTTCATGTACTTTTCACAGGCCCAGTGATTTTTACAACTGTTTGGGCTAGTTCACTTAGTTAAACTGTTCCATACAGCTTGAAAACACAGGTCCACATCAGCCCTGCCTGTTACTCTTTAATGGCACCTCCAAGCAACCCTTCCCCAAGCCTGCCAATCTTTGTGTGACTGCAGGATGGGCAGGCTGGAGGGAGATGTGACTGCAGAATTGAAGAATCCCACTGCTTTGGAGTGATGAGGAACAAGACATGGCCTACAGTCTGTGATTCGAGATGGGACTGAAGCATGCGATACTTCACACAACATGAGATTCACAGAAAACTCTGTCTGCAGTCGGTGCACACATATTCTGGAATGAGTGATCTTTTTTTTAATCTATCTTCTTGTCCCTGTAATATTCCCTATCACAGACTTCCTTAGATCACCACAGGACAGCCGCATCATAATGCTGTCATGTTCTGTTCTGAAGAAAACATGTTAGTAGAGCTTGCAAAAGCTTTTCCCCCTTTATCTCTGTGGTGCCACCAGTACAAGATGGTAAGTTTAAAGAGATGAAATTCTGCTTCTAGTGACATGGGAGAGCTAAGAAGGTAGAGGGATGATCTTTTCCTGATATGGTGAATCTGAGTTATGTGGTAACAAATAACGATAACAAATGTTCACTTTAGGAATCTGATGCAATGAAAAAAATTATCTGAACACAGTGAGCACGTGCAGTACTCCAGAATTAGCCCATTTCATTTTGTAACATGCCCGATTACAGTGTGAAGCCACCTGGCAGCTGGAATACAAGCAGCCTTTGATGTGCTTGGGAAAAAATTGCTATACTTCCACATTGTTTTTTGACCAGGCTGAATGACCCAGTGGTATCCAAATGGGCTCACTTCTGTCTGAATGAAGACACGAGTAAATAAGCATGTCATTGTCATTTTGAATGTGGCAAAGTGGGTCAATAAAATATTGGTGGTAATATGCTAAAATACAATTGGTGCTTTTTAGGTCTCTTACATCATAACCAGGGGTTTGTTTGCAGCTGTGTTTGGAAGGAGTCAATTTTTTTTTTTAAAAAAAACCCCACCTAAGTGAGCTAGGAAATTCCAATATTAGGGCATGAACAAAGAACTACAAATTACACGTTAATCAATAGCATTGTTAAAAAATACTAAAAGCAAAACTAAAAAAAGCCCACATTGTCACCAGAATTACAGATAAATTCAGAACTAACAGTGGATAAAGCTGTTAAGATACTTTGTCAAACAAAGGTCATTACAAAGCAAAACACACACCAGGGCACAGGCAAAAGAGCACAGCCAAATCCAGACTCAGGAGGCAGACCTGAGGACAGACACAAAAGAAAAGGTCCGATCCAGACTAGGGATGGGAAGTAAGGAACAGTTTCCTTGGGGGGTAAATGCAGCTTGCTCAGGGGACAGAAGATCCTTACCAAGAGGCTTAGAACAACTAAATAATACACTTGCATCATCATTATCATAGCCAAAAAAAATCCCCACGCTAATCCTACAACAGAAATGTATAGCTAAAAAGAGGCAATTCTTGATATTAATGTTGAAAAGGACAAAGCCCAATTGTTTTTTCTTAACGCCATTAAAGCAATGGCATTTCCTGGCCTGTGGTCTTTGTGGTGGTGTTTCTTTGTAGTTTAGAGGCTACAAGTTAAGATCAGGAGATAATGTTAACACTGTATGGAACACAGAAGAAAAAAATGTGTGATGCATGTTTGTGCTTATTAAATGAATTCTTCAAAAGAATCAGAATGAAAACAAAATAAGGATTGCTAGCCTTGCATGAGTAACCATATTGAGAGCTCTGGATTTTTTTTTTTTTGGGGGGAGGGAGTGCTGGCTGAGACTCTGACACAAGCAGTTCACTTTCATGCAGGTGCTTGCTGTTTCTGGAATGTAATGATCATCTCCCCGTTCTGCTTCAGATGAAAACAACTATTCATTCCTGTATTACATTTCAATGAAATTTGTCACCCTCTAACACCACTCACAGTCGTCCTTAAGCAGGGAAATACTTGACAGGTCTGAGGGCGTGTCAGAGTGAAAAATTAAGCACCTGCGGTAATGTAAACATCGTGTTAGGGCTAAAAAGATAGAATAGGAACAGCCCTTTTCAGCACCGTGGGTTTGAGCAGACGCAGCGGTGGGACGTGTATCTAACTGCTTTGGTGCGTTCTTTCATTTACATTACAAAGGAATGTTTTTGGCAGGAAGTCAGTGTAAGCAGCATTCATTATTCCTGCAGGCTATCAATGCTGTTAACCATCCACCAAGACATAAATTAAACTTTGTTCCAGCATCAGTACTTCTGTATGCAGTCCTGAGATTATATGGGACTGGAGATCTGAGCATGGGGAAAAAATCAGTGATGTTTGATATGTTTGTGACTGGAGATCTGAGCATGGGGAGAAAATCAGTGATGTTTGATATGTTTGTGAGACATTTTGGGCCAGGCAAAAAACATCAGGACCTGAATAAAACATGTGAAAGTAGTCATCATTAGCACACTGGGTATGAAAACGACAGAAAATAAGTGATTCAATCTGACAAAAAAACCCCCAAACCAACTCTCAAGTATATCTCTGAAGATATGGAAAGAAGAAACGGGCTTCTCATGCAGCTCTGTGTGTCTCTAAATGGTTGCTCAGAGTCCACTTACAGTCAGTGGAGAAAAAGTGGAACTTCAGGTCACATATCGTTTAATCCTAAAATAGACATTTAAACTAGATCTGATGACCTCTTTCTTTGTCTACTTTATAAAGGGAGACCAACTGACTTACCTGCATGTAGACATCAACACTGAAGATATCTAAAGTCACCCAAGAAGCAATCCATCTTCAGTATCTAGACACATTTTGTTTACATGAGCTTATTCTGTTTGGCCATCTGATGAATGACTGACAAACTCAGCTGCTTTAAGGCAATCTTGCAAAGCTTGGTCCTCCAGAGGAGCAGCTCCACACTGCAGTGGTGTCATGTGGAAGTCACTACAGCTCTCAGCACCCAACTTTCCTGAAATGAAATAGCTGATGAATCTCCACAGACTTGCTCTATGGGGAATGAAGAAAGAGGAAGACTGCCATAGCAAGAGATTCACAACAGTAATCTGACATTGGTGCTTTGAGGCTGCATCTATATTACTGTTTTAGTCTGTATCAGAAGTAAGCTTCGAAAGCCAAGTTCCCAATCCTTCTACCTATTGGGCTTTGGCTTATATTATTCATTCACATAGTCTCTGAGAACAAGCATTTATTTTATTTTTTTTTTTTAAGATATAATAAATATATAAATAAATATATAAATAAACTGGAAGATGGAATCCAGGAGTGTACCAAATACACTCCAGATGCAATGGGTATTCAGTCCATAGGACTACATTAGGACTATTCTGAAGAAAAAAAAAAATCACTAACAGTTTTATAGTGTTGTATCAGGTTCTCAGCACTGACTGTTTTGCTCTTCACATCTGCCACTGCTTTGTACTACCTGCTAATGTGTCTTCCAGGAGGAAAAGTCCCGTGCTCCATTAAGCACTGAAGGAGTTTAGAAAGATGAGATAGCTAAATTAGTGTGTTAAAATGTGAATGAAACAAATAACTGCAAAATGGATGGTGGGGTAGCTTTCAAAAATTCAGTATTTTAACAAAGGAAACATCCATTAATCAAAGGCAGAAGCAAGTCTGGCACTCAAGGCATGAGGTAGTGAATTAACTGAGGTTGTAAAATACCTATGGGGACCCCCGGTGGCCTAGCGGTTAAGATGCTGGTCTCTCAGCGCCAAGGCCACAGGTTCTAATCCCGGTCCC
>JAWWLV010000121.1:85222423-85318230 GCA_035041135.1 Platyrinchus mystaceus | reverse complement strand
TGTTCTCAGCAGCATGGCCTCAATGCTCGTGACTGCTGCCTGTTCAAGGACAGACGTATTGGTCACATAATCCAGTGAATGTCACATAGTATTGGTCACATAGTCCAGTGGATGTTTAGGATTGTACAGAGGAAGCATTGATGGAAGAGTTCTAAGAGACGCAAGTGGTGGCGGTAAATGACCCATGATTCAGATCCATATAAAAGAGTAGATAGTACAATGGCTCTTTAAACGCTGATCTTTGTACTTTTCTTTGGGTGTTTGTTTTGCCAAACTCTTGTATGGAGTTTACCAAATGTTTACCACATGTATGCCTTCGCTAACATGTTGTCTATTTCTTCATCAATCTTACTGTCCGAGGAGATGATGCTTCCCAGATAATTAAATTCCTGGACTGATTTGAGCTCTGTTTCGCCAATGGTGATATGGGGATGACAGAAGACTTCCTGAGGTGCAGGCTGATAGAGAACTTCAGTCTTCTTCAAGCTGACTTCCAGCCCAAAAAGCTCAGCAGCCTCTGCGAAGCCGGATGTTAAACGCTGCAGAGCTACTTCTGTGTGGGCAACGAGGGCAGCGTCGGCATCAGCGTAAAGCAGCTCACCGACAATATTCCTTTATAGATGGTTACCTTGCTTGCTGTACAAAATGTATTTGGCATATATTCAGACATCATTTGAGCCTGCTGAAATACTCAAACAAACTAAATCCAGGTATACATATTTTCAAGTACTAAGCAACATTTTTAATCTCCCACCATCGCATTTTCACAAATTTGCCCTAGTGTACAAACAAAAGCCTTACATTTGCCCCGGAAAGACCTTAAAACAACTCAGTTGAATTCTCTGAGCCAGACCTCCTTCTTTTTTTCTGCCAAGAAGCTCGAGTTTCTTTTCTGGCTGCCAATAATTATTCTGTTCCTGTAGACAAAGACATAAATCCAAGCTATTGTCCATTTAGATCTGTCTTTAGAAATTCTTTGGAGACTTCAGGGGAAAACTTTCCATTCAGTTTGTCTCTGGAGTTTCCTGTACTTACAATTCAGACATCAATTTGTCTTTCGTAGTCTTCATTTTTGATCTTTTTTCTTCCCTACATAGAAAAGCTCAGCAGTTCATAGAAAGATCTTACCAGATATTTTCCATCAAACTTCTTTTGTCCTCCGAGTTTCAGTCCTCCTCCTCTCCTATCCTAACCAAGCCATAGGATATGGCAAGTTCACATAGCTCTAACCAGATCTCCAAACTTAAGGACAGCAAGGTCTCACTGCAGAGCATTTGGGCTAACAGATTCTCCCATCTCTGCAGGAGATAAAAACATTTAAGTATAGGTGAAAATACACTGTCAGAATGAAGTTTGCCACTGGAAGTATCAAAAAATAGATCTTTGTTAGCTGTAGAGCTTGTCTCCCAAGGTACAGAACCACTAAGGTCCCCTCAGTCTAGTTACCTGCTGGGAGTTTTAGAGCATGCAAACTTCAGAAAAGCTGATCACAAGAAGCAGCTGATATTTCTCACTTTCAACAGTGAAAGTAGGTAATAAATACCTTCTGGAGAGTCCTTTCCTGAGGTCAGAGGGGAGGCACTGCAGTTGTCATTAGAAGGGCCAGGGTCCCCAGACTGACACAGACTTCTAGCCATGAACACAAGTAGCTGTGGGACTTTTAATGAGTGTCACAACTTCAGTGAAGAACAGATAAGTTTGGTCACTCCTGTTTTTGCAACTCTATATGCTGTGACACACACCTACTCTGAGTGGCAAGAGAGACTACTGGTTTTGTCATTTCTAATTTCAAAAGCTGTACGCTACACACAATTACCCCAAGGCAATAAAACATGATCTATTTCAATTTAGATTTGATCT
The DNA here is from genome assembly GCA_035041135.1 of Platyrinchus mystaceus. Lineage (NCBI taxonomy): Eukaryota > Metazoa > Chordata > Aves > Passeriformes > Tyrannidae > Platyrinchus > Platyrinchus mystaceus. The sequence goes on along the minus strand of JAWWLV010000121.1, from coordinate 85,316,370 downwards.
GCTCTTCCATGCAGGCAGCAAAAAGCATATGGTAGCTTTTCATCAACTAGAATCAGAGGATCATTGAATTATTTAGGTTGGAAAGGAACTTTAAGATCATCAAGTCCAACCATAAATGTAACGCTGCCAAGTTCACCACTAAACCATGTCTCTCAGGGCCACATCTACACATCTTTTAATACCTTACATTAAATTGCACATAGTCAAGCTTCAAGATTTTAATTAGCAGCTCCATTAATATCTATGCAGTGAGTATGGTCACTGGCAAGAAAAAAAATCCACCATGCATATTTCATCTGTACTTTGTGAACTAAGCACAATCGAGTGGCATCCCAATATCCTTCAACAACTATTTGCTAGTTAGGCAATTTGCACTAAGTTCAACTACTTACAAAGGGCATAGCTATACAGAGCCATCTATTTCTAGCCAAGAAACAGAACATGACTTTCACAGATCCTGAAATTATTTCATTTGTCAACATTAACCTATTCCTTGCCCATGACAGCTGAGTTATTTTAACAGCACTATTTTCAGAACACCTGAGCCAGCAGATGCTTTAGGCTATACAGAAACAACCGGAGAAGCACAGCCTTCAAATGATGAAAAGCCCAAAAATCCTTGGTTGGTGACAATGCTCAGTGTATTTCTCCTGAACTAAATAATAAACAAAGGTCAGCTGAACCCTCCTATATCCTAAGAATACCCAAAATATACCCAATATACCCAAAGCAGAGTGAGGATGGCTTGGAGCTGATTTTCATGTTGCTAGAGCTGGGCAGCTCTCAATAACTCAGCAGCCTGGGTACAGCTGTACAAACTGTGGGCTGCCCTGCAAGCACACACTTCAGACCACCAGCAGAAGTTCTGTATGGCCACCTGGCATCCATGGGAGGATGGCATCACAGCAGAAGCACCAGGAGGAGCTCTCAGCAGCCTTTACAATAACCCAGCACATCCTTTCCGCTCCCCCAGCAATGCAGTGAGCAGAGCAATCTACATCATAGTGAAAGGCTGGAACACAATGAGACAAACCAGCTTGTGATGGTACAATTTTGGAAAATATGCTTCATTGCAATGAGACTGATGAACAACACGGGTATCTGCCTTTACAGAGGAAGTGTCATCTTTTTAACAATGAAGAAAGCAGAGAGTCTGTCCAAAGCCAGGAATAGAGCGTAGCTCTCCGCAGGATTATTTTAACAGTTTAATAACAGCAACCAAGGCAGCAACCAAAAATTCCCTATTAGCTGCAGGAACAAAACTGGACAGCATTGCAAACATAAGGCATACACAACACAGCTTCACTCTCTCCTTTGAAGAGTTAAATAAGGTGTAATTTAGCTATCAGATTACACTACTTAAAATACGCAAGCCCTCAGCTTTGCAGTTGTAGTCTGCACTGCTTAGTTGAAGCTTGCTTATTATATAAAGTATTTGCTACAAAAGCCTATTTCCATTTAATTCATGCTAACATTCTTAAAACCAAAGGTCAGAAACAAGGAAACAAAAGCTTAACTGTAGCTAAGTGGGGCTTGGATGGAGCCCAGAGCTGATGAGAAGCGAAAGCTTCACATAAGAGTAACAGTAGCTTCAGTGTTTGCATTCTGTTTAATTAAACACGCTTTTTAAAAGAATCAGTTTACATTAATTTTTTTTTTTAAATAGAACCTAATTTTCAATAAAACCTGAATCAAACAAAGTGTTTGCTCATATTTTAAGTTAATGTATTTTTAAACTGTAAAAAATGTTTGTTTGCATATGAATGAATATTTATACTGCAGGTGTTTCACACCTGTTTGCATTTTGCAGAACAGTTGTTTTTACATGCTTTTATCTTGACCACAGCACAGAGAAAATTCAAATCTAGAACTCCCTCTCCCATTTCAGGGGAATTAGGACTGAAGTCCACATGATATGGTTTTCTTTTCCTTTTTCGTTCAAAGCAAACTCTTATTTCTTTTTTTCAATTTAGGTATAAGTCTTCAAAGTAGAATAGCTTGTCACAGACTTTTGAATTCTCCTGTACTAAATTAGAATTGGTGACAGTGAGATTTACTGCATAAAACACAACTTGACTTTTGGATGAGTATTAAGGAAAATCACTGCTCTCTTTCATTGCATCATCAAGGAAGTGTTTACACTTAAAATCAACAGTACATTACTTGTCATTCTTTGGATGACAAGTCAGAGACCTCTCATACCCCTTCACACCTCCTTTCCCTCACCAGCAGCTCTTTGAAACTTTTAGCAAAATGTTTTTCTAATATTTCACTTGTAAACCCCAAGGTTGCAATCTCCATACAAGTAACAGCTCTGCCCAAGTAATCCCATGCATTTCGTTCTTCCCACAGTCTGTTAGCAAAACTCGATGTTCAGCAATTACCTTGAGGGACCACATAACCAAAAATATAGCTGAAAAAAACCCCAAACCAAGAACAAAGAAGGGAAAAAAATCTGCTTCATCTCTCTGTTAAGAGTTTAGAGGAAGAAAGCCACAGTACCTAAATTCTAGTTTGGATATAAGGAAACATGATAAGAAGAACTATCCTCTTCTTCCTCATAACAAAAAATAACAGAAACAAAATCACTGTATCATGTTGAGCTTAACACGCAAGAATAATATTTTTGTGGGTGGTGCCAAGAATCACTTGGAACAAGTTAATCTTGCATCTTGGCAGAATTACCCTTCAAGGAAAAAAAAAAAAAAAGAACATGCCTACAATCAGTGATTTCCCACAGGTGACTTGCTGTGGTAGCTATCCAGATTACCTGTCCATAGACCCAATCCAAAGCTCATTACTGGCAATAGGCTTTTGAAACAGCCCTGTTATGGTTTTTTCCACAGTGGAAAAGCTCTATATTTAATTGATAGACTGGAAAGAATCTTAAACTCTTTGAAGTCTGAGTTTAACCAGAGAAAAGAACATAATGTTTGCCTCTGGCTTGGCAAGTGATACCTGGGGGAAAAAAACCCTGTGATCTAGAAATAATGCAATTTATACAGAGCTTAGTATGGTGCAAGTACATCAGAGGAACCTTTAAATTAAAGGTCTGGACACAGCAAAGTAACCGGTTGCTCCCTATTACCAAAACAATTTAGTTATTAGACTTTACAAACAAATCTTTTGAAGAGAAGCATAAATGGTGTTCAAAAAAATGAAACATTTTAATTAAAACAATTTTATCTGAATTTATTTTAGCTCCATGCTTGCAATTGCGTTCGAACAGCATCAACAGAATAATTTAATATCAAATAAAATAGAAAAATAATAAAAATCCTGTAATTTCACCATTTTATTGTTTTAGGATTACATAATCTATTTAAAATAAATTCTGTTTTTCCTCTTCAGGAAAGTGGCCGCATTTTCAGTAGCATTTCAGTTAACAGCACAGTGGTGGAGTAAGCCATTACTCAGCTGATCCACATAAAAGCTGTTTCACTTAGTTCTCAGTGGGGTCACGCCACTGGATTAGCCTGCAGTTTAAACAACCATTGTCAGCACCAGGGCAGGAAAGTGTGGCCAAGGAAGAATGTACAACAAGAACTCCAACAGTCCCAACTTACCCTGGTGAAACTGAAGATGGAATTTCACTATTAAATGTACCAGTAAGTAGTGTTAAGTATAGAGCAGTTTCTTCAATTTACACAAAATAATGATTCCAAACCCAAAGCAAATCTAAATAAAAATAATATACAAAACCACATCTCAAAAATTCAGGAAGTTCTCTTTCAGGAGGGTGTCTTTCCTCAACAGCCTAGTCTACAATCAGTATTGTCATGCAGTGGAGGATGTAACTGTGCTCCATCACCCTCAGAAATATTTCTCTGCCTAGTGAACCATGTGCATTAGGAAATGCTACCCTCTATCGTTTGACTAGTCTGAACAGCTAATGTCTCCTTAAAATGATCATTTTAAGAGGCTAACTTTGCCTTTCTTAGAAATTACTATAGAAATCATGACTTAAAACCCCACAAACCTGAAAAGCTGGTGTTTGTTGCTACATAGCCAGACCCCGACCTTCTTTTTACTCATCAGCTTAGTCCCTGGCTACAGCACTCCAACAGGCCCTGTGACTCTGGCTTCCCCTCCAATTCCCTCTTCCAAAAGGAAGATAAGCCAGAGACTGAAAAATAATTATTGCTTCAAATAACTGACTTTTAGTTCTGCATAACAGTTTGCTTTTTTTTGAATTCTTTTTTGTCCATTTTGTAGAAGTACTACTTCAGATCCTTACATGATCTTTTACCACTCTCCTGTTGTCTTTCCATTACCATCCCTTTCCAAACCCTGATAATTAAACTCTTGTAAGAGCCCTTATTTAGAAGATTTTATATGTAAAAACCTTTTCTAAAAAGCTGAAGCAGCAGGATCTGAAGACATAAGAATGCTATTGCAAAAGAAACAGAAGGTGATCTTTGAATTCAACTATATTATGAAAAATTTCTTAAAGAGCCCAAAAGGTGTGGTCCCCCCAATAAATGAGAAAAAAAGATAAAAAAGGGGAACAATATTTTTCTGCCAAAGTCACTGCTTAAGAAAAGCTGAAAAACTCACTTTATGAGTGTTTAGACCATGCCAGCAGGATACTACATTTAAAAGGAAATTTTTTTTCCACCTTATTCTACATTTAAACTGGGAAGTTCTAGTTGGCTAACAGCAAATAGAATGAAAGAAACACAAGGAAGAGGAAGATTGCCAGGACAAAGTACAAAGAATAATACAGTCTGCAGACCAAGGCAGGGAACAGCAAGTGGCAGACATAAGGTAAATACCTTTGTCTCTTTAATTAAGTTAATTTAGAGTTAATGTTGACACTTGAATTTCTTTGGCTCTTGTGGGTAGAAAATGAGAATTGAGTGAATTTTAGAAACAAGAGCCAATCTTTTAAGGATGATTTTGATTAAATACACTACTGATGTGTAAACCTGAGGATGTCCACACTGACTTTTATGTACCACCATCTACAAACAAACAGTGTTACAGGTCTGTTTTAATCACTGCTTAAGAATGAAAGTATTGTAATGCATTATTGGTACTATTTAAGTTTCCCTCAAGCCAGCAGAGCAGCCAAAGCACATCACAAGGCCCTTCTGACCTTGGTCAGAACACAAGACACTGATGACATGACATAATGCCATAGTTCGTTTACTGACACCATAATGTAAAGTACGAAATACAGATGGTCAGAAATACAATCAACACAGAGCTCACAATATTCCATCCTTGCCCTCTGGACGATTTCCAAGGCAGGAAGAGTAAACAGCCTTCTCCCAGCTTTCTTAGTTTCCACAGCTGAGAGTGTAGGATGTTTACAATACCTGTCACTCAGAGCTCTGGAAAACAGACCAAATGTCAGCAGACCTCATAGTGACTCCTTCACTGACTGCTGGAAACATGCAGACATCAAGTGACGGGAAGAAAAAATCCATATCCATGACTATTGCATACCATATGAATCCAAATGAATGTTAAATCCTTTGTGAAAAAGTTGGAAGGTCTAAGAAAAAAGTTCAAAATAAAGCTGAGCTTCAGCATCTCCAGAGGACAGCCAGTATTATTGCCACCATTGTAGTGCAAGGCTTACTGCCAGTTCACTCCAAAGTACTCCTGAATGTCTTGAAGTTGAGCCTGCAGAAAACAGAGAATTCACCATTTTAATGAGTGCACACAGAAAATCTAACAAACAAGCAGAAAAATGGTCTTTCCATTCCACATGTAAAAGCCATCATTTAATTTCCAAAGGACTTGAAGCTTTTGATGCAATTATAAGCAGTATCTAAAGTGCTGGCTCATAGGAGTGCCTACAATATCTAGTGCATTTTTAATTATCAGAAGAATACTATGAGGAAAAGAATACTTTTAAAGACCTAGCTTGCTAAATTGAAGAGTTTGATTAGATAACAACATATGACTGTTAACAGCAGTTTAGGTAGGTTTGAGACTGTATTTTCCTCTCAGAAAATGATTAAATATTCAGTTTCCTTAAATGCATCATGCCTAAGGGAAAAAAAAACCCAAACAAAATAAAAAAGTAATAAAAACCAAACAATAAAAACAAACAAAAACCCACAACCAACCAACCAAAAAAAACCCCCAAAAAAACACAACAGGAAAGAGGGAACTATGTAACTGCACACCCCACTTGACCATGCATAAGAAAGCCTAGAGATTTGCAGAAGCCTGAAAAGTTGAAATAAATCTGAAGGTAGAGATCATGTTCACCTTCTAGTCTACTATAAAATAATATGGACTTCAAGGGCCAAGGTGGCAAAATTTGAAAGGATCAAAAGTTTTCTTTCTCAAGCTGTCTGTCCTCAATAAATCATCTCTCTGGTCAGCAGTTAAACAACCTATTCTAGTTCTGCACTAAGAAGATCCATTTCTCCTAAAACACTCCACCAATTTTACATGTCGATGGGGTCCATGGGTTGGATCTCTCTAAGGCCCACAACAGAAGAGGAAAATCCCAGTCTTTAATCAAGCAGCCACACCAGTCAGAGTGCCAGGTAACTGCAAGAAACAGAAGAACCTGGTGTTGGCTCAACAAAGAATCCAGCAGGAGAAACAAAAGCATAAAGTGTAGAAAGAAAATTGTGGAGCTGCTCTTTCAGAAAAGAAAAAGGCGTAAATCTCAGAATAACCCAAGTGTGAACACATCTCAGGAAGTCATCTAGTTCCAGGCCTGCTGGAGGAAGGGCCAGTTTTGAAATCCCACATGAACTGCAGCTAGACACCTCACATTGCTCATTCAAGGTTTTGCAGTTTAGATATGATTTGCAGAAGGCACTTCAGCACTTTACAAATGAAAGTTGAAATACTGTGGTAGTCCCTGACTGAATTTACCACAGTACTCTCAATCTTTAGCTGACAGGCATCTGATATTTCTATTGCTAACAGATCCTATCTTGATCCTCTAATGTCTATGATGAAGTTTTTTATATTACATGATCAGTCATGATATCATCTTGATGTGCATTTTTTATTACTGTTGGTTAGAATAGCTATTTACTATATACTTTTCCTGTACAATTCAAATTTCAGGGCTTAAAATCGGACAGTTGACTTGGAAAATATTAACCTGTGTTAGACTCTAACAAAAACAGTTTTTCCAAGTTTAATAAATGGAAAATAATGGAAACAAAAAATTACCCCTCTCCCAATAATCTAGTATGTCCCAAAGAAAAAAAACCCCACCCAACTATGCAAATTCAGAAAGCATGGGTATTGTATTTGCTAAAAAGTAAGTAGCAGGAAAAAAACACAAACTGTCTACTTTGGGGTTTTTTTCTATAGCAGGAAAAAAATCTGCTTTCAAAATAAGCCTATGAACTATTAGAGCTGTTGGCCTCATATCCAAGAAAATTTATGAGAGCTGGTGCCGTAACAGGCAACATACTGTCAGCACACAAAAGCAAGAAGAGTTGTCAAGGCAAATTATACAGTGACAGGGAAATAAACACATGAAAGAAAAACAATCTGGAAATTCAGAACAAAAAAAATCAGAATAAAAACTAAGCAATATATTATCGTCTCACAGAATCATAGAATCCCAAACACTTTTGCAACTGATTATATATTCTTCAGCTCCAGCATTTAATGAATGACACAAGTGACATGAGACTTCAAAAGTCAGTTTTACATATATATTTCAGAGGTGCTTCTGAAAGGTGCACCAGTCAGTCATAACTTCAAACAATTTAAGGAAATTTTCTGGCAAGAACTTCATTTATACTCAACACAGTAACTCCTATTCTGAAGGGCCTACAGTCAAAACGAGCAACAGGAAAACATGACAGCAATTAAATGATGACTTTAAGCACAGGTTCACTATATTTCTACTGCTTCTCTACTGACTGCCTTTGACTTCTAAGTCGTTTGAGGTGACTACTTTCTTTTTACCGGTATTGATGAAGTCAAAGATGTGTCTAAGGTGACGTACTTGGGGAGGGGTAAGAAGTTACATATGTCACACCCCTTTGCCAAAATAGATGTCTACCACTTGCTAGGCACAGTTCCTCATCTGTGTCTAGGTACCCAGACAGCAGCAATCTGCCTGCCTCAGCTTTCATTGCAAAGCATGTACTTCTACAGGTGTCTGAGAAGAAATAAAGCTTTCGATTTGCCAGCAAGTCCTGCACAAAGTTGGACTAAAATCGTGCAGCTGAAGGATCTAAGGGCAGGCACTACCTGCACAGACAGCCACACAGGTGATCGTGGTCTCATCAAAGCTATCACCATAGTAAGGATGAACTGCTGCAAAAAAAAAAAAGCTTTCTCCCCCAGACTTCCAAGAGGCAAGGTGTCAGTGATACAGTTATCTAGCCAATCTTAGAACCTGCTCTCCCTTGGCTTCACTGTCCTATACTTGAGGGATATGACTGTAAAATATAGTACAGAGAGTTATGAAAGAAGCAACTGCTAAAGAATGTAGTTAAACAACAAAACATAGCAACCCCAAAACCCAACTGAAGCACTGCCCTGCCATCACCTGGACAGAACCGATTGTGAACTGCCCAATAAATGCCACACTACAAAAAGACCGCATTTGTTCATTCACTTTCATTTCACAAGGAGGCACAAAAGAGAGAGACTGAAAAGCAAACCTATTCTCTTCCCTTTTTATCAAGTTAGGTATTTAATTTCTTGTAATGACAAGAAGTTGGGTGCCAACATAAGCAAATTACTTACTGCTCACTTTACAGAATATTTGTTATAGTCTGAACCACTCAATTATATCACTCAACAGCAAATGACCAAAAAACAAAATAAAATAACACTGTTTGTAAACAGGGAGAAAATTATATATGTTGTGAGGTCTAACACCTTTACAGCCTTGTCAGATGAGCTGACACTGTGCTAGTTTCTGTGACTTATGGTCCTCTGAAACAGCTAATCTTTCTGCTACCTCTGCATCAGACACACCATTAAAATGAGGGAAAGTATTACTGAACATTATGGATATTATGCCACCAGCAAAACTAATGAGGCACTATTTATATACCAAGTCCTCTTACTCTGCCTTTTACAAAAGTTCAAAACAGTCTCCAAAAGCTTCTTCAAAACCTATAATGCACAGGGAAGGCTAATCTACCTACAAAGAGACTACCTCATCCACCTGCAGTGACCTACTTGAGGGGCAAAATACTTGTGTTGAATGCCCCTTCTGAATACAGACAGTTTAAAAAGCAGCAGGCCCAGTGAAGACTGCAATGTATTTAAAACTCCTCCTTCATTGCCTGGCAGAGTCCTGGAGTAAAGACTGTGTGATCTTAACATTTGGAGATATTCCCAAATAACCTCTTTCACTGAAAGCCACTCCTCTAGAAGCAGATAGTAACATCCACAGTACAACAGCCAGGCCAGTTTGAAGTAAGAATTGAGATTTGGACTTGGGAAGGAGGAGGCAAAGTGGCAGGCATCATTCAAGCTTACTAGATCTCCCTTCATGTGTCTTCATCGTGTGGTAGCCATGAAGACTAAAAAACTCTCACTTCTGCTGCTCTTCTTGTACACAAAGCAACCTTTCCCTCAAAATTGCCAAGTATACCTTCTCATCTGCCTGCCCCTGGAAAAGCACACAGCTTCAGTGAAAACTTCTGGTACAACTTACTCCAAAAACCCCTGGCATGGTTCTAAGATTACTTCAAGCCCATGATGATGAATTCTGTTTTTTCCCATCCTGAACATTCTGTGTTCCGTTGTGGAAACAATGGAATGTAAAGAGAATCTGGGAATGTAAAGAGGAACACCAGGGTCACTGTCTAATGGGGAAGATTTAAAAATGGAGGTGAATCTTGGTGTTGTCCTTTAACAACTGCATCTGCACAGCTTCAAAGAAAGAAACCTATCCCACTCATTTTCTTCATGAGCCTTGCAGCTCTTTGAAGGGAGGGGAGAAAAAATAATAAAGTTTCCTTTTTCATGTAACTGCTATAACACAAATGCAAGAAAAAAAATCTGAAATCAAAGTCAGGGTATGTTTAAACTGGGTAAAAGAGAGATTAGTTTCAATCATTTTAAACCTTTTTTCCCCTGAGAGTCAGAAGCAACAGGGTGGGAGAAGAACAGCCACAACACAGAAGCCGCAAAATACAGTGGAATAGATCAAAACACAAAAGCAAGCAGATTCTAGACATCTTTGAATGAAGAGCATTTCAAATCCCATATAAATATATAAACTGCCACCAGATGTCAGTACAGCCTAGAGAATTACTAGTTCGACCCTCTACTCAAGGCTGATAAAGGTATTTATTTAATATCTCCCACAACTGTCCAAGTACACAAATCCAGCCTTGCCACCAGTCCTGAATGGAAAGAGTCACATGAAATAGGAAGTCTCCCTTTCATACAGAGAAGCAGCCCCTGGGGCCTGACATATGATCTCATTTGCATGTTATCAGCATGAAATAAAAAACAAACAACAAAGCTGTAAGAATAGCCATAAATTTCTACTGCTGCAGGACATCAAGAACCAGCTTGATACTAAATGTCTAAGAAAGGTTCAATGCCTTCCTTCCTCATGCTTGTCAGACTCTAACTATGGCATTCATCTTGGCCCCACACATTCCCATTCCCTCTGTTTCCAAACAGCTTTAGTCTCCTTAGATTATGCTGCGAAGTGTCAGGCAATATTTAGCAGTGAGGTTGCTAAGCTAAATAAAGCTTTTCTGCAAAACAAGCATTACCATGTCTGTCCTTGTGCTACAGCAGAGGCTCCCTCCACCTTCTCCCCATCTCTGATTTTTGACAAGAATTGCAAAGGAAAACGTCTCCAGAGCATCCCCAGATGACATGATTTTGCTTCGAAACTTCTAACTGCACCCTTTATCTCACTTCTTCATGCAAATAAATATCAAAATCTAAAATTTCTTGATGGTAGAAATAATTTTCAGCATAAAAACATTTTTGCTGTTTCATGTCCAAATTCAGTTACACAGCTGGCTACTAAAGCTGTTAACTAGAGAAGTTTCACAGGCTACTTAAATAAAGAGCAAAACTTACTTTAGACCATTAGTGCACAAATTAAAAACAATCAAAAAAGGAAAGAAACCACTCCCCCATCCCAAACATAATCTAGATTATTTAGTTTCAGCAAGAATTTTCAGCTTTGCTAGTTTATAGATCAAGCTTTCTGTCCTACCACAATCAACAAGTCTGTCTTTGAAGCAAAAACATGTGGTTAGAGAACACCAGAAATTGTAGAAATACCAGAAAAGAATTGTCAAATGATTAAGAAACCTAACTTAAAATCTTTGCTTGACATAGAACTAATGGATTTTGGCAACATCTTGTTTCCCATTTTGTGTGAAATATGCAGGTAAGCAAAGCAATATACATTGACCTATGAACATGTACATTAGGAAAACTTTGTTTGCAATTCATTTCTTAGTTATAAGAGTAATGTAAGAAATCATGTTTACAAATTTTAATACTGGCTTGTTGCACAATCTTACAAAAATCTCTTGTATTTTCTTACCAAATGCAATCAACTCAGTGGTATTCTTAGGTCCAATGTAAAGAACTTAAAAAATAATATAATTAAAAGAAACGTGTAAAGTTAAAAACTGTGAACAGAAAATTAATGCTTTAGGCAGACAGCTAGGAAGAGAACTTACTGAAATATCTCTGTTGTGCCTTATAGGGTCATTTTAGTACAGCCCTGAGGTTTCAGCTTCAGTTTTAAAACAATCACACTCTTAGATTTCCTTTGCACGGTTTCATATCTCGGGCTGAATAAAATTGGAAGAGCAACAGAAGTACAGAAACACAGAGGCTCTTTTTGAGCATTTATGGTTTTTTAACATAGACAGCTGGATAACTTGGGATATTCATATAAAAAGAGAAATAAAAAGCAGAGAGACAGACAGCATCCTGAAAGATTTATCTCCTACAATTTGGAAGGGGATATGGAGTACAAACTATCTATAAGTTGAGCAGCAGCAAATACAAAAACCGAAGCTGAAGTACAATGCTTCATGGGAAACCCCCAAACCACTTAAAATGGCATCCAAATTGTGTCCAAAGGAAGAGTGCCTCTAATTTAATATCTAAACTAAGCCCTGAAACCTGCTTTCAATTCAGGTGAGCCACGGAGTATCGGAAGTTTCTCTTGGAGGAATCTACACACCGAAGAGAGAAGGCAAGTTTTGTTGCAAACCACACTGAGTGCTTAATTAAACATAAGAATTACAAGCGTGTTTCACCTTGCTTTTGAGTTTCATCAGGAAACCTTTCACAATTCCTGTTTTGTTCCATACAACTGCAGGTCTTTGTCAGGTTAAAACAAGAGGTAATTTATGTGCACTCTCTAAATTGGAATTTTTAATTAATGATCTTGGCTCCAATTGTAACAAAGACCCTTGAGGCTCGTAGTTTCTGTCTGTTAAGTTCTGTCCCTCAAATTCTCTACGTGTAAACACTTGTTTCTACAACAGCTCTTCTGCAAGTCTTTTTTCTCCCACTTTTTTCACATTCAAAACACGCAAAACCCAAGTGTCTAAGTTTTACACGTGCCACTTGCTCATTCTGAATTCGCTATGTCCAGGTGACAAGTACTATTCCAGTCACTCTCTATTTAGGAAATCTTGAGAACATTACATCAAGAGTACATGACTCAACAGCCAGCTTGCACACTATGCCAAAATAACAGAATAGGCGGCTCCTTTCCTCTTTAAGAAGGTAAAGAAGAATTTCAGCTTCTGCAGGAGCAAAATTGCAATGATGCACTTCGAAGTTACTGAAGAGTTCACATCAGCAGCAAAGTCTGAGTAGAAAGAAGCTTACAGTTACTTACTATTTAGCACAACCTAATTTCCTAAAATGTTTAAATTAAAAGTTCACCCTTGACTTTCAAAGCGGTTTTTGCATCCTTCTCTATATTACCTGAACTATGTTCAGCTAGCTTCTAACATTTCCTCTACACCCACCAAGCATTTAGCTCTGCTGCTGCATCAACTGCAGCAAATGGCATTCAAGCTGTGAGACTCTGACGAAGGCTGGCATTTCAATAGTTACTTGGTAGTATTCAATGACTGTGCAGATGGAGAATGGTGGATGCATCTTTTTTCCTTTATGGAAAAGGTTCTAGATAAAAATGCTTTTAATAAAGGGTAATTGCCAACCTGAAATGCTGTCATTTTTATATGGACAAGTGGGAATGAGGTCTGGCAGAATGTTTGAAACACTTGTACATTCAGTTTTTCTTGCTGCTGTTGGTTTAAGAGTTTATTAAATTCATAAAAAGGAATTAAGCAATGCAGAAAGCATTTCCTATTGCTAATGGCTTATAGTTACTATAACCATGTTAAAATAGTTTTGTTGGTTCATTTGTTTTTAATGAAAACCCTTTTTCAAGGATTTACAAATAAGTTTAATGGAAAACTATGCATTGTTAGGGAATTTTCATCCTTGAGCTATTTTCCTCACCTTAGATTCCTCGATTCTTCACTAAATACCCAGATTTTCATTTCATCTCTAAGCACAGTAGTTGCCTTAAATTTCACTTTTCTACTTTCATCCTAGATCTTCTTCGGGTTAACTTAGCTAACAGTGTTCTTGCCAAAGTCCAAAGATATTGCACTGTTCCATCTCTGTGTGTTTTTAGTTGTCAATCATCTTTTCTATGACAACCCATAACCAGCTCTTTTATCGTGCTACCCCACCCCTTCCTTCCCTTTCAGAAGATATTCAATTTGTTTTTAAAGTGGAGATCCTTAAAAGCTCTTCTGGAGCCCATTCAATCTCTGGAAGGTCTATAAATAAAATAAAAAAAAAAAACAACCTGCCCCCATTGTGCACATGGTCCAGAAAACTGCCTCTACTCCAAATCTGTGTCCAATGGCACACATGCAATCTTTTTTCATCTCTCCATCACTTCAGGAAAAACATGCCTGCCAACTCAAACACATCATTAATACTCCCAACTCCACAGACCCAGGCAAACACCTAGTTTTGCAGATTCTTTATGCATAAAATCTAAATTGCAGTCCTTTCAACTGATCCTTATCTTTCCACCTCATCCAGTGACTCTTCCTCTTCCAGGTTTACTTTCACACAACATTCTCCAGTGAAGGAAAGGCAGAAATCTTGCTGTGACTGCAATACAGTCAGAAAACTACTGCCAGAAAGAATACTCCAAGAAGTCATCTCTTTACATCCTCACAGGGCTACTTGCCCCTTTTCAGCTGAATCAAACACCTGCTACTGTCATGGTCAAGGCCTATCAAGGTCTGCAATCATCTTTGCCCTTAGTAAGACATCTTCTCTACCTCCAGTATCACACGAGGTTAGAGTCTGTCACCCATGTTACAGTTTCTGTTAAGCCTCATTTGTGCTTTCTTCTCTACCTTGTGTCCTAACAGAAATGCAATTTCTGAGTCCCCAGACTTCCTCACAGTCCTCCTCTTCAAAACTGCCTACACTAAAAGATTTAAGAAACAAATTGGTGTTACTGGGTTACCAGCCACACCAGAGCCGCCTCGCCCGACACCCCAACCATTCACGGGTAGGTTAATCTACATATTTGGATCCAGAAGTATTCCAGGGATTTCACAGAAACCATGGTGCTCGGTACCACAACACGCTGCAGTCACACTGAACATATGACTGACAACTTATGAAGTCACTTAAACCATTTTAGGCTCAGGCTGACAAACTAGCAACACCAAATAAAAATTTGAGAGCAGCAATAGGCATTACTTGAAGCAGCAATGCAGAAACTGAAAATAATACTTTTTCAGCAATAATTTCACCACTTGGCCATAAAGACAGCAAAAAACCTCACCTGAACATACTTTCTTTTCTCCTAAATAGGCAGTAAACTTAAAACTTCTTTATTAGTATTTCAGTGAGGCTCATCACTATGGTATGTGAGCAACCAAAGAAGATCGAGTTGCTCATCTGTATTAAACAACAGCTGCTGCAGGTTGAAAACAAGTAGGACTTCAGTCTTACAGAAACTCAGCTGAGGTTTCCGTTTGGCAAAGACATATTTGAAACTAGGCATGGATCCAGATCCCATTTGATATGGTTCTTCTTGATGCATAGATTTCAGGTAAATTCAATAGCTTCTCTCTCTCCCCTCCACATAACAAAAAGCTTTTCCCTCTGTGTGCTAACAGGATTAAGTGTCACATTTAAATTTTATCAAACTTCACTTTGTTTTCTCACCCCTTCCCTGAATTAGCAGATTACTGCTGAAGCAGGCAATGAACACACAGCTTCTCCCACTTGGACATGCTGTGGCCTGGATCCAAGCCCTGTTTTCCTGCAGAGGATATAGCTTCTGTGGATGTGAACAATCTCCAGCAAAAGCCTAACACATCGTCCCATTTCCTCTGTTGGAAGGGAGTCTCCCAACTTTTGCTCAGAACAAACAGAGTACTGGAGCCAGCCCCTGGACAGTGTTTACAGAAACAGCAATGTCACCAATAGAAGAGATTCAGATACTTTGGAGCAAAAATAGTCTGAAGAAAAAATAAGCAGCAGTATTTTTTTTTTTGCATGAAAAAGTAGTAAATTAAGCATTAGTCAAACGCTGATACATTTTTTTTAGCTATTTTATATGGAGGCTTCCTTAAAAACCACATATATTTTACTGTGGTTAAAGTAAATCTTATGCTGAACAAAGGAACTGAAAGGTACCAATTTAGCAACAGTTCTGTATTTCCATCCCCACCTCTCCTCTTGCTGCCTAACTTACACACGTACAAATGAGGGGCCCAAGTAGTGCCAATATAAAAGAACACTTTTTTTGTTGTGGGATTTGTTTTAATTTTTTTAAACACACTGAAAAACTTAAGACTGCCCCAACTTTGTGAAAATATAAAGGGTAGCTGAAGTATTTACAAATGTTCTGCACCATCTGTAATTCTTCACACATGCACTTTGACAACCTGATTTAATTAGTATCAACCTTTCACCACTTAGCATGCTGCTAAGTATTAGTCTACTTTTATTTTATTTATTTTAAGGAAGTGGAACAATACAGTGATCATCAAAAATAGCACATCAAAATAGTACACCCTGTACCCTGTACTTAAACAAATAAATACAGAAAATTATAATCCAAGAGTAGGATATATAAATATAAACTCTAAGTTTCAAGAAGTTCACGAGAATTACAACTTCTGGAAAACCCAGTCCATCTGGTAATTGAAGTGGTTTCAATCTCTAACACAGGAACGGAGCAGAAAGCTGCTCTCAGCATCCATTTTGCCTATGAATCAAACTTGTAACATCGTATGGTCAAGGTATAAGACAAGGCAAGGAGGCATAAGAGAAAAATGCATCACATTTTTTTCTTGCTTTTACCTCACTTCCAGTCTACAGTCTGCCTGAGGACTATGACAGACACAACTGGTAGGAAGCAAGAGGCAAAGAAGTGTCAGAGACGACGTGAATATCCAGGCTCCATCCAAGAAGCAGAAGGGAAGAAACTTGAGGGTCAGAGGCAGAAGATAAGGGCAGAGGCAGGCTCCAGCGTTAGATTTTTCTTAAGTAAATGGCTTGGCAATAAAAATAATATTTTTTAAAGTTTCCATGCCTCCTCCCACATTGAAGCTGCTAAATCTCATCCTGTTGCCCTGTTCACGGCTGTGAATCATTATGCTAACATGCAATGGTGCTACTCACCTCCATTTCTTCTCTCTGTAAAAAAATTAGCAGGCTACTTCTTACAAAATTAATTTGCAAGAAACCTCTTCTAGACCCAACCAAATAGTGGACAGAGGCTTCATTTTCTTTCCCGAGTCTTAAAACACCAGGAAAGTTTGGACACAGCATAGGAAAAAAAAAAAAGAAAATAATTTTTAAATAAATAAGTAAAACAAGCAAGCCAGCAACTGCCTACAGTTTGACTGTGCCCTTTCTGGTTGAAGATGAGGGCAGACAGCTAGTTATTTCAGATAGACCCCATTTTAACTTCCTGAAATGAAAGTCTGCCAAGTATTAAAGGGAGAAGAAAGGGATGTAAGCAGATTGTGTACTTCCTTTCCAGAGATATTTTTTACTAGCATTGCAATTCTACGGTTCTTACTAAGGGAACTGATGTGTTAGGCAGAGTTCAGCAACACACTTCATTCAATCTCCACTTCCACAGTTGGGTAGAACACGGTGCTAATAACACCAAGGCTGTGGGTTCAATCCCTGTACGGGCCCTTCATTTAAGTTCAGCTTAAGAGTTGGACTCAGTCTTTGTGGGTCCCTTCCAACACAAAATATTCTGTGACTCTGCGATTTATCACTTCAGAATGATGTTCAATTTTACATCATGTGCCTTTGAATTCTTTGTAAAGACAGAATGTTGAAGTTTGCTGCATCAGAATTTATGGCAACAACAGTTAATTTCTCTAACCAGATCTGAAAGCATGCACCTTATTTTACTCTTATTGTTTAAAGTGCCTGGAGGCTTAAAATGAGAGCTGACACAAACCATAGTAAAAGCCTGTAATATATACTAGCCTCCAAGTAGTACTGCATTCAAGGTATGTTAGTTACTGTTTTGGTCAGCTTAAAGAATTGTTCATCCCACCAGCTGATATTTCTCTCCAAGGAGAAGAAAAATGATTCCTCATATCAATTCCAGCAAATTATAGTAACATGAGGCAAAATGCAATCAAATCAAAGTGATGATTTATTGCTTACAATGAAAACTAGAGAATCTATACCTTCAAATGTTCTCTTCAGTAAGCAACTGATATTCTGTAAGACAGTTCAAGAAATTCAATGCAGACTATTTCTTAACATGTGATGTATGTCACAACCCTGATTTAGTTCATGAAGCAATTTTAGCACATGCTGTTTCTACTCATATACTTCACATGCCAGAACAGATTTGCTGCAGCCACAGAAACATCTTTGGGAAGTTAAAAATTACTTGCTTCTAAGGCAAAAATGCTTTATCCCTACATTACAAGTTGAACTGTATGTGTTTTATTAGGAGCTATTGAATCTCTAGGAGCAAAGATGCCTCACCAGTATCCAAAACAGAGAGCAAACACTCTACAGATGCAGTTAGGAGTGTTGGCTTGTTCTATAGCCTTCATGGAGGAGAATGCATATGATGCTACCTTGGAGTCAGTACACCCAGCAAGTGCAGTCTGCAACCAGTATATAAAACTTCTCTACAAGAGAAGCACTGACAGTGATAGGACCAAGTCTAGTCACCCAAGTCCTGTGACATCAGACAGTAAGTGCCAGAAGCTTGAGGGACTTAAAGCACCAACATCTTTCCTAGAAACATTTAAAATCTCTTTTAGCTATGATGAATGAGTACATTTACATGGTCAAGAGGCGCTGTAGACAATAAGCACTTCTGAACACGAGGCAAACCACACACACCTCAAGGTGAGTACCCAGGTAGGAATATCTAAGTTTCTGCCCTGCTGTGCGAGCACCTTCACAAATATCAAACATTAAGTTGGCAGTGGAAAAAAGCCACATGTATAACCACAGAAAAGTAGTAGACAGGCTAATAACTGGGTTCAACTGACACTGCTGCAAGGAAGATTATTTCCATACCTTTATTTTATGCTTGCAGCTTTTTGTCTGTGTCTTAATGAGAAACAGTTATTCGTTCTTCCCCTTAACATTATGTCCACTCAGCAGTATAAGGGCTAAACCACACGGACAGAAGATCCAAATCATTCCAAAATAACGCTTTTCTCACAAGCAGCAACTGCAAAATGCTGGAGGCAAAATGTGTCAAGTACCAAATTTTAGTTATTCAAACCCTACCGTGTTCTCCTTTTCCTAAGCTACCAATTTCATTCCATTTAACTAATGTGAAAAACCTCTAATTCCATTTTACTAACATGTGGAGAACCTGCAGATCTTCCTCTTGAAGAGGAGAAATGCTCAGATTAGGAAACTTGCGTGTAATTTTGCAGTATGAGTTCAGATCTCATTTACAATTGGATTCTCAGCTCAGCACACTGACATGGAAGGAAACATAACAGAAAAATAAGATCTCTTAACAAAGCTGGTGTCTGCAGTCAGTTCCTCTCAGGAATGAAACACCTAACTTTCCAGGACAGCACTAGATATATTCGTATAAAATATCTTTGTGACAGAAATGAACAAAAGAACAACAAGGCTTCTTTACAGATTTCCTTATATAAGACATGAAATCCTGCTGTGTAGATAGTTGCTATGGTGCAGACTTAAGGGAAAAAGAGGAGAGATCAGACTTCTTGTTTACAGGTTTCCAATATGCACCACTTGATCCATCTTGAAATTGAAACCCTTCAGCTTCCTGTCTTAAGGCTGTCAGTTGATAGAGAACAAACACAGTGTTAGCAACGTTATAAAGCTCCCACATTTTCTGCACAGATCTAGAGAAAAACATCCACAGACAGTAGGGACAATCTAGTTTCAGAAAGAATAAAAGCCATGCTAAATCCTGAAAGATTTACTAAAGGGAAAAGAGATTTACTCTGGGAATGAAATGCCAGATTAGCTTTGTACACTGTCAACACTTCACCATAATGTAACACTGAACGGATCTATAAAAAAAAAATGCTGTTTCGACATTGTCAGGCAAAATCCTGATTCTTCTGAGAACTTCTTACATAGGTTTTATCCAAACAGGTATGCCTGTCTATTTATAGATTCAAGAAGAATAAGACAAAGACATTTACAGTAGGATTCAACTCTCTCAAACACCCAAACCATATAAAGACACAGCTTCTGCCACAGTCAAAAAAGCCTACAAAAAGATTCAGCTTACCCTACAGCAGACACTTGGGGTTAGTTCAGGTACCTAGACACAGGTATCTGCAGTCAGTTTAAGCGCCTTGAGAGTTTCACCTCACTTCCAGTGGCCTTGTGCAATTTTCACCAATGCTTTAGTGATCCTAACTGCTTTAGGTAGGTGACCAGAGGGCTACTATCCAGGCCCCACTGACTCTACCAAGGAAATTTTCACCAACTAGGAAAACAGAGAGCACAGAAACTTAGTGCAAAAGTATAAAACTTAAATGTTCTTCATCAGTCATGAAGAGAATGCATCCTTTATTCTTTTGACAATTGCCAAGAATTTAGATATCACTTGTAGAATACTCTTAGACTGTTATTTATTGTGGTTTTGGTGCTGTGTAAGAGATTTGGCCTTTGCAGTCACTTTAGGGTCCCATCTTCTAAAGAAGCAGCCAAATGCAATTTATTCTCTAGATCCCTTATTCGCTACCCAGAAGATTAGTCTAGAACCTTTCTGCCAAAAACTTTTATATAACCTGGTCTGCATAAACTGCCTTAATCAACTTTTTTTTTACTATGGTGCATAAAACCCACTCTGACAGAACAGGTTAGTTCTCCCATTCAATTAGTGATCAGTCTGGTTCTGCCACATCCTGTGCTTTTACTGAACATGCAGGGTGAGGTTAGAAATGACCACCTGATCTTACCCAATCCAGGATAATTTCAAGGTTTAGGAACTTAATGATGCAGTCTTCCTAAAATAAGTACAAGTTCCTTGCATGAGCATGCCTTTAAACACCTCCAGAGGGAGATACTGTCCAATTTTTGGCATTTCAATTGCCTTGAACATCCATCTTAGGCATCATCACTGCCCACACCAGCATCTTGCCACAGCCTGAATATTCTACTCTGTCAGGTCAGCAATTCAAAACTCAAAAATAAACAGGAGACAAAACAAGACATATGACAACTTTCAAATTCTATGGCAGTTTTCTTGCTCCCTTTACTGTAACTTATTCATGCCCCAAATGCTATTGTTTGCCATCATCTATTTATATTTCTTTACCTAGTTACTGTTTGAACAAAGTGTAAAAATATTATTTTCCATATTGTCATATATGCCTAGAAAGCTCAACTAATGCCCCAAACTGTTTACTCCCCATTGCTAGCAAACAGCTTATACTGAAACAGTAGCATCTAATGTCTACTTATGCTACTAACAGTACCACAAGAAGTCTGAAGAAAAAAAAACCAACAATACATTGGAGGGTATTGGCGTAGCCTTCCTTCCATCACTTTTTGGTTCTTCCATCTTCTGGGATTTGTTTCCAAAAGAAGAAAGGGCCTCCACCAAGGCTGGACTAGGACAGAACAACCACTAACTTTTAAACACTAGGGAAAATATTGTCCCTTCACGTTTACAGGCAGAAGTAGTTCTGCTTTCCTTCCCATTTATTTAACAAGCACTGGAACGATTCTGCTAATGTAGCTGTAACCCAGTTCTCACAGCTCAGAGATAAGGGACACTGTGCAAGTAAACCACCAGGCACTCAGTGCTTCTATAGCTATACTCATTACACAGAATCCATCCAATAGTAGGAATATTTAAGAGAGTCACAAGGTTCCCATGGAGAGAGAGCTGAGATTTTTGTCACTTTTTATTCCAAATCTACTGAAAACAGAAGATCTTTTGCCAAGGCAATTTTGGCAAGTACTTCCAGCATTATCCTGGCTTGCCAAACTGCATCTAGATGTTGCTGGACTTATTTACTTGTTTCATATGCTCGGAGAAATAGAAACATTTGTTGCTGTAGAGGATTCGGCCTACTTTGAAGACCTGGAACAACACTTAAAGATGAATCAGAGACTGACTGACTTAGGAATTTGATATATTAACCTCAGCTCATAGTGGTGTTGCATGCTGAAGTATTAGAAGTAATCCATAGCACACCTACTTCAGGTCTGAGACCAGACAACTCTTTGAATTCTCAAACAACACTTTTATTGTGTTATTTTTATATAGCCAAGTTCTTGCCCCTTTCAAAAATAATACCCAATATGAGCTGTAAGATGACCCTGAAGATCCACTTCAGGAGTTAAAACAACACAACTACGTTTTTTGACAAACCCAGCATTCTTTGCTGACTTCATGGAAATAAATCCTAAAGGCTTGATTTTCAGAAGAGATTAAGCATTCAATCTCTCTCTCGCTCAAACACAGTTACAGACCTTTAGGACCCCTTTAGTTAATTTAGGCTGACCCTCCCACACTGTTGTCCCTACCCTCACTCCCCACAGGGCCAGTCAGTGCTCTGCTACCACCCTGTCAGCGAGGCACACAGGAATGCTTTTGATCAGATGCATCAGAGGTACACTGGTGACATAGCTTGCCTGACAGAATCATGCTCTACTGTTTGACTCAAAACATGGAGTGAAAATTACTGAAGTATTTCAAAAACATTATCTGCAGCACTTGTTTTCAAAGTTTTGTTTCTGTTTCTCCATTGTTTGTCCATTCCACATTGTCAGCTTTATTAGCTTGCTTTTTTCTCCTTTTTTCTTTTTTTTTTTTTTGTTTGTTTGTTTGTTTGTTTTCTGAGCAAGGCATTCCTTCATGCTCTCTCCATTCCCCCATCTACCTCACGCTACCTCACAATAGACAAGCTACGTACTTGGTCGTAGCCATGGCCCAACCATCCTCAAAGCACATACTGCTAGAGAAAAATATGAAATACTGCTCAGGCTTACACAGTGTCATTTTTCTCGCTCCTCACTGTTATAATATATATTCATCCTGGAGGCACAGCATTTCATATAATTCTTTCCTTTGCCTTTTAAAAGCACATATTCTTAAAACTCCTTTAACCCATTATTCAGTAGGCACCTATAATGCATTTTTCACAAACAGAAAAATCAAGTAAACATACCCTACATTTCTGGTTTCTAAATGTGAATACATATATATTTTGGTTATATTCAAGGTGAAAAGTACCAACTTGCTTCCTAAGAGATACAAGTACACTACTCTATGACCCATTCCTATCTTTATTGTACCTTTCCAATATTTAATCCACTTGTAAGATAACAAGAATACCTGTGGATTCCTCTAGATAAACCAACAACAAAAAAATAAACCAAGAGAAGATAAAGAATCAAAGCCTCTCCACCCCAGGGAAACATACAACTCAGTGACGATTCTTCACTGATAGTTTTAAATCTAATCAACAAATTATCATCCCTCAGATATGTCGTATCTATACTTTTTACTGTGTCAATTTTATAGGATGTTTGGGTTGCCAAAATCAATATCCTGAAAACCATCATAGAGACTAGTGTTTGTACGAGGCTATCAATCGGCCTGACTTAACGTGAAATAAAATAAAAAGACAACATAATAAATGAGTTCCATTTCCCAGCAGGATCTACTCCACTCACCTACTTTGGTCCAAGTCCTATTTCAGGATTTCTGTGCAAAACCATGTTAAGCTGACAGTCTGTAAGCACTTGTACACTCTACCCAGCCAGTTAAGACCTGGCACAACTTAGTTTCCATCTGTAATCTGAAGTACTCTAATTTTAGATTAGCAATCCAAAGAATTTCTTATATTGCTTCTCTCGCATTCCTTGATACCAGTTACTGGCATCTTCTAAGCTATGTCCTATTTTAATAGCTGTTGTTAAACATCCTCCGGGCTGCTAAAGTGGAAAGAAAGCCATCAGCATTTGCATCTGACAAAAATTCAGCTTTTTAAACCACATATGCCTGACAAATCTATAGAGTATAATCTTTAGGCACTGCTCTATAATTTTGACTACTACCTGGTATTGAAACATTAAAATTACTTTTGTTTCTAATAAAAATCTTTCTTTCTCTGACTGTCCAGCTGTCCTCCCTCCATCCATGTAATTTTCTTACTAATTTTATACATTGCTTCATTATCTGCTAATTTATATTCATGGAATAAAAGCTGACAGACATCTAATTTAGGGATTTCTTGTGCCAGGAGGAAGGGAAAGAATATTTTTAAGCGTCATTTCCACCTCTATTTTCAGACATTTTTATCTTTGCTATCTCCCTTGATTGTGGATTCTTCCACAACTTGTAAGATTTTTGTAAGCCATTCAAAAGCATTACATTTTTTTCTGTTCATATTTCATCTTTCCCCTTGTGTTGTTCAAAAGCTTTCTACCTTTTGAATTTCTTCCTTTGAGGAAAAAATATTGTATTCATCTGACCACAAACTGACTTCTATAAGCCATGATATCCACAGCTGAAGTAGTTATCCTAGACTGACTCTGAAGCTAAAGAAGAGATATAAACAGGGCAACTGGGGACAAATCATGCCATTCCTAAATTCATATCTAAAATAAATCATATAGATTTGTCCTGTAAAAGGGCATCCCCTTACTCATTAAAAGCCTAAAACAGTCCAGCTTGGACATATTTAACTACAGCACAGGTGTATTGTAAGTTCAGCAATATGAATCCATATTACAGGTATTTACTACCAACTTCCATGAACAATTAGGATCCCCACAGAGGATTCAAAGGTAATGATAACCACACAAAAACACCATAGGACAGAAAATCACATATCCAGTGGTTTTGTACCTTAAGACACCACCATATTTATTTTCAGAATGTTAATTCCCATTTCCCTGTGAAGAAGCTTAACTGCTCAGAAAATAAGCAAATAACCTTTTCTTACTTCACTGATTCACAGAGACCTCTATTAATGTGACCTGCCAAATGGCTGCTGTACCATTTCTAGAGCCACAGAGAACTCAGAAATGTACATCTGCAGGGTCACAGCCCTGGGCCTCATCTAACAAGCAGAATATATACAGCCATTTCAAATGAGTCTGACCTGTGTCTTTCAAGTATTTGTGAGGATGCTGCTGTACATGCAAGTTTCTCTAAGAAGAGCTGGAGGAGGTTTAGCAGGCAGAATATTGTGCCAGTCCTGCAGAGCCATGTGAGTCCCGCTGCATACTCTTTTCCCCACTGCTGCTAGCTGGGTCTTGCCCTTGCCCTGTAAGTCTAAGACCTAAGCTAGTTTCTTTCCTTTCACTGCTTTCCATGCATTACACAGAAGCTCCAGTTACTGGCTGGAGTGTCTCAAGGGACATCACTACTCATAGGAAAGACCAAAAACCCTCATAGCAGGTACAATTTCAAAGAGATAGTAACTGTGTCTCACATAGGCTTTCTACTATTACACCATTGCTTAATTCAAGCTGTCAAAAACCCCTCTGAATGTTTTGAAAACATTTCAGGATGTTACTGATGAACATTTATAGTTATAGAATTAATCACTGCTATGAATTCCAGAATTGCATCAGATATGTAGAAAGGCTTCAAGGTTACATAGCTTTCAACAACCAAAAGAGAGGAACTTCACAGCTCATTCTAGCCTCCATAAATTAAATTGCTGACACACTAGTAAAATTCTTGCTCTAAAGTAACAGCAGCATTTTTACTTAATGTAAACAAAGTATTCAGTTGCTTTATTTTTTTAAAATCACTGATTTTTGAGCAAAAGCTTCAGATGAGCACATATTCCATGCGATAATATAATGAATAAACTACAAGCAGAACGCTTGAAACTAATTGTATTAAGAAATTCTAGAACACAAGGTTGTTTAACTCTGCTCAGCATGCACATCTAGGCAACAAGTGGAAAAAAAAGAGCCATTTGCACAGCTTCCTTTGCCTCTTCTTCCCTGACATAGGTATGTGTATACACATATGTACACACACACAAATAAAGATACAAGGCAGAGTATATCAGCCTCGAATAGTGGAATTTCTTAATACAATAACGTTCAAGTACATATATGTATATAAAAAAATATATAAAGGAACATAAAGGATAGACAAGTTATTATGCAGAACGGTGAAAACTTTTCTGGAGGAAGTAAAACATTTTCACTCTTCTGCAGACAACAAAGCAGACAACTTCCCCAGAAATAGCAGCACACATCAGAAATGCAGCTATCAACTCTGCAAAGTCAACACTGCAAAATGAAAATATTAAGCCTAATCTCAAAGTATACAGAAGGTGAGGAGGGCAAGAGGAAAAAAAAAAGTACTATAAACATTACAGTAAGAAGATCTCTTAACAGGCTAGGGCCTTCAGCAGAGAGCACAAACTCTTCCCAAAGCTTTTACTACAACAAAGTAGTTAAGGAAAGCTGTTGGTTGATTAGCCTTTTATTTGTTAGACAGAGCAAAAAAAAGTTTGAAAAAGATCATAAGAAGTTCAGGTCAGTAACAGAGAATAGCATAACAGGACAAATGGATGTGGGAGCGATTTCACATACAGACTGGGATGGCCTTCAAGACAAAAGCAAGCACTTTTAGTTCCATCTAGTGAATAAAGGTGAATCAAGGGAAGGTGAGGAGATGAGTGATATGGTGAAAGCAAAGAGACAAGGGATCTCTGCACAGCATCCTGGAGAGCTAAATGCAAATCCTACGTCCCTATACAAGATGAAAAAAAAAAATGGAGTGTAATGAAGAGAAGAGCTCAGAGCTCCTCCAGGTAGATGCTGAAGGACCAACTACTGACTGAAACACACCCGGATGCACCGAAGAGACTGCAAAAAAACTGCTCTGAGCAATATCCCTCTCTTCCACTGATATCTTGCCTTGCTATATGCAGAAACTCTTAAATTAATTTTCTATGCTCTGCATTATGAAAGGAGGTATGTATTTAATCAAAGGGCATACACATGAGGGGGAGGAAAAATGCATCAGCAACATAAGACAAAGTTACAGAAAGTATTTCCAATTTACACACCAGAAAAACCAAGTGCCTATGACAGGAAGCCTGAACTGAAGCAAAATGATGGCTATCCATATTAAAGTAGGAGACATATCGTTAAATAAAAGCAGCTATGTTTACATCCACAGTTAGGAAAATGCCTCAAGCTATCATCTGGCAAAACACTATGTCACTGCACTGCACGTGGCTTCCTTCTCATATCCTTTGTTCGTTTATTTGTTTCATAATAACTATTTGAAGCTTAAAAAAAAACCACAGCCTGCATATATCAGTAGGGGAAAAAAAAGGAGTGATTTCATGCATCTTGGTCTATAAATAACTGCTTAAAGGGAAAAGAGTTATATATTTCCTAATTCAACTCAGAAGAACCATCCTTTCCAATTCAGATTTGTTGTAGGAGATATGGGATTAGCTCATTTTATTTTACTCTGTTTTTAAAAAAAACAAGCACATTGTTTAATGCTTATTTCACATAAAATAAACAAAGAAAACTTCCCAAGAAATATGGCTATTAAGCAGTGTCACTTTTCAAGCAGAGTTAAAGCACATATCTGAACAATACATGTTTTTGAGTGTGGCTTGAGTAGGAACAGCAGCTTGGTACTGAAAGCTTTCCATTCACATCAACTGTATTCTCTTCATAACAAGTGCATATGTAGGCAGAGGGATTGTGCCTTTCCCAACAGCTGCCCCATAATTTTAAAGATGATTTCCATAAACAGCATACACACACAAGTAGTGCTGGTCAACTTTCCTAACTTTCTTCTTTTCCTTCCTGGCCTGCAGACAGAACTTCCAAAGAGTCAAAACCAAGACCCCTCAGACAAGAACTGTTCTTCCCTTTCAAACAGGGCTGGGGATATACTCTTTTTGGATGGATTATTTTTAAAAAATATATCCATTAATTCAGTAGAGGGCTTGACTTGACCTACCCAAATCTGGAAGCCAGGGCCTGAAAGCAAAGCCTGTCTTCCAAGGGGTACAGTGACCTCAACAGGTACCAGTAAGACAGCATACACCAGCATTTAAGACAAAGCTAGCAGCCAGCTCCTACCCCAGACAGAAAATGAGGACCACTGCTCCAACAGCCTTGCATTGGGTTTGTGTGGTCAAGTTTTGGTAGCAGGGGTTGGGGGAGGGGGTGGGCTACAGGAGTGGCTTCCGTGTGAAGCTGCTAGAAGCTTCCCCCATGTCCGGCAGAGGCAATGCCAGTCGGCTTCAGGACAGACCCGCCACTGGCCAAGGCTCGGCCAATCAGAGAAGGTAGCAGCATTTCTGTGATAACATTTAAGAAGGAAAAAAAGTTATTGTGCTGAAGTAATTTGGCTCAGAGAAGAGAGGAGTGAGAATATGTGAGAGGAACATCTATGCAGACACCAAACCAAGGTCAGTGGAAAAGGAGGAGGAGGAAGTGCTCTGGGCACCAGAGAGGAGATTCCCCTGCAGCCTGTGGGTGTGAAAAGATCCACTTGAAGCCTGTGCAAGAGACTGACACCAGAGCAGGTGGATGACCAAAAGATGCTGTGACCCCGTTGGAAGCCCATGCTGGAGCAGGCTCCTGGCAGGGACCTGTGGACCTGTAGAGAGAGGAGCCCACACTAGAACAGGTTCTCCTGGTAGGACTTGTGACCTTGGGGGGGGACCCAAGGCTGTTCTTGAAAGACAGCAACCCATGCAAAGGGACACATGCTAGAGTAGTTGTGAAGAACTGCAGCCTGTGAGAAGGACTCATGCTGAAGAATTTCATGAAGACCTGTCTCCAGACTGGAGCAGGGGAAGGACTCCTCTCCCTGAGCAGTGGCAGGAACGTGTAATGAACTGACAGTAACCCCCACTCCCTACCTGCCTTTGCCACTGGCAGGGAGGATGTAGAGCTCAGGAAGGAGGAAAGGGTAGGGGGGAGGAGTTTTTAAGGTTTGTTTTGCTTCTCATTACCCTATGCTCAAATTTTGACTGCTAATAAATTCAGTTGATATCCCCAAGTTAAGTCTGTTTTGTCCATGACGATATTCAGTTTGTGATCTCTCACGGTCCATATCTCAACTCACGAACTTTTCATTATATTCTCTCTCCCCTGTCCAGTTGCAGAAGGGAGTGATAGAGTGGCTTTGGTGGGTGCCTGGCATGCAGCCAGGGTCAGTCAAACCACCATAAATTCTTCTGAAGTTTAGCTCTAGCAGGTTTTAAGAGGTAGCTGGCAGAAGAGAACGTTATGTGTCTGAAGTTGTTTTTCTGGAATAACACTCCTGATGTGCATATAGTGAGATGAGAGACTGAAGAAAATAGTCCCAACATACTACTACACTTTCCAACAGGAAACACACTGAACTTTGAGACAGTACGTAATTCAGGAAGAAGAGTAATAGAATGGGTATTAAAAGAATTTCCTGCCAAAGCACAAATATTATCAATATGTAAATCTTCACAGGAGGTACTTAATGCTTTTGATATTAAATACTCTGCCTATGCAAGTCCTCTCCTATTGCTCAATCCTCTTCAAAACTATTGCAAAGCTTTCCAGATGAGGAGATTATGTCAAGAATCCTCTGTCTAGATGGTATTTCTCAAGTGCATCCAAGTCTCGTAAATTGCATTACAAGGTCACTTAGAAAGTTCTCTGAGTTGTCAACAAAACCAGTTTTAAGCCCAGAAAAGTTGCAGAAGCACTCATCTAAACATTTGTTAATTGTAGAACCACAGATCTGTTCATTACTGTCCTACTTTGTCAACAATAACACCCACCTCTATCATCACAAATATAACCTGACTGTTGCCAGTAATTCCAATTTTCTTTTTGTCATAAATACTCACAAAAAATTCAGCTACCTCTACAATGCATATAAGCCATACCTTTAACAACTGCCCTGGCCCTGAACTTGGCTGAACGTGCTCAGTACATCACTAAATTTGCAATTCTTTTAAGTCAAGTGCTGTATTTGTTGACTTTTGCTGAGTTCACTCCAAGCTTTTCAGTATTTCTGAGTTCTGCAAGAAAAGGCTTTTGGAAACCTCTGTCCCTTTCACCTACTCTGCCTGCAGAGGAAAAACCGACCTAAAACCGCAGCTTCATCAGCTTCATATCCTGACTTCAAATCCATATACCATCCAACTAAACCATCATCTTTCAAGATATTTACAGCCAGCTAAATAACTGGTTAAGAAAATATGTCTTCTGTCTTCCCACATTTTAATTAGCAAACAACTCAGAGCCACCTACAAATGTACAGACAGTTACTCTTCAACCCATCCCTCTGTCCCCCAGGTTTTCCTCTTGCTCTTTCCATTTGACCCCTGCCCACATCATCTGGATTCTACTTTGATGCCACTGGTCTTGAATTAGGCTGTAAATCCTTTTTATGAGAGCTTATACCTAACTACAAACAATAAAAGTGCAAGATGATGTACAGTGCTAATCCTAACAGGAATCTTAAAGCTTTATTGAAATACAACAGAATTTGAACCTATGGCAAATGTACAAATCTTCACTGAAAGCTACTTGCAAAAACACAGATTAGTGACATTTCCTCAAATATGAAGCACGTTTTCTTGATATTGCAGATACTGTTTTAGCTACCTACATGGCAATAATGTTTTGTAAAAACACTGAGCAGGACATCAGCTTCTATACAAAAAAGTCAGAAAGTGCAGAAAGTCTTTGGTTATGTGTCTCTCATGTGGAATGTAAAGGGACAGATTAATGTTTAGATTATGTCCTCTCGTACTTTTACACAAACATTTGAGAATTTTTACATTTGAGAACTTTTACACAAAAATATTTGAGAAAAAAGGATACTGACAACAAGGAAAAAACAAGTTAACAACAAAACCCTTTACCAAAGGCTTAGATATTTAACACACATACCAAGCAGACACATATCTTCTTTCAAGACCGAATACTCAGTGCTTTCAGTATCAACTTAAATCAGTTATGTGCTACAACCTCAATGCTCTTTTTCTGGTATGACAGCAATGCTGATTAAATACTGTTCCAATCACATAAACTGTTCTCTATGTCCTGGGGTCATATTTAAGCACCAGGGTCCACCCACACGTAAACCTAGTTGGCATGACCGGAGTCTTGAAATTGTCTCAAGTGACTTCTAGAAAAGTATGAATCAGCTTTTAGAACTTCCTTTTTTTTTTTTTTTGAAAGGGAGGAGGGACGGAGAAGGAAGGCAAAGGGTGAAGGGGGAAAATCGCTGAACCTCAAACAGCTGAAATGCTGTGATACGTCAGAGGTGAACCCAGCCATACAAAATCTCCCTGACGTCCCCATCCTTTTGCAGGGTTGGGCCTCTTCCAGGAAAAATAAATTTTTTTTAATGCCTTTTTTCTCCATGGTTTCTCTAATTGGTGCATTTCCCGTTTGCAGGACTCCTGTAAGTGATTGCTTCCTCTGTGACTTAGGATTTCAAATTCTAAATGAGCCACTGCAAAGATGATAAAGATGTGAAATGATCTTGTAAAAACTTTCTAGTGGAGTCTAGAAATGAAGCCAAGCAAAACCTGTAGAACCAAGCAGCTCTGAAAAATTAGAACTGAATTTACAGTTAAAAATATAACATAACCGATTTCATTTTTGCTTTTTCCTATCAGAGATTGGATGACTTCTAGATATTCAGACACAGACATCACAAGGAATATTAAGCAGTAGGTAGAAAAGTTTGGCCTAATTCGTATGTCTGTGATAAACCAAATAGGAGTTTTAAACAGACAACTATGTTTTAGGTGTCAAACATTTCTTGACGTCTGTGGCAGTTGGCAGCTGCAAACATCCGACTGAAAGCCCCATCTGCTGCTTCACAGCTTCCAGTCGAGGATGTTTACAGTCGCTTACTGTCAACAGCAATACACATTCCTTGGCTGTTTATTTTATATTATTAACATGCAGAGGCCTCCAAGCAGGTTAGTTAAGATCACTACCACTTCTGTTGCTGTGTTGCTGCCCGCAGATGTACACGGGTCTGTTTTTGTAAGTATTTACTTAATGAAATAAAGTACAACAGAGGAACATTTGCAAACAGCCAGGCGTATTTTATGTTCAAGCATTACGCTTCTAGAATTATGTTGATTATTTTACATCCAGTAAGAATTAAATAAAGGCGTATATAAAGGGCAACTTGCTTCCACTGTTGCATTTGTTTTGTTCTCCGAGAGACTTGAGCAATCCCGTCACATTCATATAAAAACTGCATTACTCTACAATAAAATCCACTTATCAGCACAGAAACTAAAGATGGTAACTGACTGGCATGAAAATAGAACCAAACCCTTCCTAAGGGTATTTCACTACAGTGTCTGGGATGGCCTCCGCCCCACAAAAAAGTGGGTGCAAGGGAATTATATGATATTAGAAGTCAGTTTATGCAACACTTGCTTCAAAATAAAATCATGGAAAGAAACCTACCACCCAGCCCACTGAGGACTATGAAGAGGCACGAAGTTGTGCAGCAAGCTCTGCAAAGGCTTCAATACAGTTCAAACCTGCTAGGAGATTTCTACAAATTATCTGAGGTAATCATTTGCTGCTACACTTCACATAGCTGGCAGAATAGCACTTCTCAGCAAATAAAAAAGCCCGAAAGATTTGGCATAACACCACCTTGGTTGTACAGTTCTGCTGTTTGTTTTTCATTCTATCTCCCGTTTCCTTATTAAGTTAATGATGGGGAAAATTAAAGATTAATCACTCAACTATTTTTCTGAAGTCATATGAAACCGCAGCAGGCCAGCAGAGTGATTATATCACTCTAATTAGAAGGTGTTTTTCCTTGAAACTTTCTTGCCCCCAAATGAAATTACCACACTGTAAACCGAGTAGGTTATGAAAAGACTGTAGTTGGGATTCAGAAGCCTGTAGTGTATTTATTCAAACTGAGAAGTGTGAAGGATCTCTACAAATCACTTTCAAAACTCAGCATTGTATTTTCTATACTAAGGTTAAGAAAAGTAATCTTTCGGGCAGCAGGTGAAAACAAGCAGAATTATGTTGAGGCCTTTCCCTTTATTCAATACCAACTTTGAGCTATTAAAGCTTCCTAGGGAATCACATTTTCTCAATGGGTCGAGTCACTAAGGAAACAAAGCAAACTTTATCAGTGCCGCACAATTCTCCATTCCAGAAATTCCTGGCACTTGGCATCTATATACCACACCAGAGCCACAGGATCCACTCACCCTCTCCTTAGGAGAGCTATGAAAGCTATGAAAGAGGAGAGCCATGACAAGCTATGAAACTCTCAGCAAGGTCCCCAACTTTCACAAAGTTTCACAGTACAAGGAGGTACTGGCCATTCCTGTGTGAGGTCTACTGAGGCACAGGATGGTAGGAAAATACATTTACTGTAACAATACTTTTGGGAAAAAAAAAGAAAAAGAGTTCCTATTTTGGCAAGTTCTATCTTATTTAGCACAAGCCAGCTAAGAAAAACACTTGTCACCTTGTAAAACAGTATGTGCAGACTGTAACAAAAAAGGCCAACAAAAAAATCCTCAAATGCAAAGCACTGATTGCAAAATGAAAATATTTCACCTTAATTACACCTAGTCATGAAACTGAAATTAGCCTTTTATTTGTAAATGTACTGGCCCAATATCTACAACTTAAAGGGGGACAAAGTAGGGAACCTAAAAATTCTAATAATTTGAATTAATTAGATGAAGGACATTATGTCAGCAACAACATGTAATTCCACTCCATGTATGGCTTTCTTTCCACTTTTAAAACATATCAAACAGATTATATCTGTATGGAAGTCAAAGCAAGGTCAATCTAAAACTGTGAGGCACTTTATCACATAGTATGAACTGTTAAGCAAGAGAATTCCATCAGTTATCTTTACTACACTGATTTTTAATTTGTAAAGTCTTCCTTAACACCTCTATAAGAATAAAGTGTCCAAGACTTGAATAGTAATCACCAGGACTTGATACATGTTCACTTTTATTTGTTCACAACCTTATCAAGATAAGACAAAAGGAACAATGTCTTCATGAATTTACAGTTCATGTCAGAGAAGGAGCAAGGTAGCTCTTAAGCCCTGTTCAGTTTAAAAAAAAAAAGCTTTCAACTGTTTTTCTCTCACTTTTCTGAAATTTCCAAGCCAGATGAATGGCTTATTGGTGACAAACAAAAAACAACAAAAAAACTAACAAAAAAAGCAACTCAGCCAAAACTTTCCAAGTGTTCCTAGAATTCAAAACCAGGGCCTCTACATTTTCTGTTATCTTCCATATAGATATAGATAAGGTGATATAGAAACTCAGACAAGTAAATTAGTTTTTAGCCATATCAGATTAACTCTGGAATACCAATAGATAAAAACGCAAATTCAAAGTCGTATAGAATTTGAAAAAAACCTTAACTTGTGGAAATTAATTCCTAACTTGCTTTGTAGTCTACATTTTCTAATTTGCTTGTCAAAAACTTTAGGATCATTAAATATGGGAAAAATGATTCCTCCTCTTGTCACTGACAGCAAGAGGAAGATTAAGCACACATTAGTTATATGAACTCAAGTTCACAGCTGTTATGATACAGCATGAGTATCTCCAACTGTTGCAGATGAATCTGATTCTCCCAACTGCATTTGAACTCACTCTAAAATGCCTGAAGCAGGAGGCTCTCCCTGAGCTAAGGCAGCAGTTACAGACAAGAAGTTGAAATTACGCATGGAAATGAGATACAAAATATACAAACGTTTGGGAACGAGATGTCAAAACTATTGGTAAAATCAGGAACAACATGCAGTGTGTTTTCTTGAGTCTCTTCCCAAAACTCAACGTCTAATCATTAAGAATTTTAATCAGCTTTTAATCTATCCAGGTGAATGACTACTAAGGTGCACCTCTCTAACAATATATCTGGAGAAAAAAGCCCAAGAACTTACTTCTTGGATACCAGCTGATCCTACTTCAGTTCCCTTCATGAGAGATACCCACACCTCCGAGGAGAATTACATTCTTCATCTGCCAAAGACTGCTCCTTAGATTTCCAGGAGTTCGTATCACATACATGAACAGAAGTTATTGGAATTCCAGAAGTTCAGTAGCTCAGATCACACAGTTCTCATTGCAAGAAGTCAGATAGCTTTTAACAACCATTATTTTCTGGTACAGTAATTTCAAACTCAGAATGTGTTTAAAGTGACACATTACTCCTGAATGCAGCTGTCTCTCAATTAGAAGAGATAAAGGTTAACTGCTAAGGCAGCATTAAGTATTCAGAACCTATACTGAAGTAGTTAAATTCTCCACCAGAGGTAGGTATAACAACTTCTCCTATTTATTATGTAAAGAAACATACAGATAACACAACCAAAACCAACCATAAAATAAATTTGAGATAGAGCATTATTTCAGAAAAGCAAAATCCCCACAGACTACCCTTAGTTATGCCTTTAAGATGGAGAAGGAATTTATTCATGCAATCATTCTAGATGAAAAGGACATACAGAAGCCCTTTGCAGATGGATGGACAGACACACAAGATAGAACTAGATTATTAGGAGGAAACCAAAGAAATACAGAAAAAGAGATTGAGAAGAGCATAGAAAGAACACAAGGGAAACCAAAGT
The DNA here is from genome assembly GCA_035041135.1 of Platyrinchus mystaceus. Taxonomy (NCBI): domain Eukaryota; kingdom Metazoa; phylum Chordata; class Aves; order Passeriformes; family Tyrannidae; genus Platyrinchus; species Platyrinchus mystaceus. Next base: position 85,281,308 of record JAWWLV010000121.1, on the reverse strand, counting down.
ATACCAGTCTAAAGTAGCAGGAGAACACTCACATGACAGTTCTGAAATCTAAGTTATGAGCACACAACAAAACCAAGAGAAGTGCGGGACGTAGGACTTATTAACTGAAATGTATATACTCAAAGTTTATTATTTATCAATTTGCACTCCTGAGACCTTTTGAAGGCACTTGAACCCGCTCTGTATGTGACCACATGAAACAAGGACGCTTTTGATAAAGACATCTTCTCCATCAATCAACGACCTGCAGCAGCAAGTGAAGGCTAAGGAGGGATATCAGCACTACTTATGCTCACTATAGAATCAGCGAACAGTACAGCGTTGTTTACTGCTCTCCATTTCAGTGCCACAAGGGCATCACTGTGAATCCCACAAACCTTAAGTAGTGGCCAGAAAGGAAGATGCAACGGGCTCAACTGTCCTCTCCTATCAGGTGCAGAAGTGGGTGATGCTCAGGGGGTGCAGAGCACTGCTCTCCTTGCCGGCAGAACTGAGCGCCATGAGCGGAGCAGCGATCGGCCCAAAGCCGTGTGTAAGTTCGCATCGCTGTGCCAGAGCCAACACAGAACACTTGACTTCACGGCTTCCTATTTCAGGTAAGTACAAAGACCATGTACTGGGTCAAAACAAGAATAAAGAGCATATGTTGAACCAGAAAACAGCCCCCAATGGCAATAATTTCATCTCATGGCTATTTGGAAGAAGCATTACTCAAGAGAGCACAACATGACAGATCCCAAGCTTAGCAGAGAACATTTATTTAGATTTGACAGCATGATCAAACTACCTATAGCACACAACTCATTCAGCTGTATTGTCCATACTCAAAAGGAAGGCAAAACACAGCTGCAGTGGTAACAAGCCTCTGGCGCAGGGGACACACTACAGGCATGGCACATACCAGAGATTCCTGCACACAGGAGCAAACAGGTTTGGACTGACCAGAACCATCTTCAAACACAAAACTCTGCCCCAACATCCTCCTAGAATTTTTACATTGCTTTCATTTTGTATTTTGCAAATTGTCTCCTAACATTTCTTATGCCCTTTATTCAGGACTTGTAATTTATGCTGAAAATACATTCTCTGGGGACCATATTTTATACCCTGCTGTATGGGACCACATGGAACAAGGATGCTTTTGATAAAGACATCTTTTCCATCAATCAGCGACCTGCAGCAACAAGTGAAGGCTAAGGAGGGTTATCAGCACTACTTTTATGCTTTTCTTGGGAAAAGCAGGGACTTGAACTCTGATCCTTTTGTTGGTCCAGTGACTCACATCTCACATGCTGCAAGTTTACCCTCATATTTCTAATTTCAAGGTCAGGTAATTCATGGAGGAGTCAGTTCGGCTTGTCCAAAACCAGGACACAGCACCCATTCCAACTCCACTGCAAATACAGGGAAGGCCATTTTTCTCTCCCATCACTCCTTCCCTTGTACAGAGCTCAAACACACAACTGGGACATAAAGACTCTCAAAAAAATTAGCACAATCATAATGTTTGTCCTTCATTTCCAGCAGATCAAAACAAATACAAGCTCTGCCCACAAGATTGTTTTCACTTGAGGTGCTCCAAAGGGCACAAACCCCAGATATTACAGAAGAGTCTGCATGGCTTCAGCTTACACATCCTTACCTATGAGGTTGTGCTATGCCCTGATTACTCTTGTCCCAAAGGTATTTGAACATTACCATAAATTAGTTCTAGATGCAAGAGAACTTCTGGGTACTTCGCTAAGCAAAACATCCACTAAAAGTGTGTAGAAAGCAACTTCATTAACAACACTGTGTGCTAAATTAATTCAGAAAATGCTTATTTATTCACAGCACCATGAAAGTAAAACATAACAGCAACATTTAAAGAATGAAACGAGAGTTCATGTACAGCAAATGCATTAACCTTTGCACACACACAGACTAGGGCAATACACCTACTCAAGTCCCATTCTTCATTTATTTCCAATAGCCTCCCCTTTTCCTGGGTGTGACCAGGCTTATGGCATGGGGGAACAGAAAGAGGCTGAACATCAGCCTCAAGGTAGTTAAACACTTGCTTGTTCCCACAGTTTGTAATTAAACATTCTGACCTATCAGATAAAATGCTGACATCACACTGACAGGGCCATGAACCTGAATCTTGTTAATGTTAACCTGTATCCTCATCCCCCTGGAAAGGTCTTTCCTCCCAACTTTCCAGAAGCAGAAGCTGCAAGAGACTAACATGCACATAGAAAAAAAAATTATCAAGTTAAAAGAGAGGAACAATTTAATCCTACAGAGTGAGGAGAAAGCATTAGATTGAGCGGTGAAGCAAGGGGAGAGAGGGCTTACCAGCAAAAATGCATAAACATTAAGACACTGTGGAAGCTCCAAAGTGCTCAAAAAACACAGTAATCAACACTGACATGCCAAAGAAAGCACACACTAGAAAGTTCTATGAGAGGAAAAGGCAGAGTGAGCCCCACTGAAACAGCTAAAACAGAGCCGCACCTGAGAAATGAGAAGTAGGAAGAAGGCACAAACTGAGAAGAAACCCTACTGTTAACTTCAGACATCGGGAACTTAAAGTTATCCTCCTTCCACACCTTTATCCCAAAATTTCCAGTTTAAGTCACAGAAGAGTTACTCTGAGTGCTGCACCCACACAGCCTTCCACAGATGCAAACAGATCGTGTAACTGCATTTTGCTTCTGACAGCAGAAATAACTGCCCAGAGGTTAAAGAAAAGAAACAGATAAGGAAGCAGGAGGATACCTATAAAATAGCTTCCTACCAAAAAAACCTTTTTTTGATGGTTATTAGCAAGGAAAATCCCTGGTGGATAAATATAGCTTTTGTAGTCAGCTAAAAATTAGAGCTATTAGAACATCTCTTGACAGCTCTCAGTTGCTTAGACTCACAGAAACTTTATAATCAACTTGCTGCAAAACCTTTTATACAGAACATGTGTCACTGAAGAAAAACACTGAAGCAAAATCTGACTTTAGTTTTCAAATGTCTTAACAACTAATCCCCTTGGGATTATGTCAGGCATGTCACATTAGGATGGCTTGGGCTCGCCTTGACCGGCAAGTATGTTAAAATGCAACTAAACCTGTCTACATTTGCACTCCCAACACGTGCTTCTAAAATTTCAAGTGGTTATAGAGGAAAGGCATCTGTGGATCTAACACTGATCAAGACCACATTATCAATGTGTTTTACTTCAACATGAAGGCAGAAGCAGTCTTAGAGAATAATGTAAAACTTAGTTTCTACACACCTAAATTTAAAAGAGAAGGGAGAACTCTCCTGTGCAAAAATCTATTTGCTGTAGTAGGTTCTGTTACTATAAAAGGTACATTTATACAGGACCTGTTTTTACTGTGAAGGGTTATATATGCAAATGGCTGAATTAATAAACCAGAGTTCAGAATGAGCTTTTCCTGTTCTTGTTAATTTATGGCCCAGTGTTACATTTCTTTCATGCAATGCCACAGTTTTCAGTGAATAACTTCACATTTTCCTCCTCAGACTGCAGATATAAAGAACATCAACCATCAGTTTCATAAGACTCTCCCTCTTAACCCTCAAGGGTTTAGGTGCCTGATAAAGTTTTAGATCTTATCAAAACTTCAAACATCCGTGTTTGGCTGCTACTACCCTCCGAGCACACAACTTTCTGCCAGCGGGTACTTGTGCCAACACTGAAGCCTCCATAACACTGCTTGAACCAGCACCGCACATCCAAACCACCACGAGGTTCTCAAATTCCCTGCTTGCCCTCTCACTCCTCAGCTGCTGAAACGCAAGAACATGGCTCTGAAAATGCAACTTCCAGATCTGTCCTTTATCCTAATGAAATAAGGAGTTTGGGAATCGACCAGCTGCACCAGGAACCTTTTTGTACAATACAAACACTAGGTTAAGAAGCATTCAGGTTTAAATCCCTCTCTAGGCCTGTCCCAGCCACAACCCAGAACACACCTTTCATTACTCCAGTTGAATTCCTGTGACTGCATGGTAATGCCATCCATGTTTTGTCCACTGCTTTCAACAGGAGAGGCTCCGCCCCGGAGCTTCTGCTACCCAGGAGGGCACCACATTCAAATCATTCTCCCAAATCAGCAATATGACCTACGAAGAACCTTTGGAAAAGGGGACTCTGCTCAGGCATTTCATTCCAGGACAGTGTTTGCAACTGCAAATAATACAGATGGACTGACACCTTCACCTAGCTAGACCCAAGACCTATGCCTCTATAAAAGTTAAGCTGCGGAGCAGATCTCTCTCTACATGTCCTGCTGGTCCCTGAAACACTCTGATTGTTTTCCTCTGAGGGGTAGCCAGAGGACACCTTGCATGGCCTTTCCCTGCAGGTCATACAGGCAAAGCAGGGGCCAACTCTGGGCCAAGGGCATCAGGGCAGCTGCAGGTCAGGCATCTGCACACTCCAGCCCTTAAGCTACCTTGGATATTTTGCCTCCTCCTTCTGTCAACTGTACTGAAAGTACAGACATGCTGTTGGTCTATTTATCTTCACTCAGGTTTCTAAAGAATTAGTGAAATGAATCACATGTGGCACTTGTAACAATTGTACTAAAATAAACAAAAGTCAACCACAGGATCACTTTTTAGTATTCAAAGCACTTGCACGCTGGTGAATGCAGCCCTGCTGAAAATACTCACTAAGAGGACACCCTCTCCCTCCCTGGGCTTTAACAGCTCCTAACCCTATTGCCTGCAAACACAGCTTGAACATCACATCTGATTTCATGGTTAGGTAAGGGGATTCCAGTACAAAAGCAGCATTGAGAAAACAGCTTAGAAAAGTACAGCAGCACACTGCCAGGACTCTAACTTTATAAGTAGATTTATAATTAAGAGTACGCGCTATTAATTAGTTTTCAATGGTAACAGCAAAGAGCTAATGATCTATTAAGAATCACAGACACTGCATTTAACATTTAGTATTTGCCTCATTTCTCATGAGGCAGAAGACAGACTTATAAATTCGAGATATGAATTCACAAGAGATCTCAACGCACAAAAACTATTGTCAACAACATTAATTTCAGTAGGAAACCTATCCTATAGAAAGTGAACATAGTAGATATTTTGACGGGCAGTTCACATGTAGCGCTTCCATTCTTGGTATGAGCTTTAGTTACAACAAAGCGATGGACAACAGCCATAAAGCAGGTAGTACGTGTTTTAACATGGGTGTATTAGGTTTGACTTTAAAAGCCAAGGTTTTTTTTTGGGGGGGTGGGGTGGGTGTATCTTCTGCAATCAAGCTTTTCAAACTCTGCCTTCTCCATCCAAACAGCTGGAGTACAGAAGAGCTTAAAACAAAAAAAAAAAGCGAAGTGCCCCATTGTGTTTTGACTCGAAGCAGATACAGCAGTAACCCTCAAGGTTACCTTGCCCTATGTGCGGCCTCAGGAAGGAAAAAAACACAGTTTCAGCAAAGGAATTTCTTGCCTGCCTGGAGGCCACACCCGCCACATCAACTGATGGCAGAAAAGCATTTGGATTCACAACTCTACCCGTAGCACCCAGCCGGAGGCAAAGCAAAACTTTCTCATTTTCGGAGAAGAAAAGAAACTCTTGCTCAATAAGTAGCAATTATGCTGCAGAATTTATATGCTGAGCACGACTGAATGTACGAACACCAGATCAGTCAACCATAGCTTTAGTGCTTTGAGTATGATTAACAGAATGAACTTTCAAAGGTCAATTAAATGTCAACACATTTTAAAGAGATATTCTTCTTAAGTTGGGGTGATGTGTAACAATACCTTCCACAGCTGCTGTGCCACTTTCATCTTAAAATTTTACCCATCCAATACTTACATGTGCAGATGTAAAGATGATAACTAATTAACCACTGATAGAAAATAATGGCTATTTATGCTCCTGGCTTTTCTATTGCTAAGCTATCTTTATTACTTGTGTCTAACCAAGTACACAGGAACACTTGCCCTAAAATTTCATTTCAGCTGTTGAGGGTGAGAGCAAAGGGAGAAGAAAAGGAGCAAGAACAGTTTGAAAGTCTAATAATTTACTATATGAAAATGAGAAGAGGCTTTTGATATGCAATTGAGCTGCCTGGATGCAAATCTGGAGGAGGAAGAGGGGGATGGCATCGTAACTGAATTAATGATGAACACATTAATCATGACTTTAAGCAGCTCAGCAATTTATCTCTTCACTTCTAAACATTTCTGGGAACGCAAACTTCAGCTAACTAGCTCAAGACATCTTAAAACTAATACTGAAAAAACTTAACACTCAGTACAGATTCATTTAAATCACCCCTCAAACTGGACGATCAGATCATCAGTTTGAAAAAAAAGAAAAAAAGGTCTCCATCTCAGTACAAACTAAAAGGATTAAAATCCTGACCAAGGCCTCACAACAGTACTATAATTATTCTGACATGAACAATATTTATTCAAGAGCAGAGCTAAAGAATCATTTGAGAGTTGAGAAAAACCATCAGAGAGCCGCACTCTGTGCAGACACCAGAGGAAAACAGGCTGCAGAGTTTTCCTTCTATAAGGGCAGCGGTCCCGGCACCTCTCCAGAGGTAGGCTTGTAACTCCACGCGATTTTAGGATGAGTTTTTCAGGAGGTTCCCGCTCCGGCCCTGGCAGCCCCGCTGGGTTTCGGGCCAGGTGCGGGTAGCGGCGGCTCTGCCCAGACAGGGACTAGGGCGGGCAACCTTCAAAGTTCCTAAAAAGTTCCCAGCCCCGGGGGCTGCCTGACTCCCGCCGGGCACGGCCGCCCCGTCCCCGCCGCACCTGCGGTCCCGGCCGGCGCCCGCGGTCCCGGCCGGGGAGCGGAGGGCGGAGAGGGCACCCGGCCCGGCCCGCCCGGCCCGCAGGTGACCAGGACACCCGCCCGCTCCTTACCTGGCCGCGTCCCGCCGGGCCGCGCCCAACTTTCCCACTCCGGGCGAAACTTGCGGCAGACACCGGGCCCACTCCAGACGGCCGCCTCCAGCCCAGCCCAGCCCGTCCCCTCCCGGCCCAGCCCCCCGCCGGCCCGGCCACAGGGGCGGGGAAAGGGGGCGGGGAGAAGCGAGCCCGCCCCCCACCGGGCATTGTACGCCCCCGGAGCGCCTTTCGCGGCGGGAGGGGCGGCGCAGGCTCCTCCTCCCCTCGCCATGTTCTTTGTCTCTCCGGTCCCCCCCGGCCGTTCCGCTGGCGCCGCGGCCGCCCCGGCGGGGCCGTCGGAGCGCGGCGGGGCCGCCCCGGCCGCAGGTGACCGAGCGGCCACCCCCGCCCAGCGCCGCCCCCCGCCGGCGGGATCCCGGCGCGCTGCGCCAATCGGCTCGGGGCAGAGGGGCAGCCCCGGCCAATGAGGCGCCGCGGAGCGCGGAGGGCGCCCCGGGCGAGCCAATGGGGCGCGGAGCGGCAGGCGGGCCCGCCTCCCCCGCGCGGCGCGCGGAGCGGGGCAGCGGCAGGGGCGGCGGCGCGCGGAGCTCCCCGAGGTCCGTGAGGGCAGCGGGTCTCGGCCCCGCGGGGTCCCTCAGCGCCACGGCCGGCCCGGGTACCCAGGCCTGCAGGCCCCGTCCTGCCTTGCCTATCTCCGCCGAGATTTGGCTGGGGAGGCGGGAGCAGTAGAGGGCAAAAAGGGCTTGCGAAAAAGCAGAGTGACGTCCCCGCTGGGCGTCCGGAGAGAGGAGTTGGTAGAGACCGGAGCAGCCGCACAGTCTGAGAAGAGCTGTCTGTCCTAGTGGTTGTCTCTCACACGGCCAAAAGCCTCGTCTGATTCGCCCTTATGTCAGTTTTGTATTGTAAGGAACACGAAGTCTCTTATATACCCAAGCAGTGAGCAGAAGAAATAATAATAGCTCAGAGGCGAAAGCCACTACTTTGAGGTCTCACTGCCCTTCCCATGACTGTCATAGAATCATCAAGGTTGGAAGAGGCTTCAAGATCATCAAGTACAACCATCCACCCACCACTACCGCTTGCAACCCCAAAATCACTAAACCAGTGCCAGATCCAAATGCCCCCTGAACACTTCCAGGGATGGTGACTCCAACACTTCCCTGGGCAACCTATTCCAGTGCCTGACCACCGTAACACTGAAAATTTTTCTTCTAGTATCTGATCTGAATCTCCCCTGTCTCATCTTAAGGCCATTTTCTTGAGTCCTCTCACTGTTGATGCTCATTTGGTGACCCACAAGTGTGCGCCACTCAGTCCTACTGAGTAAGTCACAGTTACACACCTCAAACCTGTTATGGTTTATTCCCAAAGTACATAACCTTGTTGCTTGGTGCCTGAACTCTGGTCATTACTCCAGTCCTCAAGTTCAGACAAAACCTTTTTCAGACTACCCTGACCTTTCTCCTGGCTGTCCCTCACAGCCCCCGCCATCAGGAAATTTTACCAGTACATCTCATAATTTAACATGTGGATGAACCTGTTAAACTTTAAATAGTTATGATGCCTGACCTTTCTGGAACATCTTTCTGTGGAGAAGCATTTCCTCTTTGGCATTTCCCTTTAGCCAACTTCTTACCCACTCTGCAGCACCTCACCAACTTCTGTAACAGCTTTCCATGAAATCATGTACCAAATGCTGACTGAGGTCTAGTCATGGCAGATCTGCTTTCTCCTTATTCAAGAACCTCACTGCTCACAGAGGGTACTGGGGTTGCTTCACCAAATATACCTTTGGCAAAGTGCTGTTGTGTTTTATCCCACTTTCCACTTGCACCCGTTTCTTTACATTCTCCTTGCACATTTGCACTCAATCCCTAGTGATTAATGGCAGTGGATAAGTAGTCTGCAGTTGTTGGTGCTGACTTTGAATGCTGGCAGTAAGAGCACACTGGTGGGTAGCCCATGTGGGCTTCCTCCTGCCTGGAGAAGAACATCTGACTCAAGAGATGAAGATTGCCATGGTAGGAGTCTCATGCCATAGATACAGTAGTAATAGAAGCGAATTCCTCGTATGCCATACACTTTGTCTTGTGGCCATGGAAGAGTCCTCAATATTATAATTAATAAAAATAGACTGGGCTAACTTGGAATTTTTTTCCCATACATTGCATGGAAATCCTTGTTTCTCAGCCTTTTGTCTCAAGAGCTGAATATCAGTGTGTAAGCATGTTGGTGCCAGCATCCTCTTCTGTGTATCTCAAAACAAAGCCTTGGGTTAGGCTTTTTTGCTGCATTTCTGTTTTTCAATTAAGGTCTCACCTGCTGAGCTAACTTGGTACTTTTCTGGTGTCTGCAGGTTTCATCCCAGAAGTTACGGTATTGTTATTGCTTGAAAGGTGTGCAATTCTGTCACAGCCAGGCACGAGTCCAGGGACGGAGCCCAGGCCTTCACTGTGGTACAAATGTCTTACCAAAGATAAACCTGCCCCCAAAATCCCATAGCTCAAGCTGGACAAGATGTAAGAGATGTTGAAGGACCAATGACATCTAATACTTATCCAAGGAATATAACTAAGGATTCAGCCAAATCTTGGCAGCAGAGCAGGGCAAGAAATTTGGAATCACTCATATCCATACTTCACAAATCTCTTCTGCAAAAGCCATGTCCAGCTTCCCGACATGTGGATGAAGCAAGACATACATTGGCCACAGCAGATACATCGTGATTTGCAATGCCTTTATGAGCTGCCATAGATTGACCCAGGTAATTGGCCAGGTTCCTACTCATAAGCTGTTTCAAATGTTTCAGACATTTCCTAAGACACTTCCACAGGCGAAGAGGCTTATGTTAGCATCTTATCTCACTTTTGCCATGACTAAGAGATGGGCACTGTGGCTTGGCTGACCTCTGGTAACCCCGGCAGTGGTGAGCTCTCAGCAGGCTTTAACACCCAGATGGATCGGTCAGAAGGCTGGGTTAGCCCAATCTTCCTGGCCTTCAGAGGCCTGAATAGTACCATTTTACACTTAAAATAGCTTGGTAAGCATAGAAAGTTCAGTCATATATTAAAGGTGTGCAGGCCTATATTTATTATCTTTTTTTCGGTCACAGTTTATTATTGTAATACCTGTGAGTGAAAGCTATTAGACTCTGGCAAATGAAATGTTGAGTTAGAAAAAAATTGTGTCTACTTTGTTAGGGGCTTCTCTCTCACAAACGCAGTAAGTCAATGGTGCCCTTGTAGTGCTTAATAGAGAAACCATTCAGAGTTCTTGGGGTGGAGGGGGTTGGGTTTTTTTAATTACCAAGATAACTTCCTCGTCAAATCCATTGCTCAAAGACAAAACAACTGTGTTTTACTCACTTTCACTGCTGTAGTGATATGAAAAGTTGGTGATATATTCTCCCCAGAGGTCATCATAGCTACAAACAAGGTTGTGGACCTAATATATACACACAGACTGGTGGACAAAGCCCAGTGTTTATTGTAGTATAAGAGAAACTGAACAGAAGGGAAGGAGGAGATTAAACAAGACATTTGGAAAGAAGAGACACCTACCCTACATGGCATCTGATTTGCAGCGGAGCATCTGGATAGCAGGCTGGAAGGAAGAAAAAGCACAGTCATTTGATTTTATTTTTCAATGAAGGACAAACACACAGCAACTTTAAGGGCAAAACCAGTAATATCTTCTTTCTTCTTCTGATCCAAACTCAAGATATGTCTCAAACTCCTTTCGAGCCAGTACTCATGGCCTCACAGATTATTTCCACCAAAAAACCAAGTCAAGGGTAGAGTTGGAAGTGGCAGTGACAAAGTTCTGCTTCCTTGAGGAAGAACATACCTTCTTCAATATTTATTCAGTACTCCTAGCTTTCTTCCAATGTGTTTTCTACCAGAAAGATTCCTCATGTCTCTCTCAGTCATCATTTTCCACCCTTCCCTTGCAGCTGTGACCACTTGTCTCTGTGTCTCGCTCTTTCCAGTCACAAACAAGCAACACATTCTGGCTGATGTTCTGATTCTTTGTAGCCGGGCCTATATAGTCTGAGCTTTTGTGTGAAATTAATATTACACCATTTTTCTTACTCTAAAAATGTTTGTACTAAAGAAGTTACAAAGTTAAGCACTCTTCCAAGCAACACATTTCAGCACTATAAAATGTTTTTCTGCATAATCCAACTTTCAGAACCGCTCTTGGTTTTATAATGTGTAGCACAAGAGGATCTGATGTTGATTGGCTGATAGATACAGCCATAATGAATCTTCTTAATGCATAATTCTGCCACTTAATTTCTCACTGAAACAATAATTCAGAATTCACTGCTCCAAAATTTGTTTTCTTCTTCATTGCAATGACGGTTTCTTATCTGCAGGAGATGTAATGTGAATATATAACGTTCAGACAAGAGAGGTTACATCTTTGCCCTCTACTATTGTCTTCAGCGCTGAAGCATAGCAATGGGTTTCTTTGAAAGCACAGCAGACAGCTTTATAAAGTGGCCTCACTGGTAAAGAGGACAGCAGCAGATGTCCAATTCAGTACTTCTATCATGCACTCAGTGAGTTACAATTAGAGAGAGGAATGTAGTCTTTAACCTTCAAAAAACATGATCAGAGTAACTGCAATATTGTCTTGTATCTGAACATTAAAGTAAAATTAACCCAGCTTAGAAAATACCTAAAAAATACTATTTTACAATTTAATTAAAAGTGATTTTTAGACTTCAGATCTCAACTATAACTAAATATTATTCTTGACTGATAGGGTTCAAGTTAGTACCTCACAGAGGTGCTAAAGGTTCAATTTAGCACCTCACAGAGATATGCCCATGATATCCCTGCTATTACCAGTTACCCCCTTCTCTCTCCGTAATTATTAATACCATAGTTTACCTCCATATAGCATAGTAGAAGAAGCATATGCTAACAAAAAATACCTGAGTTCCCTAACAAAATGACTAGATATGATGTATTGACCATGACAGCATACACTTGTCATTTCTGGTCAGATTGATGGGACAATGCAATAGCTAATTCCAGAGAATTGCTGTGGTTGAAAAAATTAAAATAAAATAAAATAAATAAAATAAAATACTATGTCCAGTTTTCAAAAGATGCGGAACCTCGCTCTGTTTTCAAGCCACACTACCAAGCCATTCACAACTTACATTTGAAACAACAAAACCCTAAAGAGTAATGAGCAAATCAACATATAGATAAAAGCCTGACAGCTTCAATGCTTGTGTTTGCTTCACAGGAGGTATTATAGCTCTTCTTTTATCCTAACCTGGTAGCTTTGGAAGAAGGTAGGGATTTTTCCAGTCACCGTTTTGAATTGCATTCTGCTATTGTCTGATAGCATCACTAGCTGAAACCTTAGCCAGAAGTCAAAGTGAAGCCAGGCATGAGAAAAATCTTTAGTACTGAAGGCCAACAATAAGGGCAGCGTGACTTTGAATCGTTGTTTAAAGAACGAAGAGCCCGGTTTTGACATTCTGTTATCAAAGGAATTTTCTCCTTAAGTTGTCTTGCCAAAGGCAACAGGACTATTTAGTTAGTACCACCTGATATTAGTAAAAAGTGAAAGAATCTAGTATTAAGTGGCAAATAACTACATTATAACTAGAAATATTTCTAATAAATCTTTTTGAAGACAAAGACTGCAGTTCTCCTGGTACAAGATATTAGATAATTATTTAAATTTAAAGCAATTTATATTTGTAATATTGTAAGAGAATAGTAAATGTCTGTAGCTCTTTGCATCTTCCACCAGGAATAGACCAGAAAATATTTAGCATATAATTTCCTAACAAATTAAAATTTGGAGTAGAGGTGAATACAGAAACAAAAGAGGGGAGAACATTAAATACTGTATTGGAACAACAATGATTTACTCATTTTTGGATGGTTTTGTGATGGTAAATGTATGTAACATGAACAGACGCACTGTTCATGAGCTTTTAAGGATCAGGGCATTGTGTACATTGGGGAGATGCCATCAAACAGCACGAATTCACAATTACGGTTTACAAGACAAGCTGCTTAGTATCATATGAGTTTTGTAAGGCTCCTCTTCTCTAGCTGAATGTGTGGGACAAGAAAGCAAAGTAATTAGTCAATATCCTTTGCTTTTTTTTGAGATAAATTCTTTTTTTCCGGTAAAAGTCTTTTTTTTCCCCAAAAAAATATTTTCAAGTGTCAGGCTTTCTGTGCTGTTCAGTAAAGCAGTACAGTATAGTAACTACAGTATAAGGAGTAAACAAGTAATGCCACAGTATTTTATCACATTATTACTTTGGTAATATGAAATCACTGAACATGTCATTCATGTTTAGTGTATTATTTTCTTTAGTAAATTACCAGTAAAGGAAAGCAGTAACATTTTACTTTAAAGTGTAGGTGGTGTAGTTAAAGATTGTATCATGCACGGGCAAAGAATTAAAGAGCGTAACTGTAAGTCTTACATTTCATAACATGTGAGTGTTTGATTCCATGGCTTTCTTTTAATGTAGTTCTTACAAGGAAACCCCCAAAGCATCATAGTCATACCTGTATGACCCATAGGGGCTGAAATGTTTAGGTTCCCTTGTGGAAACCACAGCTGCTGAAAGCAGCTCGTGTTTTCTTGTAGCAGTAGCTTATTCTCCTAAGGTGGACCAGCACAAGAACATGTCTCCTCAGTGGGTTTCAGCAGTAGCAGCAGCCACAGAGGATTCAGGGAGCTTGGATATCACCCCAGGACCTGCTACGCTACGTTTCCACATGACAGCTCTTCCACCTGCTCCTTCTGAGGATGACCCACTGATCAACTCGTTCCTGCCAACTGTCCAAAATCTTACTCATTCCTTACATTTATTTTCATTTTGTAAAGTTCTTGGAGATCTGCTGATGCAAAAGAGTACTGGAGTGGCAGGTGCTCTTCCCAAACACTGCCTGGGAAACAGATTGGAACAAAGGAAGAATGAACCAGAAATAGGACCAAATCTGCCTGATTGAGTGACAAGCACCAAGAACAAGTGAAACCACAAATACAAGATCGAAATCCATTGGATAACTGTTAACAAACCTGTTTTTCAGGTCTGGGTAGTTGCAATGGTAGAGAAGCTGAATTTCTCTGTCTTTCAGCTGTCCACAAAGCAAATAATACATTTTGGGAATGATTGTTCATTTTTAAGTTAATCATCAGGAAAGTTCTGGAGTACAGTGTTGCTTTCCTGCAGAGATGCTTTTTAATTTAGTCATCCTGGTAGGTATCTGACAGCCCACTAGCACTAAAGGGCCTAGAGATCCTCTGTGAAGGGACGAGGTTTTGTGTCTGTGCTGAGAGGAAGGATGAAACCAGTGTTAGGTGAAAGGCCCCTTTCACACAAGCTGCGTGTCTGTCCAGGCCCTCATCCCACCCTCATCTTTGCATCCTACCCTCATCTCCACATCCCACCATGTCTCTGCATCCCACTTTTGTCTCTACATGCCACCCTTGTCTCTGCATCCTGCCCTCATTCTCAGACACTGAATTTTTCTTTTTGCTGGGGGTTTCACCTGGAGCAGCTCTTCAGATCCAGAATGATCTGCTTGGTTCTCATTATTACCATAGTATTTTATAGCAAGTTTCAAAAGTGCACTGAACTGACAACACTGTCGTGCTGGAATAGCTAGAAAATTTCTGTACTAAGGTATACAGCACTTCCTTAGCTTGCACTCCCATCTCCTAAAGCCAAGGTTTTGTTAAAACACACAGCTGAAAAACTGAAGGTTAGAAACAGCATAGTACATATATTTGAATGGAATCTGCCTTTTTTTTTTTTTGGCAGCTGAATGATTTAATATATGTGTTTATTCAGCAAGGTTGGGAATAAGCTGCTGTGGCAGTAACTTAATGATGACAAGCTCTGATTTCCAGGCAGTGTTTTTTATAGCAGGTCATTGCTGTCTTCAGTGTTTGAGACAAATGTTGGATTCATTGGGGGATCTTTCAGCAGAAGGATAATATGTTGAAAAGCAGCTCTGTCAAAATTATTTTGCTGTTGAACATTTTCTAGTAATCACAGGATCTGAAATGTGATTTATTAATTAAAACCTATCAGCACATGCTCTAAAGAAACCAGCATGGCTGAACTATGTCCTTGTTAAATGAGATTAAAGGACATGACAAAAGTTTGTATAGTATGCCTCAGCCCTCATTTCCTGTAAAGGATACAGCTTGTTATTTTTCAAAATATGCTGAATATATTTTCTTATATCTTGGTTTATTATGACCCGTGGGAGCAATTGTAAAACTGAAGCATACAAGAACTAAGAAAAAAAAACCAACAAACCAAAACTGGACTGCACAGGAGGAGCTGGCATATCCCAACTGTATTATTCTCCTGTAAAGGATCAGAAAGTTATTTGGCCAGATTTTCTCCAAAAGGAACAAAAACTTTGAAAGAATCTTTGCTTAAACTTTTGTCAAGTAATTTTTCAAATAAATTTATTGAGCTGTATGACACATAAAGAGAAATAGAGCATGTCTTAATATGAACAAAGGAAAAGACAATTAAAACCCCCTATTAATTAGCAACGTGTAGCTGAGAGTATCATCCTATGACCCTTCAGTGGGACTGCTGTAAGTAGTGCCTAGTTCCACAGCAGGTGACAAACTTCTTGCAGTCTGCTGTGTTGGGTTATTATAATGCACTGAGCCTGTATGTTCAAATTTGTCCTTGACAGGAAAACGATTCCCTGAGCTTGTGCAGGCATGCAGGTAATGCTGTATAGCTTGCTGCCAGGCTCCCTTGCCATGTCTGCTCTTCCAAGACTCCAAGCTCCAGGCACACCTCTCTTTTGTCTTTCACTTTTTTGCTGCTGTTGTGTTTTTGCACCAGTCTGTGCTTCCTCCTGGAATCTGGGGTTAGTGTATAGTGCTGCTTCCCCATTGGCAGACTTCTAGCCTTTGAAATTCAGTCGAACGCTTCATGTGCTGGCAACAAGACACATGGATGGTGGTGAGCTGGTGGTATCTGAGGGAACTAAGTGTCGATCAAAGCTGCTTTTTCCCCTCAGTGATCTGTACCTCCCTAAACCCCCAGCTTGGCCATAGAGACATCCTCCAGTGTGGAACAGACTGGGGGCTATAGGGACCTCTGCTCTGCTCTGACTCTGCTGGGAGGGGAGTGCCCTTCCTGAGTACCATTTTCTCCCAGGGCTCCCAGGAACTTTGTCTCCACCATAACCTCACTATGTCCACTTTCATCCCAGAATCTCCCAGTGCCTTTCCAGTTTCATAGAGCCAGCAGCAGCTCTTACTCTCTGGCAGAGGTGACAGAGGGATTAGAAAGTGCTGCACACAGAGTAGCAACATGGAGATAGCTGAATAAGTCCTGAATTACTTATTCAGGCAGTGACAGATAATAAAATCAGCATTGTTTGGTAGTGCATTAATTCATTGGGTATTACTGTGTCGCCATAGTACTGGCTACCTCAACTTCGACCCAGCCTATATAGTTACTGCTGGAGGGGGACTTGTGAGCAGCCCACTGCCATCCTTCCTCTGCTAGAGAGGATTTTCTGGGCTTCTCCTACACCTTTTTCTGATCCTTTTCTGCCACACTAGAAAAAAATGCAGGGGCCTTTTTCTGAGTCCTTCCTTCTTATGCCAAGGCATTGTCTAGGTGCACTCAGTTGCCTTTGGTTTCACCTCCACTGCTATTCCAAGTCTGTACCTACTTTACACAGCCTGAGTAACGTGGTACTTTGGGCTTATGGCATCACTTGCTAAGCATCCTGATGGCAGTAAGCCCACCCCCATGTTTCACGGTGCTGAGGTGGTGCCATTGTAGCCATGACCCAGCTGCTGCTTGCCTGCTCCCCCGTGGGAAGCACGGTCCTGGTTCTCCTGCTCTCTATTCCCTGTGCAGGACAGGTGTCTCATATCCAGAAAGACTCATTGCAATTGCTCCCCTCAGTTATGTCTGTTTGGCTTTGGCTGCCTCTGTTTCTGGTCATGTCTGCTTTTGCTATGAGGGTGTAATCAAAAATTGGTTTGAATGTTACCCCCTTGGGCACAAAATCAATGGCAGAGGCTGCTGCCACGTACCAATATCCCACCTGAGAACAGCCCATCCGCATCCTTCCTCGAGCATCCTTGTGATAGTCCACCTTCAAAAACCACAGGAATATTGCAGAGCAATTGCATAACTCCTGGCATTAAATGTGAATGTGCTTGATATGACATTTTGCCAAGAGCAGACTGGGATTTCATACAACAGTTCACCACAGGTACTTACACACTCTGTTGGACACGAATGCGTGGATAGACAATACGTTTTGCCTTGGAGTAACCGGCACAAAGTACTGATGTGCCAGTGCCTGTGGGAGCAGATGGCTTGCCTCTTTTCCTCCAGACATTAAGGCTCTGAATCCATAACACATCTCTTCCGCAGATTCACAGAAAGCTGCAGAGGAACTGTCTGCTGTCAAATTTTTTCTTCTGCCTGGTGGGACCAACTCCAAACTCAGCTATTCACATTGCTGAAACAATTCTGAAAACTTATACTCTGGAGTTTAAAACTAAGTGCTGAAAGTGGTGGGGAAAACCCAAGCAAACCACAGCATGTGTGACTAAAAGCAAGATGATAATCAGTGGTCCTTGAGACCTAGACAATCCCTTCTCTGTGAATCACCAGGGACTTGACTATAGGCCATTTGGTGGGCAGCAAGGCAGATAGCACGGGCTGTGTATGGGTGGCCCAGCAACACCAAATCTGGGAAGAACTGTAATACCAGACCTCTTCTTGAGTTTCTGAAATTCAAGCTTGTCTCTCACATGTTACAATATGGAAAGTATGCTGAATGACCATTTCCAGCTCCAACAGGAATTTTCTCTGACCTTTTGACAACTACCTGTTGTATTGCCTCCCCAGCTGGAAAAATGGAGAGAATAGTTCCCTAACTCAATAGACTGCTCAGATTTAAATTTAGTAAGCACTTTTAGAAAGTGGATTCTTGGACAGGCAGGTTTGTGCAAGTACTTCTGGCTATCACTGCTGTCTCCTTAGGGATGAGGAAAGGATGTACCAAATACAATAAGAATAGCAACAGAGGACTGGTACTGCTCTTGTTTCCAGGATGGGTGAGATGAATGCCATTTTATTCTTATTTGCCTTCATAAAGCATCTCCCTTTCTCTTTTTTTTTTCCTTAGGAGTTTTCATAAGGAGTGTTGATTTGCACCTTATATGAAATGGGCAAAATGTCATCAGGGAAGTTCAGCTATTAAAACAAACTGGTAAGAATTTTCAAGCCCTTATCTCCTGATGACAGAAAGGAATTTGGATTTTATGCATAACAAAAGTTTTGGTCCACAATGGCAAGAAAGTT
This sequence comes from Platyrinchus mystaceus, assembly GCA_035041135.1. Taxonomy (NCBI): domain Eukaryota; kingdom Metazoa; phylum Chordata; class Aves; order Passeriformes; family Tyrannidae; genus Platyrinchus; species Platyrinchus mystaceus. Next base: position 85,263,059 of record JAWWLV010000121.1, on the reverse strand, counting down.
ACTTATCTTCTATATATTTGTTTCTGTGGCATTAGGTAATTCTGCTTTCAATAAGCACTTTCCTGTACACATAAACACACCAAATCTCTAGTGGAAAACATCTAAAGAGAAATGTAATCTTACCTTAATAAACAGGTATGATAAATTGGCCATTTGGCAGATCCTTGCCGAGCAGCGCAGTAACACTACGGTGCTTGGAATTCACTCCTATTGTCCCCAGTCTGAATTGCCTTGAAAAAGGTCACATGAGGAGGAAAGGAAGTTTTGACTTTCACATGCCTGTTATTGCTAAGGAAACCACTTCCTAGCTATTCACATATTCAGCATGTCTCCAGTTTTGGCGTTCTGACAAATGACATCGTGCTACTGCATCAAGTAATAAAGAAGGGTGGAGAAGGCTGTTAGACAACTTGGAGTGTTTGAAACACCAGTACAGCTTTTGTAGGACTGTCAAACTTCAAGTGGGCTCTGTGAGAGTAGGCAGGGTCCTTTGTTAGCTGCAGATGGGATACCTGGAGTTTTGAAATGTGGACAAAAGGTTCTGGGCTACACCTCAGCAAGCTCAGGTAGCCTGGAGGTTTCCTGGGTTGTAGCAATGACAATATTCTTACACCTCTGTGGATACTGGGAGACAAGTTTTCTGATACAAATATACGTGAGTTATTCTCAGTGCAGAATTTATTTCAGCTTTCAAGTACATACTTGCCTTTTCTTTGGCATTTGGATATCAGAAACTGAGCATGCTTGGTATGTGGTGATTTCATTAAAAGTACTTGGATTTGAATTTTGGGCCTGCAGAACTTTTCCCATTTTTCTGACTTCTTCCTCAAGAAATTAGAAAGATCGACAAGCTACCTTTGGTCAGGACTGAGAATCTCTACCAATGTGGGGATATTTTAAAGAGGATTGATGCAAAATTTCTTTGAGGTAATGTATGTGTAAATCTCAATCTGACAAGAGCAAAATATATCATAATTAGGCTTATTTCTACTCAGAGATAAAAAGTCTAGTATGATTCAGGATACAAGTGGGCTTCTCTGTAAATATACAATAGCTACTGACATTACTGGGACCAAGTGTGAGGCATGCACAAATCGTAGGAATTGAACAGCTAAAGCCCTGCTCAATTTACTGACGGGCTACTGAGCTTTTGATATGTCAAGATCTATTTGTCTAAACATTATCTGTAAAGACAACATAATGTAGTGAACTGAGCCTGGGACTGCGGAGGCCAGAAATCAATATTCTAATCTTGGCCCTGCTTCAGATGCATTTGGTGGCTCCAGAGTAGTTGTTTAATCTCCCTGCATGCTTACCAGAGATAAAACAGTTCAAATATAATAAACTCCACTGAAGAGTTGTGCAGATCAGTTCACAGCTTCTGTACACTTCTTTGAAGACCTGAATTTTTATATAAATATTACCATTACACGCAGGACTTTGTCTCCAGGAAAATAAGTACCGTGTATCTTAGGATTTGAAATGTCAGGTCTATTTTCTAGCAGACGCCCTTGCCCCATAGAGGCTTGATGCCCAGCCTGGTAGAAACCCAGAAGCCACAAGGGTATCTGCCATGATACTATCTTTTTCCCTGCCTCCCTTTTTTTTTTTTTTTTCCAATCTGTTAAAACAGAATTACTTAAAAAATGATTCAGCTGTTTTCTTTCAGAGAACATCCTCATTTTCATTCTGTCTGTGGCAGGAGTAGACCACACCTCAACAGAAGTGATTTGCTTAATACAGAAATAACAAGAGAGAAGGACCCTACATATGGCCTCTTGATTTCAGGAGAAAGATTAGAAAGTAGTTGTGATTTCTTCTGGGTTCAAAAACCCTTGAAAATGTGCTGGGTTTCCACTCATTTTCCCCAACATCATAATTTCTGAGTGATCATCTTACTAGAGGCTTAGCTGAGCTGCACTCATTCCCAAGGATCTCAGAAGGGTTACCTGAGGTGAGACAAAAGATAAGTCACAATAACTTTCTTCAGCTTTTAAAAAACAAAACCAACAAACCAAAGAAATTAACCAACCAACAACACCACAATTTACCTTCTATAATATAGGAAAGGAGAGAAATACTGGCTGTATCTCTCTTCCATGCAACAAATGACTGCCACCTACAGAGGACAAGAGCACCCATGTCCTATCAAATTGTGCACTTTTCCAACCCAAAAGAGCAGCAGTTTATGAATTGTTCTTGGAACTGTTTATGAGTGGACATTTTGAAATTGCTAAGAAAAAAGCAAGTGCTAAAACGATAGGGTTTACATTTACTGGTATGTATATTTGTTTTACAGTCATTAGTCCTTGCAGAAACAAGCCCAGTACCTCTAATGGTCCAGGGTTTTGTCTCCCATACTAGTCAGCGCTCATGATGCTGTTACAATACAGTTGTTAGCAGAGGCTGTAACTGGCAGGTGGTAGCAAAGTTTTGTTTAGCATCAGAAAAAGCTGGAAATATTTGCTATATTTGGCGGGGAGGCAGCAGGGAAAGCAGTGCATGGGGGTGATGCACTCATGGCAGCTGAGGTTGCTAAGCACACAGCCTGCTATGCCGCTAAGCAGGCAGGACCAGGCGAGCCATTAAGTCTGGAACCAGCTGAGTATTTAATAAGCTGCATGCTACCATGCATTTACATAGCTTAAGTTGTAGTAAAGCCCTAGAAGTAAAGGGTCAAAAGTGCAGGGCTGGAAGGCTAAAGCCTATGCAGACTGCATCGTATCCTGTCCTCAGTGGAAAAATGATGTGGGGAGGAACCATAAGAAAACGAGCCTCATTCCAACCAAGGAGGCCAAATTTAAAGGCCAAAAGGCAAGAATGTAAAAAATGTAAATGTAAAAAATAATTTAAGTTATAGCACATGTGACCACGTCTGGCAAAACTCAACTATACAAAGGTTGCAGGGTATCTACGTGCCCCCAGTAAACCAAGCGTAAGGAGTTCAGTGGAAAGGAAAATGAGATTCCCCTCCTTTATGGCTTACATGTCTAAAACAAAATGACTCTTTGCTTGCCCTATCTGTGTGCTCTTAAGATTCCTTCACGTGAATCATTTGACACTTACTTGTTTCCCAGTGTGCATATTTAATTATATCCCTGGGCATCATCTTCACCCTGAAACTGCCAGAGACCAGAGTTCTGTCTCACGCAGGGACTCTCTGCAGCAGGCTGGCTGTCCTCTCTCTATTCTCTCCCTTGTTAGAAAAGGCTGTTTCAATACAGAGCTACCAACTTCAGACAGGCGAACTCATGTCTGATTTCACTTCCTCTAGCATAATCACAGACTTCAGTGACTGTGCTTTTTGCTTTTCATTTATACTGACGTAACTGAGATTGAAATCTGTCCCACAGCAAATATTTATCAGAGCATATCAAAGGAAAAGCAGACCAGAAGAGAAACAAGCAAAACAGCGAGTGCCATTAAACTTTGCCAAGTTAGATTTCAAAGTCAATGAAAACCACCCCAGAGATACAGAGATAAAATGTAGGACAAAGTAGAATGTTGAAAAAAATAAATTTCCAAACACTGGCGTCCTACAGAAGAGTTTTTAATTACTTGTAACTTGCGAAGATTAAGAAGCAAAACCCACACAGAACTAACAGTATATGAAGAAAGTCAATGATTACCGCTCTGATGGTTTTGTTAATGTCTTGGCTTTGATATGTATACCCATCATGGCCACCTGCGCAGGTCAGGGACCTTTTCTACAGAGTACTGAGAAAGAAACAGGACAACATTCACAACTGGCTTTATAAATGATATAAAATAATGGTATGCCACACTTTAATTAGATAATTAAAACAGTTGCCGCTTTGCTAGATGCCAAGGACACCCAGTTTCTTGGCAACAGACCTCTAATTTTCCTTCTTTGATATCCAGGTCACAGCCATTTGGATTAGAGGCTCATTTCCAGCAGCAGTGCACAGCAGGGGTACACAACTTCCTGTCCTGCTGTTGGTATCTCCCTTAAGTTCAGCATCTTGCAACTACATTTAAAAAAGCTGTTAAATGTTAAAACCCTTATAAAGGGTAATTTCTCAGTATTCACAAAGGTCAGGGGACACATAAGCATATTTAAAAATTAGCCAGTCCTGTGCAACACCAGCAACTTCTTACATCATGGCAACAAAGTCTCATCCTCTTTCTAGCTAAAGAACATGACTGAAAGGGTAAAGCGAGCGAGAGAAAAACTCTTTCAACCGTAGCTCTTCAGCTTCTTAAAAAATAAGGTCTACCCCATCCCTGACCATTTGCTATTATTCCTCCTTATGAGGAAGAGAAACACTGTCCTAGGTCTACCTGCTGTCCAGATTAGGTGGGGAAATCACATACCTTTACTGAGCAGCATTGATTTGGTCAGCTAGCTGGAAGAAAAGCATGTAACCCTGAATGCTGGTATCAGTGCTTTGCCTGAGCTGATGTGATTTGAACTGAGGAGCAAACTGCAGCCTAAGGATTATCAAATGTCATCAATTCGTATGCAAGGCACAGTTCCTCATTCCCAGCCCCACATGAACTGGAAAGGCATAACAGCCCATGCATGTTTTTGAAAAACAGACTTTTTCATGAGAAAGGACTATAGAGCATGCTACCAAGGGGCAGGTTAGACAGAACAAATCATACAGACCAGATGGTAGCCACACTGCTTAATGCACTGTTGGAAGGTGCCCAGCTAGTCTGGGGATGAGCAACAGAAGAACCTATAGAGGTTCAAGTGCCAGAAATCTATTACATTATATTCCTGAGAACAGCTGAGGTGAATTAACCACAGTAGGCATTTACTACTCCTTCTGACATCCCTGAGATCCTGTCTGTAGTGCTGCTGTGGTTGCCAGTCCCTTCTCGGCCGACGTGAACCTGTTCAAAGCTAACCAAAAGCCAACTGTCGGGGCCAGTGTAGTGCCAAGCCCTCAACGATAAACTACACAGCAGGTGTATTAGCTTATGCTTGATGCTACACTAACCATCACTTGGGTTTTGGTCAGCTTGGAGCGTGACCAGAACAGGCTTACACCCACTCAGAAAACAACAAACAAACAGAGCTCAACAAAGATGGTACACCAGGTGTTACAGCAGTACTGGTTAAATGCTCCTCCCCCCAGCTACTTCAAGCAAAGGAAATGTTACTAGGAATATGCCTTCCACAGAGACTCTAATCTGACAAAGCTGGTATAAGACATGATATTTGTATTCTTGTGTACAGCCTGCATCCATGCCTCTGTATCACCATTTAGCTCTACAGAGCATCCTTCAAGTTTGATTCTTTTTCATTTGAGCGAATTCATGAAAACAATGTTGCAAAGTGAATTTTGGCCGCAGTCACGGAGATCATATTTTCTATTTCCTGAATCTGATCTTCCACTATGGACAGGTGAGGTAAATATCACAAATATTTTGGATGTATTTTGGAAATGAAGCTATGCCAATACTGCCTTTTTTTTTTTTTTCCCCAGAGAACAGCCTGGCCCTGTAGGATTGGTATCTTGTGCCCAGATGGGATAATAAATTAATTTTTACTCAAAGAAAAGCCACTTCTTTCTACCAATAAGCACATCAGATATACTGATACTGTTTTATGAACATTTGATGATTAGATAGCAGCCATTTCCTACATGATCTTCTGTTGAACAATGTACAGAAGTACTCCAAGGTTATGTTTTGCATATGCCATCTTCTCTTGAACCATCACTGTCCATATCCAGTCATCTGCAACATCTAAGAAACCATGGCGTAAAGTCAAGAGCAGGTTAGACAGACTTGACAACTCTACCATTCTGTATGCACCGACTCGGTACTATGGCTTTTTGTAGCTGGTACACAGGTACAAGTAGTTTAAAACCCTGATTTAAGATATTTTTATGTTTATTTGGGCTATCTTGTGAAGGAACAATCCACAGAATGATGGCATGCAATCAGCATACAAATCTGTCCAGAGAGGAAACCTAGTCACCAGCTGAAATCCATAAAATTATTACATATTTTAACAAAAAAAAATTATATGGTTGAGTCAGAAAGCAGAAAAAAACCCCCAAAATCTTAACAAAGAAACTGCATTAGTGGCAATGTAAAACATCAGTTCTTTTTAAAAAAGAAAATCTCTGCAGATGTTTCAGACTTCATACAAGAAGCTTGGTAAGACTCAGTTTTGTTTGTTTTAGTACAGCTTGTTTTCATCACTTAATTTTAGATAATTATTTTTCCACTTAATCAGCATCTGTCTCAGGTTTAAAGGTGCCTTATCACCTTTGCATTTGAGTAGTAAAGACTGCTGTTATTTTTATTGAAATCATGACCGTCTTTATTACTACCTCAGATACTACATCAATATATTTCCTGTTAACTATCCATATACGCTTTGAAATATTTTAGTCTACTTTGTTGTGGTCTCTGATCTGATGTCAGTGCACAGAATTACAGCGCCTCAGACAGCATCAAATTTCCCTTTTCTGAGAAAAGTTATTCTCTTTACTCCATTATTTCCCCTGACAGTTACTTCAAGCCTGTGACAATCACTTAGTCGTAACTCTTCACTGCTCTTTGGTGGTACATCACAGACAGTTAGCAATCTGTTACCATGGGATGGCTGCTCAGGACTCTGGATTTTCAAAATTTGATTTTTAATTAATAGGTATTCATCTCTCAAATCATCCTGGCAGCAGTCTCTGAAAATGGGCATGGAAAGGAGTTCCTCTAATACTGTAACTCAGGCTCCCTTTAATGTTGGATTACAGCATGCTAACCATGAAACCTACTGACCATTCTCTTTCTCATCTAGAAAAGGAGGATCTCCTGACTTCACAAAGGTGTTAAAAGATTACACATATATCCATGTCCACTAGAGAACTACGTCCAGATTTTGTTTGGAATGTAAATGTGGCAATGCCACTCCACAAAGAAGTACAGATCTTTCCGAAAGACAAAATCAACTGTCGTTGTCCTCCAGCGAAAAGTGAAGATTTTCATTCTTTCTCAGCCAACATTTCTTCATGCTTAGAGTCCCTCACTTGCAGATACAAGTGCTTCACCAAGAGATTGTACATGCTCTTCCCCAGCATAAATCCCATAATGCAGCTCATCATCCTTTACAGTAGCCCAGGACATTTGCTTGGTGGAGAACCTTGCTGCCCACTCTCCTGCTTTGTTGACAACAATGACACCCCCCAGGCCCCCAACTCGTGTCTTCATGTAGTCTAATGCAGTGTCCGCTGCCACCTCTGGTGACATTCCTGAAAAGAAAAATAAGATCACTTCATGGCATCTGTCCTGACACTAGTTTTAAAACTCCCTTCAAGTTTCACTCCTCCCCACAGAGCCAGTCAAATCTAATTTCTCTTTGAGCTAAATCAGCACGAAATTTCCAGTGTATCAAAGGAACCATTTATAGGAAGGCTCTGGACAGTTGCTAAGAGCTGCTGTGGTGTGATGCTGCTGCAAATATTTATCTGAATAGCTTCAGATTTTAATTCCATTTCAGTGTTTGATACAAACTAACTCACCAATCCTTTGTTCAAGAGACAACGTTTCTTATGCCATCATTTGAAGGGAAAAATATCAATTTGCAAGATTTTCATCACAGCTTTGTCACAAGCTAGGCCTAAAGCATTTACAATTTGAAAAAACCCACATCAAAACAATCAAGCATTTCAGTCATCATCGCTGTTCCAAGTCCACTGGCTGCAACAGAGGTCAAAGCACATTACTTCACATTGTCATAATATATCAAAACCAGAAATCAGCATTCCTCTTCCTGAAACTTCTGAAACTATCAGGCAAGATGAGACCTCAATGTACTAGACATCAGACAAAGGACCAGCATGGCAACTTTAGCTTTTCATTACTCGATTGGTATTAACAGGAGTATTTTCTAAATAAATCAAATTGAATGTGAACATCATACAAAAAGACCTGTAATAGCTGCAAGATACCTGTTCACTACCAGTTTAAATATACATTCAGGAATGCAGCTGGCTTGGCCTAATTGCCCTAAGATATATACCCTCGGTAATGTTATGCAGCTTGGGTTGCAGAACAAAAACTGACCTTCATGCTTTCCCTGCAAATTTTGAGTTAAAACCAAATAAAACCATCAGAGTCAGAATTATTCACAGCACTGGTGACTGACAGGATAAAGCTCCTTTCTCTGACGTACGGGTGACACTGTGACTATTCAAGTCAGTGGCACTGTCTTCAAAGGGTCAGTATTTCACTGTTTGAGTTTTTCACCAAGACAACAGCTGCCACCATAAGACAAAGATTCCAGCAGCTGCTAAGAATGGCAAAGCAATTCATTCCTAAAATATGGAAGTAAATTTTGCAGCATTCATCCAAAAGACGATATTTAGTAAGTGAATTACTGAACAGCTAAACAGAATTATGAGAGCTCTGTAGTTGTTCTCAAATATGCAACTTCAGTTCAAGGACTCAAAAAGTTACAATAACTTGAGGGTTTGTTTTCAGTGCCTTCATGGAAATGTTTAGAGGGGGAGGGCCGGGGGGAGTCTATTGCTGACGTATTTTCCTGGCAGCTGAGTTATACTTCTGGGCAGGATGAATGAAGGTAAAGCAAGCACTGGCAGGGTGAACAAGTGCAAACCAATTAGACATGAACATGTGTGGGTTCATTTTTTTTTTCTTTTTCTCTTTTTTCTATAAACTTTTTAATTTGAGACTCATTTGCCTTTCATACTGATTAATCACAAGCCAGATAACTGCTATCAATGCATAGGTTTTGCAATGCAGTTAACTTAAAGCCAGAGAAGAAACTGGTTTACACAGTTTAGACTAAATAGAGCTTAGAAGGCTCTATTCACAAATTAAATAGTTAGGGACATGACATAGAGAGTAAGGGAGAGCATAATGCATTAGAGCTTTGGGAATAATCTGTAGGTTGTATTTTATGATGAAACTGTAATATCAGAGATTTAGAGAAATGCACCCATACACAAACAGCTCTGTAAAGCATAAAAAAAATATTCTCAGCTGTTACTTGTCTCTCTACTTACTGCTTCTCCAATGAAAATGTAAATTGAACATTTTCCAACTATTTCCAGTTTGGTTGATCTCAAAGCAAGTTACACTGTACTGCCCCGAAGCTACAGCTTTCTAAAAATAATGGTGATATCTATATTAATGATTCTTGAACTGCATGCAATACAAGTATGTTGTCTGGCTATGTTTATAGACTGTAACATAATCAAGGGTTTAGATGACAGACTAACTCAGGAAGGTAAAGCTCCAAAGGGTCATCCCACAGTCAGATTATATTACAGTCACATAAGACATACTGTGTCAGCTGCTTACCACATACCCACCCAGTCAGTTTAGTACATTTTCCAAAACAAAATTGAAATCATGGTTAAAAAGTCTTAAAAGAATTTCTGTTGCTCTAATCAGAGTTGTTAAAATAAAGACCTTTATAGTTTATTAGAAAGGCAATATCCTATATCTTCTAGTTTCAGCTTCAATTATATCTCTAGCCCATCCCCTTACTGCTTCCTTAAATGTAACTTAATTTTACATGTTTTCTATTTCTTGTTCACAAAATTTTAGTTTATAATTGGGAAAAAATTATTAAAGAGAACTTTAGTTAAACAAAGTAGACAGTAATGTCATCAATGTACACTGATCTAAAGGATGATTAAATATCAGGCACCAGAGATAATTCTGTCCAATTCAGCTAGTTTAGCTTTATTAATACTTTAGTACTTCATTTTGTTTTTAAAGAGAGGTGACACATCCACATACCCCAGGGAGCAACTCTTCTGACACCTGTTAGAGCACGGTAGTAGATAAATTGAAACCTGCATTATCAACATTTCCTATCTGCATTATTTCAGCTTACAGGAAGTTTGGAATATACCTTGTTCCATGTGATAGAGGATCAGTCGGCCTAAGACCACTTTCATAATGCTCTCCCCATGTCCTGTGGTTGAAGTGGCACCAGAATGGTTATCAGCATAACCTCCGCTTCCTTTTCAGAGGGGAAAAAAGAGAATAAATTCTATATTATAATTCTATAAAATAATTTACAAGCCCTTCATTGTTTTCATTGTTTAAAATAGGTACTGAACATTTAATCCTAAAGGTCCATTAGCTTTCTGCATTTCTGGGAGCTAAGTGTCAGTAATGCTTCTTTCTCATTTTTGCCTGTTTGGAAAGTTAAATCCACAAAAGAGATAAACAACTGTGGGAGCAAGTCAGTTGCCAAGTTGAGAGAGACTACTGATCTGCTTGTGGTATAAGAAGCAGAAGCAGGCCAACACTCCACAGGGATGAGCAAAAATATTCTCCAGAAGAGCAAGGCAGGGTATATTAAGGACCAGCAAGATAGTGATGGGATGCAGAATGCCAGGTCACACAACATTACCAGCTGAGAAGATATGAAAGAAGATCTAGTGAGGACATTGGTGAACTGATCAAAGTTTGAGGGGAACTTACCCACAACAGCTTGGCAGAGATTTGAAGAGCCTGGGCTCTAGTCAAACCTCACAAAGCACCCCCGAAGAATCTTCCAAGTCCTCAATACAAGCGGAGTGGGTTTTTTTTGTTGAACTCCCCTTCCCTACCTTTTTCTTTGTCCCATCCTTGTTTTGCTGGGACATTCCACACCCTGTTCTCCACCAAGCTTCTGCTTGCTCAATACCCATGTTTCTAGCACATCTCCTAAGAAAAATACTTCCCAGGAGCTAGAAACATACCACAGCATTATAAACAAGGTACTGGGGGAGGGGAAAGAGGCCTTAGAAGAGCAATGAAAGTTTCTTCCCTTCTGTACGTTCTTGATCAGACCCTGTCAATGGACCCTGACTTATATGTGGAAAAACATTGCCACAATCAGTCTGTCAAAGTCCCTTTACTAAACCTCTGATGTTTAAAAGCACAGCTTTTCTGTTTCCAAGCCTGCAGATGTCTAGTGAGACCAAAACTTGCAAGCAATATACTCAACAGTACCCAGTTTCACTTGTCCTTCACAGAACCACATCCCAAACTACAGGAACCCTGAACATAACCTACACAAAAGGGTATCTGCAGTCAGAAAGCTGCAGCCAGAAATGAAGCTGAAAATACAGTCAAATATATTTTGACTATATAGTCAAGAGTCAAAATGCAGAGGGTACCAAGGCATTAGCAACCTCGTGTGCAAAAGGAAGATAGCATTAGTTTCATAATAATCATATACTGCCAACAGCAGTGCTACTTGAGTTTGGAACACGTTTTACTAATAATAATTATTTTCCAAATCCCAGCTGTATGGTAGAACCCTAAAACAATCAAATGGCAAGTCTGTCACACGAGAGGAAGAAGTCTGTGGAAAGGATTTTAAGTGTCTCTTTATACTTGGATAAGAGATCTCTTAAAATATTTCCTTTATTTCACAACACATCTATTAGGCTCTGAGGTAGTCTTATCAGGGCTCTCTAAGAACAGGAATTTACTCAGAGTTGCCAGTCACTTTATAATTCTCACTCATTGATATAACAAATAGTAATGGCAATTACACCTACTTCCTTAAAGTATCAAGAAAAGAGCATCTTAATATAGAGCAGGCTACGTTTTTTGACTTAGTTGAAAGCACAGATGTGAAAAACAAGAGCTTTATCAGAATCAACAGAAAGGAAACACAGGAAAAAACTGTTAACATTTATGAAAGAACAGAAAAAAGAAATTTCCATCCCCATTTTCCATCCAAAATAGTGTTGGATGACAATAACAATGACAACACTACACCTCTACTGCAATCCTTTCTTGCAATCTCCATGCTGTAAGAAGCTTGAGCTTTGACACATCTGAATGTTAGATCTCCATTTCAGATGTACTAGTATTTATGTTCACTTCACTAATGAAAAGGGGAGTGTGCAATACTTTTTTTGTCTTTCTTTAAATGAGATACCTCCAAAAAATGAAAGGCAAGATCCCACACCCCATACCTATGCATGCTGTGTCACCAACACGGCCAATCAGTTTATTAGAGAGTCCTCCAGTGGATGTTGCACAAGCTACATTGCCTTCACTGTCTATAGCAACAGCACCGACTGTTCCAAGGTCTCTGCCAAGAAAAACAGTTCACAAAATTAGATAGAATTAAAGCATACCTGCCAAAGCATGTTGCATTTATTTTCCAGGTAGCTTTAAAAAAAGATTACTACAAAAGAAGTACTACTCATCATAAAGTTATTTTTGCTATGCTTCTCATTGCAAAAATAACAAGCAATATGTAACAATTCTCACTTTAACAGAGTAGAAAACACTCTTTTTTTTAATTACTTGTTTCCCTTCATAGCATGGAAACTTCAATTTGGGGAGGAAAAACTCACAAAGCAAAAGCACACAGGGCAGAAACACTTCCAGTCATCATAGTTCTGGAGTAGTTTTTTGGCTGACACACAAACTGACACACAACTTTCCCCTAAATGGCAACTCCAAGATGCAACAATCGGCTCCACTGTCTCAAGAGGAGGTTAACCGGAATTATTAATGACAATGTACGTAAATAAGTGAACACAGAAAAGGACAGTAATGTTGTGCATGTACTGAATCATTTCCTTCCTGTTCCTCCTCTTTCCTCTTCCTTACTCCCCGTAATGTTTGAATGCTGCAAAAAAAAAAAAGGTTATTTATGTGCCTTTCAACTAGTACTGCTCACAATGCATCATTAATACATATTTTTGTCTTTGTACTCTGTAGCTAAGCAATCTTGAGGTTTAAATCACTTGGCCAGTAGAATCTGCTGAAACTGCACATCTGTTTAGAAATCTTCATGCACTGAAGAAAACTCAAGAAGAAGTCTCAACTATTGCTTTATTTCTTCAGCACAGAAAAGACATATACAATAGACTGCTCAAAATATACATGTGTCATGTTTGGAGAAAAAAAAGCCTGTTGTAACTTACTGTAACAACTGCTGCACTGAGAAGCAAAATACTAGTGAGGAGCAACAGTTTAAATATCCACATATTCCAATCTTAGCATTTCACATAGTGGTTTATGTTCCTATCTGGCTAGGAGAAGTATACAAAAAAAAAAAAAGCATAATCTGAATCCCTCCACATAGGAAAAGAATTCATAATAATCCTTCATCAAACTACCCAATAGGCAACTGAAACAGGAATACCTTTGGAAGTTGCCTGGACACTGGTGAGGGCTTCTCTATAGCTCCACAAAATCTCAGCTAATTAAGTCAGACAAAGTCCTTGTGTACCCTGAAACCCACAGTCACTTTCTCAGAAAACCAACTTCCTGTTCTCTCCTGCTTATGTAAAATATCATACTGTCAGTCCCTACTTCATTCATAGCAATTCAAAGCTGACTGATGAATCACAGGCCTTACAAACTGCTCTGACATTTATGTGGATACCGACCTCCTCTCAAACTGATATGATGGTGCAGATGGGCTTCCCACCCATCCATCTGTTAAAAATGACTTGCTGAAAAGAACATGAGTAAATCCAGTACTCTCTTGCACATTCATGTGGCACCCTTCAACCAACTAAAGTTAGATCCTCCTCAGAAGTTAAGAAAGGTGCATCCAGATGTATATTATCCTAGGTAAGTACTTACCTTAAGCAACTGTGAGAATAAAAGCACACAGATCACACAGGCAGCAGCTATCTGTTTTGGTATGAGAGCACAACTGTTGATAAATTCCAAAGTGGGTGTGTGCAACATACCTTATCTGCAGTGGAGCAAATAAACAACTATACTGTATTTCTTACTGCCCCTTTAAACTTTTTTATTGCTTCAGGGTAACCTTTTCTTTGTTCATCTTCAGAACAAAGACAAAGAAGATATAAACAGGTTTTTCGCATGGATAGCTGACTCCAAAACATTACCAAGGCAAGCAAAACGGCCTAAGTAGAAATATCATACTATAATGCTCTCTCTATTTTTAGTTATTGACAGTAGCAGAAACCTCAGCAAGTACCTGTGGTATACCAGAGGATGCTATTAGGGATTTTTTCAATCAAGAATTATTCTTATATACTGCATATACTGTGATACAAAATGTATTAGTTGGATTTATTCATTCCCTCTTGTCTTAATTTTTCATTATCCAGTACCCATGAAGTGACATGTACATATTCTATCCCCATTCAACTAATAAGGTATCTGCTATTTGTCTTTTAGCCCTGCATCAGTAGGAGCGTTTCCTGTTGATTGCTGTCAGGGTCCTTGTTACTTAACACCTCCTCGAGTAATTCATGCAGTGCGGTCCACAGAGCGGCCAGGAGCCCATTTACTACAGGCAGACTCAACTCCCTTTCTGTGGGGTTCTCAGGCAAACTCCAGGAATTCTTATCAAAGGTATGGTTAGAATCTCTGGAGTGAGAGTCTGCAGATAAATAAACCCACACCTTGTTCTCAGCAAAAGGTGTGCAAGATGGAATGTTGTACATGCAATGGAATCCTAAGCTTTTAGCATAAATGAATGCAGCCTTCTAACCAGAGAAGAGAAAGGTATCTCTCATGGAGACACCAGACTTTGCCTGGAGAGCCTATGAAACCCCCCAGTTTCCAACACTATGAGGACCAGAGCACTGGAAGTTAAGTACACACCAACTTTCAAATTCCCAGTATGATCTGGTATTATGTTGCCTTTGACTAACACTACTTCACCTTCTGTCTGTTTGCCTCAGGTAAATGTCTGTGTAATCACTGTGGACATAGAGAAAAAGAACATCTCACATATGATACAGAAAGAAATGGCCTTGCATAAAAAAAGACCTGTTTTCAACTTTGTGAACTTGTGCTGATGTTTTGGGCACTGGTTTTCAGAAAAAGAACAGCATGGCCAAGACAAGAAAAAGTCTTGAGCCTTTCAGTGATATACAAGTTTTCTATTATCAAATATTCCAGAGCAGGACAATGCTGAAACTGAAGATACCTAACACTGTTATCAGAAAAAAACTTTAAAAATTAAGCAGTTACGAAGAACGAATGAAGACTTAGATGCCATACCATTCCAATTGATATGTTTAGGAGACCAAGTGGCAGTAGGGGCTACACCACACTCAAAATTCTTCATAATGAATGGCTGTAGTGGTACCATACAGTCCTTGGACAGACCACGTATCAAAACAAAACTTCTTTTATGTACAAGATGAACTATGAGTGAGACCTTATGGACAAGGAAAAACATCACTTTGTTTACCATATTTACACTTGCCACATTAATTTGTTTTTCATTCTAGCAATTTACTGAAAGTACCATATAGCTTGTAGTTCATAGCCTTGTTTCAAAGTCTTTAATTAACATGCCCACAGAAGAAATTTACTCCTTTTGATCTACAAATTCAGTTCTGCTTCTCTCATTACTATTATTTAAAAAAACAGATGAACAGCACGTAGTACAGGATACATGTAATGCAATACAGTGCTTTCCTGCACCACAACCATTGACATATAAATGGAAGCTCAAAACAATTTGGTATTTATCCCTACCTCACAGGCGTAAAACCCATTTTTGACACCTCATGTTTTCCATTCCTTTACTGTCCCACCTCACTTTCCTCTTTACTTTGTATGGGACTGGCTTGTTTTTCAAGCAACGTTCGTTTTGCTGTTGGGCCATACCATCCAGTAGCATCTCACTTCATACCCACCACTGAACTCCGTGGTCTTTTTTTCATTCCTTTGCATAACCAATAGCCACAATCAGCACTCCAATGGAGTTACTGGCCAAAATTTGATGTCATTTAACTACCTAATCCAGTTCAAAGTCAAATCTGATCATCTACTTAACCAAGATCAGCTTTCTTAATTTTTTTTCATGGATTTGTTTTGAAATGTGTACTAGAGATCTTTTAAAATCACAGTACCTCCATGGAAAAGAACTATACAAAATTACACCTGCTGTTTTTTAAAGCTGCTCTACACATTTCTGTAGGTGGTGATTTTAAAGGAATAACAATTCTAACCTATGCTATGTCAAAGCAACAAACTCCTTGAGCAGAAACAAGTTTATTAGTGTTTGCTCCAGTCATTTAAACTTGAGCAAATTCATTGAAAGCCTGATTTTCCAGTACTTTCACTGAAGACATGCTGTAAAGACTGCATCAAACCATATAACATTTGTAATACAGGCCTTCAAGGGGGTTTGGTTGGTTGGTTGGGTTTTTTTGGTTTTGTATGTTTGCTTGGTTGGTTTGTTTGAGGGGTTTTGGTTGGTTTTTTTGGTTGTGGATTGTGTTTTGGTAACCAGATAGCAAAAACTAAATTACCCGAATTTAAGAAAAATTCCACCTACTTCTGAAACTCTCCAGGGTTGGAATCTGGCTCAAGGTTCTTCTTCCACCTCTCACGGGATCTCTCGGTTATTAGTTTCTCCCCTGGAATCTCAGGAACACCCATGGCCTGAGCAAACAGGTGTGCACCCTGATCAGTCAGCAGCATGTGCTTTGTCTGCAGAAGACAGACAAGAGATTCAGTGACAGTTCTTGTTTTATCTTGTACTGAGCAGCTTTGTACAATCACTCTTTATTTTTAGATGTATCCACACAAAGAAAACTCCACATTTTATTTTTAATCTTCCTAGATTTCCATGTCCATATCCCCTTCCACTATAGCTGAAAAAAATGTGAGGTCTCCAAAACACAGATACAAACTTTCATCATTAGTAGAAAACTGTATCTATCTAGTGCACACTTACTATCATGGGAAAAGAAAAATTGGTAAATTTGTTATTTTGCTAATTTGTATGCAACTTCTTTGTACTGTTTCCAGTCAATCACCAAATCACTACATAACTAACTGTTTAGTCCAGTTAACTAAGGGATCTGGAAGGATTTTACTTAGAGGAATGGTAAATAAACTCCTGTTCCATTTAAAGGCATTACACATAGTAAAATAACCAACAAATGTAAATATCATATAATGAAGTGTTTCTTAACATTCACAGAATAATTTTAAGTATTTCCTTCAATTAGCTGCTATTCCTA
This sequence comes from Platyrinchus mystaceus, assembly GCA_035041135.1. NCBI lineage: Eukaryota > Metazoa > Chordata > Aves > Passeriformes > Tyrannidae > Platyrinchus > Platyrinchus mystaceus. The sequence goes on along the minus strand of JAWWLV010000121.1, from coordinate 85,246,122 downwards.
CAGATTCAAAATTTCAAATTTAAGAAGAGAATAGTGTTCTAATGGGCTTGACCAAAATACATTGGCTCTCTTCTAACAACATTTGCAAGTTCTATTTGGATTCCTTTATTTACAAAGCACTTTGACCAGATTTTAATTCAATAACCCTAGTTAATTCCACGCTTCAAAATCTGTACAGCTTGGTTAATTCATATTTTAGAGAAACCTGTCAGATAAATTTGCTTAATTAATCCTTAAACTTTAGCAGTAGTTCTAAAATATGATTTCTTTTGTTTGGTTGGGCGCTTTTTTTAAATCTATGGCAAAAAAAAAAAAAAAGCATCAACTTCTTGCACAACTGCACAGCTGTTTTAATCACTCATCAGAGCCTGGGAAGGTTTTGGAGGAGCAGTGGTCTGACTGTACAGCACAGCACCTAACTTCAAGCAAGCTCTTATATCCATGCAGCAGCACAGGCACCAGCTGAGGTCCAAAAAGTAGAACCACGTGATGCTGGAGGCAGCAGACCTGCAGAGCCTTGCAGAGCACCAAAGTGGCACAAATGCAGCTCTCAGCCAGAAGCAAGGACAGCATTTCTGTGTCATGCTACATTCTGCAGGACATTTAGACTCTCAAAGCTTTGGATTATTAAGATGTTGCAGAACCATCAACTTCTGCTAATTTCTAAAGCAATGACAAGTAATCACTACCATGACCAACCCACAGCACTGCATTGTTTTTAATAAACAAGGATTCCAAGCAAACATCTTCCCATATCAGACACTGATCTCTACTTAAGCCTATCACAGCCTCTGCACTAAACCCTTTGGACAGTTACAGAGGTGGGAAACGTGGCCACACCTCAGAAACATTCCTGAATCAAACATTTTCTAAAATTTAAATGCCTTTTAATTAATCCTCAATTCATGAAAGTATTGCTTTAGGGAACAAGAAGAAAGGTTAAAAGGAATAAGTCCTCTGTGAAATAGTGGACACCAGGCTTAGCTGCTGAGTGACATTACTGGACAACATAAGACCTACCTATTTCTAACAAAGCTAGTGAGTAGTGTTCTTTGATTTGAAAGCCAACTTCTTTGTGCAATACTGCCCCCTTCTGCCACTAACCCAAAAAGTTACATGATTCAAAATTCAAACTAGTTTTGCTTTTTATTTGTGAGTGGGTTTTTTTTTTGTTTGGTGGGTTTTTTTAGGAAAGACACTGACATTTTCTTTTGTCTTTATCTGTAGCAGGAAGATGTGTCATTAATCACTTGATTTCTTCAGCAATTAAGGCTATATGATCCTTTAAGTAAGATTTTTAAAAAATACAGTTTTTTTAATGTATTTTACAGTGAAAAATGGAAGTTATTTCTGAAAACTTTTTCAAAGGGTTCCCTCCCATATGCAGATTCAGATAACATATCTTCCTAAGCTGCACAAACAAGAAATACTTGCATAAAGAGGAATAAGTTTCTATGATAGGGTTTTGTGGTTGGTTTGTTTTTTTTTTCTTTTTCAGTCCTTACTGAAAGAAGTTATCTTAGGGAGAATCGTGTTTGTTATTCTCTTCAACAGGTCTTGTCAATCAAAAGAGCTGGTAGAACAACACAGAAGCACATTTTTCTGTCTCATGTGTCCACAGTTTCATTAATATGTTTGCTAACTTAAAGCACCTAATTTTTTTGGGGAGACATTTATAAAAAGTAATACAAAAGGACAAAAAAAAAAAAAGGGTTCAAGACCTTTTAGTAACAAGAAAAAATGCTGGCAAGTTTAGTTAATTTCATGGAAAATGGGGAAAATCCCCCAAATTTCTGCAGCTGACGTGAAATTCAGACCACCATGGTTCTTTATTTAACAATTCTGGTAGTGCAGAGCACAGCAAAAATCCAGCCCTTTGCTTTAAGAAGTCTGTGTTCTAAGATAAATTCTCCTTTGTCTAATGTAAAGGTTTGTAAACATGGTAGGGGAAAACATACACAGTTCACATATAGTGATAAATTTTTTCTTTAATGTTCATGAGAAGTCCCTCTAATGACGTGTTGGAGCTGGAAGGGGTTACAACCCCCTATTTGAAAAAAAAAAATTCAGTGTATCATTCCATTCATGTTCACTACAAACAGGAATAATTCAACAGACACATAACTGTTTTTTCAAGAATTTGTAACATTAGTTAACATAGTAAAAGACTTCCATCTCTAGAAGCTCGTGTGATCAACAGCACAATAAATGCTGAATAGAAATTATTCTGGTGCCCTCTTTTTTTTTACTTGATAGGTTTGGACAAGTTTGAGCCCCTTGTGAAAGTGTCAGCACAGAGGGATAAATGTGTGCAAGAACAATTTCGAGGAGCTACTCTGGCCACCAGATGGAGCCCATACTGTTCCATAATATGATGGAAATAAAATTACAAGCAGATGGGGAGGGTGCTTTTGGTTGGTTGGTTTGTTTCTGGGAACTGCATGTTTCAAAATTCTTTATGGCACTGAGGCATCTCAAAAACACTGGAAAATACTTACACATGCTTAAGACCCCAAGAAAATTACAGTCTTATTACTCATGGGTCACAAAGTTGAAAAAAAAATTAATTATGCACAGTAAAACAAAACACACAATGAAATACACTGTGAAATAGCCTGGGTTCATGTCCCAAAATTCCTGTCCAAGATGAACAGAAAAGCAAAATCAGTTGGTATTCCCATTTATAATACCTGATGGAGAAGGAGCAGAAACTCATCTTCAGCTATATTAAGCAAATTAGGCCATTTACATTTGAACTTTGTCATCTACAGAGATTTTTTTTTTGTATCTGGGCAAAAATGTCAAGGTTGTAGGACTACACCATTATAATTGGTCCTGCACAGTAGAATTTATGATTTTGTTTCAAATTTAGCTTCAACACTTTTGAACACCAGAAGCAACACAATGACAAACAGACCTTGTAAGAGACAAGATGGCAAAAGGAAAGGTTTTTTGTTTGCTGGGGTTTTTTTCCTTTTTTTTTGTTTGTTTGTTTGATTTTAAAAACAGAGTTTGTAAAGTTATGTTCTCAAAATCCAACAGTATTGTGTTGACTTAAATAGGATTTTGTCATGGACAAAAAATAAACCAGTGATTCTGGAATATGAAGTAAAACAACAGGCATTAAAAGAAGTTCTCTAAGAATAAAATTAAGTGAAATACAACACATTAAAGACATCTCTCTCCCAACCCTTCACTTACATTCACAAATTTTGAAAAATTTGGTTTTGTGAAGCTGTCTACCACCTATACTTACTATTGTTCTAGCTGAATGACGAAATAAAAGCCAGGTGAAGGAAAAAAAAACTTATTAATCTCAAGTTTTAACATTATGGAAATGTATGTCTTTCAGAAAACAAAGTATTTATTTTATATATTTTAGTAAAATGTTCTGATTTTAAAAGCAGGACTATCCTCCAATTATGGACACAAAAAAGTTCTATCTGCTTGGGCGGCCCCTGATGACAAAATTAAATTTCAATCATCTTTATAGATCACCAAAAGAGGTTTGGTTTCCTCAAAAGTCACTTTGAAAGCTTAAAGAAACACAAAAGTCTTCTTTGTTATTAAGTGGTTTTGCAAATATGAACCCTTTTCAACAATGGGGCAGCTGCATGAGCAGGATGAAAAGTGTAAACTCCAAAGACAGTACAAACTCTTTGATCACTGCCAAGTAAAACAGATGCAAATATCACACAAATGATCTACTGCATCCTGACACACACCAGTAACCACCATTGCTGAAAAATAAGAGAAGTCTGTTTTGGCAAATATTAGGCGGAATTCTTAGTGGAGTAAGGTGGGACTGATCTTAGGTAGAAGGTCAGATCATTTTGCTGCCCTGATAAATTTGATTCTCTTGAAAAATCAGTCACCACCCAACAGAGCTACTGTTATCCTCTACTGCTGGAAGACTACAACTTTGCACTAGAGCTACCATCTGACAGGTCACAATGGAGAAGACTATCTGGAACAATGTAAGAATGCACTACATAGCCAAATATGTAACTGTGTCATTTAATCCAGTGCCATATCACTGCAAAGTGAATCAACTTTAATCCTGCGAGATCAAGCAGAAGACTCAGTGACAGCATAAAAGCTCTTCAAAAAACAAGTGAACAAAATAGTGAAAGTACAGGAGACCAACATGTATATCTTGATTTCTCCTTGAGTTTCCAGTTGCACAGCAGAATTTATGTTTTCTTAGAATATTACTTTTTTAATAAATATCTCTCAAAAACCCTTAAAATAAATATGCTTCATGGTCATGACCATAGCTTCCCAACGCTTTCATCTATTTCTCCCTTCTTTTCTGCTTTAAAGCACTACACAAACATCACCATTGATTTGTATCAATATACAGAATGAAGTCCTAAGGGAAAACATGCTTTATAATCAGCATACCTTTTCCATAACAAGTCGAGCAAGTTTTATCGGGTTTGCTATGCATTTAACTGCAGATACTGCTCCAGAGTCTAAATTTTTTCCATCCATTATAATGGCATCCATTTCTACTTCACCTTTTTCATTTAGAACAGATCCACAACCTAAAGACAAAAGAAAAAAAATTAGGGAGGAAGATAAAGAGAAGAAAGTCATTAAGACCTAACCACCAGGTGATTCAATTATTAGCTCTTATCAAGCAACTTTTCTCTTTCCAAGTTTGCTGACTTACTGAAAGTATCTCAGCAGAAACACTGCTGAGTATAACCACAAAATCCAGCCATTAAGAGAAGTCTCACAGAGTACAACATCTACTTCAAAATCAAGTTCTATTTTTTTGCAAGATGAAAAACACTTCCAAACACATCCCAAATTATATACTTGGTCCAAAAGTAAAAACAACAAACAATCATGAACAGAATTCTTTATTCCTCAGATCACTTTGAGTGCACAAAACTATTTTACCTTACAGTTCTTCCAAAGGAGGATACAACATAACCCAAAGAAATACTACAGCATTTGATCCTATCAACAGATCAGTGTCACACAGCACTCCAAGAAACTGCCAAAATTAATGAAGCAGAATAAAAGCATCCACTCACTGCTGCAGCAAAATCCTGAAATAAGTTCTTCATTACCAAATAAAAACAGTAGATAAAGTAATTTTAAAAAATAAAAATCAAGGAATAAAATGTTGGGTAGTTATTTTCTTCTATAATTATCAGTGCTATTACTAACTTAATTGAAAACTAATGAGATAAAAAATGAGACAATGCAAATAGGGTGGGTTTTTTAAGTAATGCCAATAATTGTATCACAGGGGAATAATAGGTTTTAAGTCATCAAGTGCACAAGCCTTGCTAATAAGGATGGTGAAGACTAAACCTAAAAAGAAGTAAAAAGCCAAACCAAAACATGGCAGATTTACAAAGTAGCTCAGGTGGAGAGACCTGAACATGGCAGATAGCTAAAACAATTTTTTTTCTTTCTGTTAAACCAGTACTAAAGCAGGTCAGAAACCACTGTTAATAACTGACATAAGACTTTTGTACCAGTGTACTTCAGACCTGAATATATGAAGTTAAATCCCCTGTAACAAGAGGCAACAAAATCCTGTAATCCTCCTCCTGTAATCTCCAAAACTTCCCCTGCCACATACAGGCAAACTCCCCAAAAGCTATTTTTTGCCTGTCTGCAACTGCATAAGCTATTCCAGAGTTCAGTCGTGCATCATTCACAATGTGTTAATTTCTAGACTACACTGATCTGTAAAGAGCTTACAGGTTAATTGCCTTGTGCCATCCTCTTTAACATAATTCTTCCAGCTCTTCCTTTATGCTGGTAAGGAATAAGTAGTCTTTGTTTACTTAGCTAAACCCTGCCATACTCTTTTAACTTCCTTTGACAAGATAGGCTTTCTAGTCCATGACCTTGAAATTCCTAATAGAACTGTGAGATTCTTAAGGAACAGTGACCAGAACCACAATTCCAATGTAAACTCTACCAGGCCCCTTCATCACTGCATTAATAGTATCCTATGTCTACTGGACATCTCTCATGGGGTTACACTTTAGGATTTCCTAAAATTTCCTGAGCAGAAAACAGATGCAGACAGTTTCTTTAATCAAAGGCAGCTTCCTACAAAAGCCTCCTCTTACAGCTGGTGAAGAGGGACAGGTGTCCTCTAAGAACAGTTCAGCCCACTTGCCATAGAATCATAGCAAGGCCTGGTTTGGAAGGGACTGTCCCCAGGGGCAGGGATGTCACCCACCAGATCAGATTGTTCCGGGCCCCACCCAACCTAGCCTTGAACACTTCCAGGGATGGGGCATCCACAACTTTCACAGTTCCTACATCTTAGCTGTATAGTCACCTTTTTCATTCCACTGACCACCATGAAAGTCTGTACACTACAACAAAGCCAGATACTGAACTTCAGGCTATCTCGGGTAGGACGAGTAGGATGGTTACAGACTGCCTTTTCACCCACCTTTCAAAGGAATGAGTATGGACTACCAGCTTCCAAGGCCATGGTATCCATTGGCAGAAGTGCTGGAAAAAAAGTTTGGCTCACTTGCTAAGCAACAGGCTGGGAAAAGAACAGAGACAACAGAAGACAGAAAATCTAAGGGGACATCAATAAAGAACATACGGGATTAGCCAAATCACATGTGGGGTACTCAGAGGAGTACTCCAATTCCCTCTGGCTACAGACAGACAGATCTGCCCTGTGCCCTGCAAAGGCTGTAGAAGAAAGAGTGTGCAAGGACCACTACAGTGTCAGTTCTTATATCTGTAGTATTCACACCAAGCTGATAGCCAAAGAAATCACATGAGAGAAATATAACCAAGGCCATTTCCTCATCACAACCAGAACGGGATGACTTCATTATGCTGCACAAGTCACTATAAGGATAGTTTTAGACAACAGTATAGCTTCTGAGCCCTTCTACCAAGGCAACCTACACAGAACTGCTACACCTGGTAATTCACAAAAGGACACAACTTGATTGTTGTGCCCATTCTTACCCATGTTTATTGTTGTCTCTTTAGCAATGTCCGTGTTTTCCTAGAAAGATTACAGCAAACTAGATTTTTTCTTTTATGAAGATGAATACCACACAGTGAGTTTTAAAGAGCCACTCCAATCAGGGTCCTCTTCACATAGCTTTTACCTCATTTTTGCCAGCTACTGAGAGCAGCTGTATCTAATGAGTGTTAAGACAATTAGATATCTGTAAGTGATTACCAGACTATTTGCCACACTTAGATCAGCACAGTCAAACCTGAACAAGTGCTTAAGGCTCAAGTCCAGTTAAGTAAAAACTAAATGAGAGAATGCCACCCTGATGCTAACTATGTAATAGTCCACATCACATGTCTAAGTTTGCTTCATGATTTCAGCTTGGATGCTCTAAAAATCAAAATGTTCAGCCCAAGTCAGTAACAAAACACTTAAAGTTTCATATGAAATAAAAGCTCTCCCTTGCTCTCAACTGCAAGGTAAGAAGGAACAAATGAACCTCTGCAAACTAACTGAGCACATAACTAATAGCTATGTCATGTAAAGCACTGATCACTGACAGGTCTTTTCTTCCATGTTTATTCCTGACATACCTTGGTGAGAGTGGGGAAATATATTTGCTGAAATCAAATTTATCAATTTATCAAAATAAGAAACAAGTCATATGAAGAAGAGAAAATATTTGACTACTTCCATTAACATTAATTTACACTACTCATCAGAAAATCCAGTTATGAACCCTTTCTGTATAGACTCATGACTCATATACCATTACTGAATTACTTCTGTAATATTATTTACAAAATAACTAATTGCAAGCATTAAAGAAGACAAAAACACCTAAAATCCCCAAGGCAACAGGTAAACGTCAAGTGTTGAGGCTTAAACAAATGCTGCAAGCTATATCCAAGTGCCTTAAACATGAATGTTAATTAAACACATACTCCATAATAGAGTCCATGTCTTAAAACTGAATATACACAGCACAGTAATGAACAGCACCACACAAATGAAACGGGAGAAGAAGACGAGAATGGAGTAACTCAACTTCCTCAGTGTATTCATGAGAAACTGCTGTACACACCATGCTGTTTTATACTGAGAAATCAACTGTTTTGTGACACTAGTATTTACTCCACTGCAATGTGCGTAATTCAATAATAATGCAAGCCAGGATTTGCAGAAGCATCAGGGCAAAACACCTGAAATACAAGACAATTTTAAGCCCACTTAATTCTTGAAAAACTACCTGCATTAAAATGAGGATCATCTTCCATTGACCGTACTGCCTCCTCAACTGCATCTACGGCGCTTCCTCCCCGTTTCAGGACACCATAACCTTGAAGCGCAGCCCTGACAGTGCCAGCACGACATCCCTCTTCTCGCTCTTTGAAGATCCGTCCAGCTCCACCATGCACCACGATGACAGGCTTCATCCTGCCAGGTCCTTCCCAGGGCTTTTAGCTGTGCACACCTGTTAGTTGTTTGGAAAGAGTAGTTTTCACTGTGTGCTCCTTTCTACATGGAGAGAGACCGCAGGTTAGTTAATAGACACAGGCAGTTTGATTGCAACCACTTTACCTTCCGGGAAGCAAAGTACTCACGAGGGAGCTCCTAATTCAGGTCTGGACGAGGCCCCAGGCAACTTAAGTGCAACTTTTGAGGCCAGCCCTGCTTTGAGCAAGGGACTGGGCCAGGTGGCACAGAAAGGGCCCTTTTCAGGCTAAGTTACGCTACTATCTTGTGATTTAGTATGCACCCTGTCAGGTGATAATACATTACAGAGAAACAAGCTACTGAGGAACCCTTGGTCCTGCTAGCTGCTCTTTATTTCAGATGTGTAGCTCCACTGTCTGAGTACAATAATATATAACCGGCAATAAAAAAAAAGGCAGCTGACCCGACCTGAGTTAACAGCTTACCCAGCTCAACCGCCTGGATCCCAGACCTCTGACCTCTTGCAAAACTTTGAGCTTCGTGCAGGAAAACAAGGCGTTCACACCTGGCAGGCAACAGCTTGTTGTTACTGCTCACGGCCTCCTGCGAGCGAAAAGAGATTGTTGCTACAAATCCCCGGTGATGTAAGTCACATTTTTGATTCCAGAAAAAGGCAAAGAAGCAGCAGCAGCCTCATCTCCCACTGAAATCTAGGGCACCTCTCAGTGCAAACTCCCCACGTGGAAAGTTTCTCGGGGACGGCTATTTTTGGAGACTGTGAAGAACAAAATCCAACTCCCTCTCCCTCGTCCTGCAGGCAAACCTTTCCGACAGCGGCTCCCGCAGCCCAGTTCCTCTCTCTCCGGCTGCCCCAGGGCGGCCGCTCGCTCCCGGGGCCGCCGGACGGGATGGCAGCAGGCGTGGAGCCCGGCAAACCCCATCCCGGAACGCCGTGGGGCAAAAGCATCCCGTAAGCGAGGCCGTGCAGGCTTCTATTTCAAACAGTGGCTACTCTCTTCCCTTGCCCTGCATGGGCTCCCCTCAGCCCCGCACCCAGCCGGGCCCCGCTGTCCCGCCGGGCCCCGCAGAGCGGGAGCGCGCCCCCGATCCCACCTGCAGCGCCCTGGGCGCGCTCCCGTGCGGGCGCGGGCGCCGCCGCAGGGCCCGCGTGCCCCGCACCGCCCTCAGTGGACATGGCGCCCGCCGAGGCGCGCCCGCAGTTAAGATGGCGGCTGCTGCCAGCCGTGCCCGGCAGTCCCGCCCAGCACTCCGGCAGGGGCCGGGTCGCTCCCGCCGGCCCTGGGCTACCAGCGCCGGGTGCTGCTGTATCGCGCTCCCCTCGGCGTGCTTTCCCCGTCAGCCGCGGTGCTGCTGTCGCCGCGCCGTGCGAGGCCACAGTTGTAGTGTCACACACCAGCTCATCACCTGCCACCGCCCGATTTCTCCTCCAGTTAAATTAGGAAAATGACATCCCGCTCCCCCCCAAAATGATGCCTGCTCTTCCCCTTCCCTCCGTCCAAGCCGGATTATTCCCGTTCCCGAAGCTCGGGCTGCCGGTGCAGTTGCGTAAGCGGAAAGGGGTTCCGATGTGTGGAGAGCATCGTGCATCCCAGCCCGGGTCAGGTTGGCACAGGCCAGGTGCAGATAAGGTGTGAGGGGCCACACTGATGCAAAATTGACGGCAAAGACAAGTAATAAGCTTGATGTTTATTTTAGTTTTAATTATGGGCTGCTGGTGGAAAAAATAGAGTTCATTAAAAAAACCCACAACCCACAGTTCGTAAGTTCCTTACCTTTGTAATTAAAAGTATAAACAAATAATTCTCAAAATTATACAAACTGTACCCAGCAAGCGTTTGGCCTTATCTGACCATTCCTGCTTGGCTCACCCCCACTCTGCTTCCTTGTCTCTGTTGTGTTGCTGTAGTCCAGGCTGCAGGGAAACCAGTGGATGCAGCCTGCTGCGGCCACGCAGGGAGTCACTGACGTGAATATGCAAAAGTCACTCAATTCACGATCTGTTTTGATCCTGAAAGTTGGTTGAAAATTAATTAGTGTGGTTTAATTAAAAGGAGCTGCTCCTGATGGTTTTTCATTGTCACTGATAGGATTAACAAAGAGGAATTTAAATTTCTTATGTGAATTATTTGAGATAATTGCCTGTTTTTATAGAATATTTATCTTGCTTTCAGATAGTGTCAAAAGAGGAAACTAATACTAGTTAGATTAAACAGTTTAGAAGAATTATTTCAGTTGTTTGCATGGACAGCTGAACACTAAATTTATATAGTAACTTTAAGTTGAAATTTTAATATTAGTCAAATGTTACGATTCAACAAAAACAAGCATGTCACTTGATAGAGATAGAATAATTTGTTTCTACGACAGCTTTTTACCTTAAGCCCTCCTTGGCCACTGCCTTTCCATTGTGGTCAAATCATTTATGTGCTTTTTAAAATGCTGTAAAGCTTCTCAGAGTGGATGGGAAAGTATTACTTTTAGTTTTATAACTACTATTTAATTTTTTTAAATCACCGCATTGAATTGCACATCAGGAACTTGTCCTAAAGCCATGTAAATTGTTAGAATAAGCTTTAAATAATTACTGTAGAAATCTGTTGGTTTTGTTCTTGCTAATTTTCATGACACCTTTGCATAATACAGTTGCCAGATAAATAAATTTTAAAATATACAGAATAAATTAGGGGTTTTGCATGTGCAGCCTAGAATCTCACTGAAAATTTAATTTTAAGAACCAGCAAATAAAGTAAAATATATTTTAAAAGTAACTGTTTTAGCACATATTCATTAATTAATCTATTTTTTAAATAAATGTTTATGTAGCAACTTGTCTGTTTATCCATAACTATTTTAAAATCTTCATAGTATGATGTAGAACAGAAAGCAATGCTCTGTATTTTATTAATTGGATTGTAGGAGCATGCAGATTTGATCAAGGCTAAGGCTGCTTAAGCAAGTGCCAAAAGCATGCAGAAGCAGAATGCTAATTCACCCAGTCTGCAAATATGGATCTGTTTGTTTTAGGCAGAACTGTCTTATGGAGATCACTGCAGCATTAGGATGCCCTGCAAAATCTTACACATGTTTAATATCTTCATTCATGTGCACAATTTGATTAAGTCTGTAAACTACTTCCTACCACATTATTGCAAAGAATGTGCCACCATTTAGGGGAGCTGGAAAAACCAGTTCTTCTGAGAGTCAGTTTAATTTTTTATGCAAAGTGCAGTGTTTCCTAAACTTATGTTCAGGTAAGATCAGCAGAGAAATGTGCAGTATCAGAACAGTAAAAGGTGAGTTATTCACCTAGATGAGTTATTCACTAAAATACAATTGTGATCAGCTCTACTTGGTTAATGAGTTGGATGTTGAATAGTTTAGCTGGAAATATTTTCCTGGGAGGAGGGACTAGACTCACCAGTGTCCATGACGTTTTCTGCCCAAAAGTGAGATTAAATTGGAAATGGGTTCCTTTTACTGTTTTGGGGAGATTTTAACCCTAAAACTCAGATGTCCTTAAGAGGGCAGGTTGTCCCAAATGAGAAGTTAAAAGCATCCTGCTGCTCCCAGTATTTGAGTATTTCATACAGAGTGGGATGGTCCTAACAGAGAAACAGAGGTAGGCGACTCTCTTAGAAACCTGTGTACTGAGAAAGGAGGCAGAGCAGCATAGTACTAGTTATGGGAAATCCCAATTCAGATCCTGGGAGTGGGTTTGACCAGTTTTCAAAGCTAAAGTTTAAAAATGGTCCTGGTGGTTCCTGTGTCTCTGCCCTGTGTATTTACTGAGAATTTCTTAGTATTTGTCAGCCTTGTGCTCTGCTGAAGGTGCGTTCAAGGTGAGCATCCTAGGTAGGAGGCAATCAGACTGAAACATGAATGACTGACAGAGACTAAAATTAGAACTTTTTGTTTTCATATTCTTCCTGTTGTTATAACAGCCCTGAAACCATGTTGCATTTTTGTCACTGCACAGCTGAAAAAACACGTTCATCTATCACCTCTGTGCTTTTGAAGTCCCTCCCACAGCCTGTGAAGTCTATAAATCCCAGCCTGCTCCATTCTAATCACTTTAACTTCAAAGAAGGCAGATCAGGTTCAATTTTTTGAGATTATTTTCAATTCTCTGTTTATCCCAAGCTTTACATCCCCTCTGTAAAACTCTTTCAGACATTCCTGTTTTGGCTGATCTGCATGGGCAGATCATAGGCAGCACATTGGAAAACTTGTCTGTATGTCTGACAGAAGCTCACAGCTTCCCAGCAAGTGCAAGGGGCTTCTGGATCGATCCATTCAGAGAAAATGGCACCTTCAGGCTAGCAAGAGTTTTAATTATTTTGGCTCAACCCCACACCCCTATCCAAAAAAACTTGCAAACTCGAGATAGCACAACAATTACAGGCACTTAAACCAGTGGGATTTAGGAAGTATTTCTCTTACTTGCCTCTCAAATTTATTTTGTCTTATATTTTGATTACATTAGGAAAGATGCAGTTCTCTTAGTTCTTAATGATATACAATTAAGATGCTAAAGGCTGTAATTAAAACAAAGATTTTAGCTTAGCCCATGTTTTAGGCAAAACCATCATTACTTTTTAAGATACATTAGAACATGTTTGCTTAAATATTGCTTGAGATAAGGCCTCAAGCTTCCAAACACTCCAGCAATTTCCAGGCAAAATTATAATACACCTTAGCAGTAATTAAGTCACATCTCTAAGAATTTTGTCCTGTGTGTAGGCTTACTGAGGCCAATAGATGTATCCACAGTAAAGATTTTAAGTAGCCTTGTAAATATATAAAACACCTTTGGGAGAAAAGTTAGCACAAAATAGTTTAAAGTAATTCATAGAGATTCCCCTGTGACCTCATTGGAACAGGATGAAAAACAACAAAACGACAAATGAAAATCTGTCAGAGTTGATTCTTACTCTGCAATTTCTTGTGACTCAAATGTATAGAGCTTTTATGAACCTAAATGCAGTGTATAACAGAATGCAGGAAATAAAAGAATATCAGCATGGCAGATACATAAAATGTATGTATCATGTGTACTTGAGATGCTTTTCATACTTGAGAGATGAAATAGAAATAAAATGAAACTAAGTTGGGACACAGTCATGGAATTAAAATAATTACTTTTGAGTAACTTTTTAAAGACTTAACCAAGTTGCCAGGCATTGAAGAGAATCACAGGGCTCCTGTATCAGATGGAATATTCCCTCTTGTGGTTTGAAATGGGGTTCAAATCATAAAAACTTAGTTAAATGCAGCTCCAGGGTGTCATCATCATTACTTGCAGGCAACCTTTTGGAGGTGTTTACTTTTGCAGAAAGGTGGGCAGGGAAAAATTAAGCTTTGGAATTTTGCTGCGTGTGTGTTCTATTGGAGGTATGCTTCTGTATAGCAGTTACCCTGTTACCAGGAGGATTGTAAGGACTGTGTGTGGCCATTAGAAAGAAAAATAAAGGCATGATACTTTTGCTTAGTTCATATGTTTGGTGTATTTATCAGAGTTATGTTTGTTTTTAATGAAGTAAAAAGCTGAGATGTAGCAGTAGAACCATGAAAATTTAAGTGATGAACTAAGTTTAATGCAAATGGTTTATGTAGCCAATGAAAGTGTATCATAATGTAGTAATTAACTGTAAGAAATGTTTAGAAAAAATGCATGCTATTTACATAAAACAAGATTCAAAAGGCATGTTTAGAAAAGTTATTCCTCGATTTCTTTCTCAAGAAAATTTCATTGTTTTCCATAGATCTTATCTGCTGCCAGATTGCTTTTGAGCAAACATATTTTTTTGTTTTTTAATAAGGAACTAGATTTATTTCCCTTCCTTTTACCTAAGTATAAACTAATGCAGTATCTGTAATAATGTAATAATAATTGATAAAAAATGAAACTGGAAAAGCTTTTAGTTAAGACATCGCCATGCTTGTAGTTTTTAATGTGAAAATAACTTCAAAGAAAATGTCAGGAACTAAGGGGTTTTACTTTGAAAACTTGACCTTCTATTTTATTTCTATCCCTAAGTCAGAACCCCAGTTCTAGTGAAGTAACTAAAACCCATGTTGTAGCCTATCAATCTAAAAGTCAGATTGAAGGGTGGATTTTTTTAAGATCTTGATCAAATTATTTATAAAATGCAAGAATACTACAGAGGTTAGGCCAGGAATAGTATGCTTGCAGAAAATTCTCCAGTGTAAATCAGAGAAGTCAGTCATAAGGCTGGTGGCAGAGAAAACAAATCAAGCGGGGAAAAGACAAAAGGTGTATGTTAAAATGAGAATGCTAAATGAGATAGCCAACTGATGTGTGCCAGGCATAGACAGAGATCTATTACAGAGAGAATTGGTGTCAGATCTCTGTAAATGCTGTGTAACAGGTGATGAAGTTTGTGTGAGATCTTGGGGTAAGCCATGCAAGGATCCTGGAAACAAAAAGGACTTTTAAAGTGATTGTGATATGACTGGGGAACCGGTGGAGTTGGCTGAACATGAGGGCAGCATGTTGTCTTTCTCTTCAGTCATGGGAATGAAAACAATGATGTTTTCCCACAACTGTAGTACAGAATCTGATAATTTCATGAGAGCTTGGAGAAGAATTCAAGCGTGGAGGTACAGAGAATTCCATAGTGTCACTTGTGCTGATCACAGGTGGGGAGTATTGTTTATTTTGGTACCATTATACTAACGCTGCTGAGACCAGCAAACTTCATTTGCCTTCTAGTAAGCAGAAATGTAGCTTACACATGCACACTGGATTGCTAGATGCCTGCAAAACTGGATATCTATGATTTTATCATGTTGCTGGTGCCAGCAAATTTCTAAGCAAGCTCATATGGAAAGAAAATTCAGGATTAGGTGTTATTCTAAGGTTACAGAAGGAGACAATTTGTCATCTGATCTTCAAGGAAAGATAAATGAATGGGAGTGGATTCACAGTGTATTTTACTGAATAGAATAAAACTATTGTAGTACTAACAACATACGAACAAATGAACAAATGTAATTAGGGCAGATTTAAGAGGAACATCAAGTGTAGAAATGAGCATTGCTAACCATCAAAATGTTGGTACCATTCTATTTTCAGCACTGATATATATGTTAAGAAATGAGGCGAATACAAACATGATACTGTGTATTAAAGATTTATTGTCCAGATTTAGGTGGAGTTGTAAACTGGAAATCAATTCTTTTTTGAACCCCAAATTCTCCTTTTTCTTTACTTCATGTACCTATGAACAGCCTCTGATGTTATCTCTTAAGTCCCTATTTCAATATTCTTTCTTAATGAAGTCTCAGTTTAAAATGTTATTAAGAGAACTTTGAAAGAAATCATCGTGCATACCATTACATTCTGTAGCCACCTTCAGTTGGATATGAACTGGCGCAATATGAAACAGTTCCTTTAAGGGCATTCACACATTGAAGTTATATTGAGGGTTTTGCTGGTCTATGCAGGAAAGATTTATTTCTTCATCCAAGTGCATGCATGTATGGCATGTATGTTCATAACAACAGATGATATTTTTTTCAAGGGCAAAATTTCAACCTGAAACTAAAAACTTAGTTCTGAGTGTCACATTTGTCCAGAGAACTGGAATAGGCTTTATGACCAATTTGCTGAGATAAGGCCAAAAAAACAGCTCTGGTTTTGAATATCAGACAGTTCCTAGTGTTACAGGAAAGGAGAGGAGACTCCTTTCTTTCAGCTTTTTCATCTTTCTCTCTCCTCCCTTCCCTCCCCTTCCAGGTTTCCTTTTTTTTTGTACAGTGGACTTCATGAAGAAACTGGCAATGCAAAATTGGTATTTCAAGTTGATGTAAAATTCAAGAACCTAAGATAGTACCAGATTGACCATATTTGGTGAGCTGTTTCTGGAAGGGAATTTTGAAGGATAAGTAGTTAACATCTGGACATCAGTATCTCTAAAATTTTGAGGATATGTAGTTAGATCTATTATCTTTCTGCTGCTTTTGTTCCTATTCTAGCTTTTGAATTTTTAAAGACAGTATTTCAATACCATTTATTCGTAACTTATTGGAAGCCCCATTTTTTCCCCCACTTTTTAAGAAATGAAAGTTTTTATGGTTACAACATTGTGGATTAATGATGTCTATAACCAGTAGAAACACTTCAAACCAGGTTGAAAGGAGGACACTAGGCTTTCTGAAATGCTCTCTGATTGAATGTGAGATATGGGAGCATCCAACTTGTTTTAACAATGGAAACTCCTTTTTTTCCTGTGTAAAAATAGATCACAGTGCAGTGACCCTAGAGGGAGAGAAAGAATGAACAAGATGCGTGTTTCGCTCAAACTTCTGACTATATTGTTACAGTCTGTGTCAAAGGATGACAAATCTGAATTGCACTGCTTCCTGTGTTCTTTGAATCAGAGCTTGGTGTGTGCTACATTATTTTGACCTCTTCAAAATTTTGTAATTTAATTAGACGATTCCTTTTCCCCCCTCTAGCCCATTTTGAAGTGGAAAAGAAAAAAAGAGATATATATATATGTGTAGCATTGTGATAATACTTCATTCTTTTCTGAATTTAATTACATATTTTGAATGGAATTTGTATGAAATCATTCTTGTATGACTTTGAATCAGAAGGATATAAAAACAATAAGTGGTATTAACCAAGGGGGATTAAAGACTACCTGAACTGGCTAGAAAAAATTTACTGCCCCCTCACTAATTAATAGGTTTGATGTTTGCTGGGGTATTTGCCCAGCTGCATCTGCCTTATCAACATGTTCAACTGTGAAATAGTTACCACAAAAAGTTGGCAGGGGAATGGGGAATTTTTCACCTCAAGGTCAGGAACAAGGCAGGCTGATACTGATTTAATTCTCTTATGGTCTGGTAGTTCAGCATGAACATATCTCTATATTGCCGTCAGTTGACACGTGTCTACATTCAAAGAAACAGTCTTTTCTAACGTACATCCTTTTTGCAAGAACACTGAGTAGCAGGCACATGCCTTAGCTGGTAAAAAGTTAGGTGTCCTGGCTAAGCTCGATGTCTAGGCTTCCTCTGTAACTGTGGGGAGAGGGATTTTCAGAGTGATTCATACTGTTCTAAGATATGTGTCTAAAATAGATGAGATGACTCATCCTCTGGAAGTACCTGCCACTCTACTGACGACAGAGGGAGACCTAGATGACTAACTTACCCTAGATAGCTAAATTCTGGACTAGGAGTTAATATGAGAGAGAACTCAGTACCGATGTCTTTTAATGAAAAGAGGCTTGAGTATGCAGTAATTATGAAAAAGTCTGTATAACCACTGATCATGCAGTGTATACTGAAAAAGAAATGGAACTGCATTACTGTTCTCCTGTATCTTTCATAAATATGTTGATTTTATTTTTTGCTAAATAATCTGTATCAAGGTGAGGAAAAGAAGTGTTTCTTCACCTTAAAAATTGCACTGGAAAGGGATAACTTTTATTTACATTACACAAATATATGAAGCAATGAGCATGATATTTATTCTGCATCAGTTTCCATTATTGCTTGGTACTGATACCAATGATACTGGATGTAAAATCCATTAGGCTTGGTATTTATATACTAAAAGGTTGTAAGCCTGTACATGCTTAAATATAGCATGAAGATCTGCAATCTGCAGGAAAATGCACATGGAATTAACTTCACTGTCCACTGGTTACTGCTTCAGGTGCACTTTGTTTCAGAACTTCCAAAAACTAAGCTTTAAACTAATTAATATTTAATTGAAACCCCTCACGTGGCCAGTTTGAAAATTATAAGGTCTTAGTGAATATTCAGGATTTATTCACCACATCTGATTTTAGATAGCAAATTAGGTTTCTAAGCGAGAATCTAAGCACCTTCTGTAATCAGTGGAGTAGAGTTGGCACCTCCAGGGAACAATTCAGAGCAGGTAATGTAAGCAGGGAGGCAGTGCTCTGGTTGCCCTCCAGAGGGCTTCTGCTCCTGCTTAGCTTGAATCCTCTGAAATAATCTCTGACGTGCTTATCCCTCTGTATTTACTGTGGAGGAAGCCTATCCTGGTTTCATAGGCTGTTAAAGTGGGCAATATGAATACTTGTCTTACTGTTTTCTATCATAATTCTTAGGTCACTAATACCTCATCAATTCAGAGTGGAATATTTTTCTGAATTTATTTAGAATATATTACTGAATGTCAGGTTTAGCTTGCATTAGAAGTTTAGCAGGTTTAGCATGCCTGCTGCATGGTTAGCATATGCAATATGCTCAGCAATGTTAATCTAGTAGTATGCAGTGTAATGTAGTAGTAGTATGTATGTATGTACTGTACATAGTATGCTCACTTTTAAACGTTTTTCCTTTTAATTAACTTAATTAACAGAGCACCGCCTGAACGTGCAGAATAGTCAGCAAAATCCCTTTGGTTTTCTCAAAAGTTTGCCTTCATTTTGGGTGCTCTCTGGTTGAATCATAAACAATTTTAATCTCTCCTGAGTCTGCAAGGCCTTGAGTACTGAGCTGCTGCCTGACACGGACACCATAAGGCCCTCTTCCATTTGCCATAGCATTCGGGGTGTCAGGCTGCAGTGCTTTGTATAAAACAACACAATGAATTTTTGTATTCTTTTGTTGGTCAGCAGCTGTTTTACCTGGAGCACTACAGTCCTACTGTAGCATTGAAAGTATAATAACTGGTTATATATTGCTTTACGCAGATCTTACAGAGCTTCAAAATTCAGGGTGTTAATTGTTTTGCTGTGGTTTGAAAAGTCATCTGCGGAATTTAGGAACACATTGCCATGGTAAGTTGAGATCCTTGGATTTTCCTTTCTGTTAATATTGAAGTCCAAGTGTATGGATAAAGCATGAAATCAGCAATGGGTGAAGAGAAGTCAGGAACACAGATCAGCCTTGCTCAGTCAACTACACGCTGGGAGAAAACAGCCCAATATAGATATTACATTACCACATGGGGGAAGACAAGTTTCCAGACTTTCAGGAAGAAAAGGAGTCATGTTACAAAAGACAAGCAACAACTATAAGTGCTGTACCCTGAGCATTGTCTTAGAATGAAGGAGTTTAGATGACAAAATTACTTTAACATGGTAACCGTAAGGAATAGTGAATGTGTCCACCAGAGATAATAAACAACCTTGAATCTGGTGGATAAGTTCAAATTCTACGCTTTGGTAATTCTTCTTTTAAAGACAAAGGAAGGTAAAATTGCAAAGGACACAAGGGTGTATCCAGGGGAACAAGAACATAATTTATAGTCACCAGAGTTGTTTGATAAGTCTCACTTGCTAGATACCTGATAACGAGGAAAGCCAATCTTTCACTGTATAGTTCCATAAAGAAGATTTGTCTATAATAAGGAGCATTAAACAGGGTAATGGAAATGACTTGAGCAGCTACTGAATTAATTTTCATTTTAAACATGCTCTAAAGATAACTGGCTGGACAGCATGGCAAGTTCTGTATCTGAGTGCATCTGTTAAAACAGGACTGTGAGAAGTTCGCTGGTTTTGAATATAAACCTGGCTGTGCTGTCAGCTAATATCTCCCTTACCTGGGGCAAAACTTTAAATGATGCATAGTGCAGATAGGACTCTGTTGCAGACTCTTGGAATCATTACCTCATACAAGCTGGTATTATTTAATAGAGAAATGTAATTGTTTCTCTAGAGGGTGATGAATGTGATTCATTATATTTGATCTTTTTCATACCAGAAGAATACTGCTGTTGCTAGCTCAGAAGACTTTTTGGCAAACAAAAGAAGACTGCTAGTTTGGAGCATTTCTCTGTCAGTTTGAAATCCCCAGGCTGTAGCTTCAAGCTCGGCAGTGAGTGCTTTGCAGTAGTACCAAGAGAGCTGAAATAATCAACAATAGAAACCTTTTATCTCATGTCTGAAATCCATAGATAGAAAGAGAATATATATATAAATATTTCTCTTTAATATTTCACATCATGCTTCCACTTAAGAAGTTTAAAGTTCTTTCACTGAGAGTGGACATAAGCCAAACCAATCCACAGGATTAATCATAAATAATTTACATTAAATCCCTCTACTAAGATATCCCTCAATTTCATAAAGAATGAACACACGTTCTGAGAATACGTAAGGATTGCTAAAATTAGCTTGCTTTAACACACCTGGGAACAACACATGAAGCTGCTGTTGCAGTTTTTCTGACGTAGCTGGTCATGTTGCTCACTGTTCACAGAAATTAAATGCTCTTTTTTCTTGTGATTTTTTTCCTTAGAACTGCATCCAGATTAAGAAAAAAAAATCTGCTAAAAATTCTGAACAATGTTGACTGGTAAAGGCTGTAGAACAACTATTGCTGCAATAAACAGGATTAGTTTTGGATTACTTTCTCTACAAAGACTCTGCAGCAGTGCCTTACTCCTCCTTGCTGAGAAACATCAACCCCTTCAGATCTCCATGGTTATCTCACAGAATGAAAAGTAAAAACATTCTGGGATGATTATATAAAAACTTGTAAAGGGTAAGTGCAAACTAAAAAACAGTGTCTGAGGACTAAATAGTGCATTTTCAGATGATTAAGGATTATTAAGTCTGTGTGTGTCTATGGTTGAAGAGATGATGAGAAGCCTTAAACTATGCAGGATGGGATGAACCTTGGTTTGGGGGAGATACAGAAGAGGCCTTACTGAATTATTAGTGTGTCTTTTGAACACATATCTACCAATTTGATTAAAACAATAAGAAATTATTATTAGCTGGATTGTATTTGGAAACAGTGGATTAATTATTAAATTTAAAAATTACTTAAGTACAAAATATTAAATATTCCTCAACACCTGTAGAAACAGATTTAAGAGCATAGTTAAGGCTAGGCTTGCATATGGATGTACATACCATTTAAGCTGGGGAAGTGTGGATTTCTACCATGTTCTGTAAATGCAAGATACATAAATTAGAATTGCTTAGGGATACTGTTGCTTACATGAATCACTTCTCCAGTTTTTAATTTATGAATAAATGTCTTGGTGTGACTACTCTTGTCTCACACTGATCTCAAATGGCATATCTCATATGCAATGGCTTGCAAATATATAATATCCATGAACTATGTTTTTCAATATTGATTACAGTTATTTTATGTTTACAGAAAATTCAAAGCTGAGAGGAATGAAACACACCCAAGAGAGGTTTAATACTGATATAGAAAAACAGTCTGAGAAAATAAGAATGCAGTTCAGAGACAGATTCAAAGTACTGCTCTATTTAGATGGTATTTCTTATCTAAAATGTAGTATGAGGAATGGACAATGGTACTTAGGTTGAGCATGAGTCAAGACTGTTGTGTTACTATAAAAAAGTAAACGTGCTGGGAAGACATGACGAATATCAAATATTTAAAAGACTTAAAAGTAAAAAGAGAAAAAGCTATGCTGTGGGCTAATGGGAGTAAGAAAATATAAAATGGGCTTAAATCATAGGAAAATTTCAGGCTAAATATTATTGTTGCTAGGCATATTGAAAGCACAGGGACTGTAGCCTTCTCTGCCTGCTTGTTTATGAGCTGGTCAGACAAATATCTGTCAGAGATAATAGATACTGCCTTGGGACTAGATACATCATTTGGTTCCTACCAGCTCTGAACTGGTAGGAATAAAACGTCGTAAGTAGTTTCATGCAAATATGCATAAAGATACAATTCAAAGGGAGTATAAAGCCTTTGACACTAAGCACTGCATGAGATACACAACTTTCTTCCAACATAATATCTATTTCTGTTTCAGTTAAATAAACAGTCAAGCTTCTAATTTAATTTTGCTTTTATATTGTCATCTCAGTGTCACTCCTTCTTCACAATTTCTCATCCAACCCACAGAACTCTTAATCAGAATAATACCTTTTCCACCTTCCTCCTTAATAGTTTGGGACTATACAGAAAAGGAAACAGAAACCACCGTGGACAGCAAATTCAGTTCAAATTGACAATATGATGCTGCTGATGAAAAGCCAAAGCTTATTCTGTGGTGCATTAAATAAATATCATATGTAAAGCACTGAAGGTAGATGATCTATCTTACATGGCACCAGCTGGGCTACTACAGGGCAACATGCCATTAGAGAGAATCCAGAGAACAAAAACAACAAATACAAATGTCTTAGAAAACACAACGTGTAAGAGAGAGCAGAATGCAGTGTAGAAATGGGGAGTGAAGAACACTTCCTCTGATTTAGGTGTGTGACTCCCACTTTAGCTATATGTGTTTAGTGAGAAGTATTTAGTGCTTATTGAGATGTATATATAAATATCTGTGTATATGAAGAATCTCTTAAGGGAAACTCATTAACTCTCCCAGTCTGTAAAAAGCTGTTACAAAGGCAGGAGCTGTCACTCAAGCAAGAAGATAGAAATTTCATTTTTTATCCAAACCTGTATTCAAGAAGGCCTTCTATCTAAAGCAAGATAAGCTCTATTATGTTGCTGTTTCTTTAATATTTCTGTGGGAAAATTTTAGAATTAATTTACCCAAATATTTTTCATGGCTGGCCTTGATATGCTGAATTTTCTTCTCAATAGATCCACCTCCATTTTGGGACAATTGGAAACCTAAATCTCTGTGATTTCTGTTATTTATTAGGGCTTGCTCTTGGTATTTGTAATCAACTCTTTTTTCCTTCCTCTTTTCATTCTGTCACTGTGCTTAAAATATCAAAAGCAGTAGAAAAGAAGCATCCAGAAGGTCAGTGCTAACACTGCTCTTGTACTTGATTGCTATCAGAAAACATAGCAGACAGGGTTTGTGGAAGAGCTTTCTTGATGCCATATGCTGGTATGATTAGGTCTGTCTGGACACATGCAGTGTTTTCTTCACGTGGGACTTTGTGAGGCGTTAGTTGCCCTGCTATGCACTTAGAATCATAGAATCATAGAATTGGTTGGAAAGGACCTCTGAGATCATCAAGTCCAACCGTTGACCCACTACCACCACAGTTACTAGACCATGGCACTAAGTGCCACATCCAGTCTTTTCTTAAACACCTTCAGGGATGGAGAATCCACCGCTTCCCTGGGCAGCCCGTTACTCTCTCTGTAAAAAATTTCTTCCTAATATCTAACCCAAACCTCCCCTGGCAGAGCTTCAGACCATGCCCTCTTGTCTTACTGATAGCTGCCTGGGAGAAGAGATCAACCCCCACCTGGCTACAACCTCCTTTCAGGTAGTCGTAGAGAGTGATGAGGTCTCCCCTGAGCCTTCTCTTCTCCAGGCTAAACAACCCCAGCTCCCTCAGCCTCTCCTCAC
>JAWWLV010000121.1:85184406-85222323 GCA_035041135.1 Platyrinchus mystaceus | reverse complement strand
CCTGGTTGCTCTTCTCTGGACCTGCTCCAGCACCTCAATATCCTTCCTGAACTGAGGGGCCCAGAACTGGACACAGTTATCAGGAGGTTTAATAAGGCAGTTGGATTCTTTCACTTATGGCCCCAACATGCCTAAGATTAGACTGTAAAATGAGAACAGGCATGAAATATGTACTTTTACACTAGTTCATTGATCCAAAATACTTTTCCTAGTCCACAGGCTAGATGAAAAAGAACCTGAGATACAATGTAAAGAGAGGCTGCTCAAGGAAGATTAAATGTGTTTTATTTTATACTGTGATATCTTTGATCAGGATAAACTGCATTTTGCTGGGTATCATACAAGCACAAAAGTCTGAATTTCCACCTCGAAATGCTTCAGTTTGTCTGACTCCAACCTCTACTTATCTGATGATAATACCATTTGCTAAAATGAAAGATACCGAGAAATGCCTATATCGTGATATACACCTGCATAAATACAGAGGGGTCACAGTGTAGAAGGTGTCTCCAAACAAAAAGGCACAGAATTGATCTCATATGATCTCTCAGTTGTAGTGTCTTCAGGTATGTCACACCAATAACACTGCCTTAAACCACTGGGTAAAGATCTTTCCATACTGAAATGACTCAGAATTTTGCACAGCCATTCAGTGCAAGCAAAGGACTTTCAAGAGCACTGAAAACCAGAAAACCACTGCAGAATGGACATTTTAGGTAATTAGTATAAAACAGTTTGGGGAGCAGGTTTTGAGGCTTGCTTTTTGTTTGGGGATTCTTTTCATTCTTGTCATTTCCTAACACCTACTATTTCTTTTTTTAAGATTATTTTGCCAGCATATATTTATATTGGCTATTAAGAAGGTTGAAATTGAATTTGCAGCCTTTATTAAGGAGTGACTTTGACTTAACAGACTGATGCTGCTTAAGTGACCCCAGTCTATTTTAAGCAGTGCAGATTCTTTCTGTTTACGCAGCAGTATACCAAGTAACTCTTTTCTACAAGGACTACATATTTGAATTAAAGGCTGAAGTATGTGAAGTATTTGCAGTCAATAATGTCTGCAAAACAATATTGGAAACATGTCATTAGTAAAAAGCTTTCAAATTTGAGAAATTTAATTGCTTTTTCAATTTCCTGTGAGACAAAGTCTGAGATATTTTCCCCATTATGTGTAGGTGACAGCAGGCTCAACTGTTAATCATCAATTTCCTCATTACAAGTTCTCAGCTGGTTTTTTTTATAGAATTCTTCTAAAATATAACTTCTATTCTATTGAACTGTAGATTTCCTTGAAATAATTACACTCTGATAGAACGTATTTCCCTCTTTCTTACCTAATCTATCAAGAAGCATCTTTCCATTCTTCTGCTTCTTACTCTCAATTTCATGTCTTTTAGTATCAGAATAATAATAATATTAAAAAAAATCGCTCTTGTTACCTTTAAGTAACTGCTGTGTGATATCTGAAGATTCAACAAAACATCCGCAAATAAATTTCTAAATCTAGTTTCTGGAGGTTATTTCTTTTTATTTTATGGACCATCAATGGCTCCGTTTGAAAGAACATAAAGACTTTGTGTCAAAAATCTATTACAGCCCATGACCTTAATTCAAATTTCAAAATTAACTGGAAAACTCAGTATGATTAACTGTTTGTGCAATCTCACTAGTATCTAGTTTAAAGCAACTTATTTTGTACAGAATGCTTGTTAATACTTGAGAGACCAAGTAAAGGAAACTCTAGAGGATCTAGTTATAATCTGTGATTTGTAAACTGTGAAAAAATTAGGCTTTGATTGTGCATAGCTTTATAAACCTCCATTCAATATGTTTTCTAAAGGAAAATGAGATTTATATTTTCTCAGTGTCCTCTCAACTTTCTTTTTTGGTTCTCTGCCTCATGCCTACTCCTTCAAAAACTTTTGAATCCAGTGCCCCATTTCAACCAAATTTGAGAAGGGAAAAAACTTTGAGGTGATTTTGTACAAGTTTCTTGCCATGGTTGTTTATTTCAGTGGGAGTATTCAAAAGTCAAAAGTCCAAATAACCTAAAAGTGAGAACACAGTAAAATAATATGAAACTGTGGAAAAGTCTCTAACAAAGATTGTGATGCAACTTGTAAGTTCTCCAATAATTTATGCATTATATTGAACTAGTGCACTAATGCTAAAAGGACAGTAGAAATAAATAGGGATAATGTCATCAGTGGCTTACAGGGGTGGAAATTTAATGGAAATGAGAAGTGCTGAGTCATAAAATTTGCATTGATGGAATATGGGTTTCTATAGGTCTCTGAAATTTTAAATTAATCTGGTGAATGTTCAAAAAGATATTGCAATATTGCCATTAATTCATTTAATGGGTAAGAAAAAATCTGTTTGTAAATGTGTTCACCTGCAGAGGACTTTCAAATGACAGGTTTTAGAAGTTCCTTATCCATGGCCTGGAGCCACAAAATTCAATGTAAATATTTTTGTTCTTGGTTTATGAGGATGGGAGTATTGATCCAAGATGGAAACCCTTGTGAAATACAGCCAAATTCAGTGAACGTTGTTGTAGGAACCTGGAAACTACTTCATGTATGTGAGGAAAGAACACAGAGCAGTTGAAAAGTTCTGTAGGATTGCTGGTATATCTGGACATGATGTAGTGTGTTTCAGTCTGGGTGAGTCACTGTCCTGAAGGGCTTGACAAGTCAGAGAGTACACAATAAGTGCAATAAGAACATCTTGGAAGTGGAAGAGAGAAAGGGGAAGACTGAACTTGAATCACTTGGCTTCATGATAGCCAAAACTCTACAAAGGCGCAATAACAATTTATATATACTTAAATAATGTGCAGAAAAAGAGGAAAATTACACGGTTCAATGAATAGGGTATAGAAATGAGGGTGAAGTGAAGAAAAATTCAATTTAGCAGTTCTAGAACAGAGTTCCTGTGATGTTAAATTTCCTCCTTGCAACAATCCCCACAAGGAAAGAGAAGGAAGGCTCCTTTTACGGAAAAACAGTAAATGGCTGTTAATGAACAATCCCATACAGATATATGGTGGTGGTGCTAGGTTGATGGTTGGACTTAATGATCTTAGAGAACTCAAGAGAACTCAAAATTTCTTCTGTGATATGATTTTTTTGTGAAGTGTAAAATCACAAACAGATTTGTATGTTGTTTTCCCACCAAATATATTCTCTCCATCCTAATTGTAATTCAGTTCTGTGTCTCAGTAGACTTAATCTGGAGCTGCATTGGCCTAGACCTTGGTGCTTGATTCCATTGTATTTGTGATCCATACATTTTCTTGAACCCAGTCTTCATCTTCCCCTACTTTAAGAGGCCTCTGAAGAAAAAACTGCTGTAGTACTTATGGAAAATTACCCAAGCAATAGTAGCTAAGTTGTTTAACAACAGATGCACCTTTTTGAAAACCTTTTAAGCTGTTCCTGAACTGTCCAATTTATGGACATATATCTTTTTAACCATTTTCGCCCCATGTCAGCTTACTGATAGCACACATCTGTGGCTCCTGTTTCAATCTAGGCTTCATCATGGAATTTTACACGTGTAAAGATGCAGAGTCCTGCAGTAATGCTTACATGTAGACTGTTTGAGTGCTGAGGCCTGACTGAGAGGCTCTCTGAAGTCTCAGGAGAAATCTGCAAAACAATGTTTCAGGATTGAAAACAGAGATAATGAATTATTTGAAGTAAAGGCTCCAAACACCATGTGTTTGCACAGCATCCAGTACAGTATCACCTTTATTATGTCCCAAACCCTTGAGTATGTGACAATCCCAGATTGCATTATTTTATTTATAAACTATGCATTTTTCCCTTTTTTGCCATGAACAGATTTTATCTTCCCTCAACCTAGCTAAAATTTGTTTCCCCTTTCACAAATATTCATCTTCTTATCTGTCATATATTAATTTGTAAAAGAAAAAGATCATTTTACAGAGTTAAATAAACAATAGACCCTAGTTTTAAACCAACAAAGTCATAATACTCAGTATTCCAGGGTTGAACCCAACAATTCATTCTCTGTGACTCCCAGGACTTACACCAGCTCTAAAATAAATGAGCACAGTCCCAAATACCGAGGCTGACTTGTTATCTCTATATGTACTTTTCAGATAACAGACATTAAATAATTCAGTATACGAAGTCTTATTCCAATTAAAATGGTGAAACTGATAAAGAAGTTTTCTTTACTTTTGGGAACAGATCTCTGGCTTGTAATTGCATTAATTACAAATACACACAGTTGAAAAGTTATTCAAATGCAAATTTTCTTAATGAGAAGAAAGCAACTGGGAGTATAATTTTTAGTTGTTGCAGTTAATGAAAGTATTTGATTTTGTTTTAATTGCACTTTTAATAAAATAAAGTGCTCTCACAGTGATGAGATTTCACTAATACAGTGTCATCTAACAGCAGTGCCAGAACTCCTGAAGGTTGCTGATGGATAGATCAGCTGGTGCTGGGCCCTCAGTGGAGATAAGCGAAGCAAACAACCCTCGCTCCTGGGCAGGGCTGTTCTCTGGCTGACTGCAGTGCACTAAAGAACGTCATCAAAGCGAAGCACCGGGCAGACAAGTCATGTCTTAAAAATACACAAGGAGGAGTGAATAGGGTGTTGTCTGGGCTCCACTGTTTTTCATAACTTCAAATCACAGAGGGCCATTTGGAGAATGTCTGCTCCAGCGTGTCTCCACTGTTTTTGGTGCAAGAATCATTATGAACATATCCACACACAAGCTTCTGTAAGTATGACCAAGTTTTAATTAAAAAAAAAAAAGAATTTTAAATTGGAAAAACTATGTACCTTATTTTGCTTGCTTGCTTGTTTTGAAACGTGTTTGTGCACTGCAAGAAAGTGATTTCAGAGAGAGTGGCATGTGTGCTCTCTTACAAGCAGCTAGTGTTCACTGATCTTGTGTTGAGGAATTCCAACCTAGTCCACCCCTCTGCACAGGAAGCAGAGTCAGCTGAACATAAGCCATTCCTTATAAAAAATTTGTTCCACCTTATCTTTAGAAACCTCTGCTGAAGGTGGCCTTCCAGACACAGACTGAAGATTGGTCCCCTCCCATTATTGTGATACAAGAAGCAAAGAAAAGGAATGCCTTCTAAGCCACTTTCCAACCTAACAGAAAGATTTTGCATTTCATAGGCTATGTTAGCCAAAACTAGGGACTTTTTAATTTGTTTTTTTTTCTTTGAAAGATGTTATTTTGAGTTTTTTCAACCTTTGAGTAGTTGGTACTACAAAAGGACTTGGACTTCCCTAAAGGGTATTTTGTGTAGCACTTGTAAGGAATGGCAGTAAGTTCTTTTCAAAAGGATTGATGTCAAAATGGATTTACCTCTGTCCCCAAACCTTCTTCCCTCAATTTCATTTCCATTCTAATTTATTATTAAAAATAACCAAGTATATAAATATTAGCCGATTACCACCTGAGGAAACAGGAAGCAACAGCCTGGTGGCACAGAGACCGCATCATGCCTCTCTTCACCCTTCAGTCTGGGAGTGTCAGGAAAAACAGGATGGCAAATCCTATTGCTGGGAGAGCCTCCTGGTACACAAGGTAGTGTGTCTAAATCCCCTCGGTTTACTTTTCCTCAGCTGTGAATTCAGAATGCCAAGTTTTCAAACTGCTTTTGCAATGTAAAGCAAGAGTGAGTTCTGGTTCTAGTTGCAGACAACTTAGAAACAGCAAAAAGACAAAATGAATCAAATAAATAGGAATATTTTCATGTAACTCTAATTGTAATTGATACAGTTGAAGGTGTGATAAAAGTTTCCCAGAATAAATCTCAGCTGTTTGCATCATATAATGAAGGAATCTAGTTATTTTTAGCATTTTAACAGAATATCATTTGGTATAGAGTGTTTAATTTTTTTTTTTTCGAATAAGCAAGTGTTTAAGAGGTACCTGCATGGCAAATTAATATTTCATAGATATTATGCATAAATGAAATGTAGGGAAAATATGCATATTTTAAATTGAATAGATCCACCATAGAATCCTGATAAGCTTTCACCTGCAGTTAATTTTCCTCTGAGATGAAAATACTACCAAGAAACAACAACAGATGTCTAAGCACATCTTCACAGGGTGAAAAAGAGGGTTTTGAGATTAAAACTTCTAACAGATTTTGATCCAAAGGAACAACCTGTAGAAGGCCGTAGAGATCTCTCAGACACATTTAACCGAATCCAATATGTAAGGCCACTCACATGACAGCTTTGGTGTTTTACAAAGGAAAGGTAAGGGTTGCAAGAGTGAAGTAAAGGGTGAGACAGAAGTGGGAATGAAAAGATATCATCCTGGTAAAGGAAAGGTAGTATAGTGAAGTTCAGGTCAGAGAGGAATGAAAGGATAAAGCAGCAAGAGGGGCAGTAGGTGTTTGGTCTTCCCCAGTTACCCATTTTCTTCCATTGTGTGTGAATGAGGGATATCTCCTAGTTAGTACTAAGCATTTCACCTTTCTTTCACAGAACCTTCTGGTAAGGGGCTATCTCAGACCTCTTCTACCCACCCTGGGTGATGTGGCCAGGGCTGATTTTTTTTTTTTAAGCTTGTTTCTGCTCCAGGAATGCCTGCACTCATTTAACAGCATTCAGATGAATGACCCAGAGAACCTTTTCATGTGTAAAAGATAGCTGGTTTAAGTACTCTAAAGTCTGCATGTTTACTCAGTTTTGAGTGCATTGTAGTCATAAAGGTCCAGAGATGCGTTTTGGGAAATTTGTGACCTTGGACTTTCCAGAGGTAGCCTTTGGAGAAAGTAAGAGCAAGGTTTTCTAACAACTATGAGAATGTTTTTTGCTTCTTAAATGCTGTTGCTGTAATGCAAACTGGATCTGGATGGCCAGGCTGGTGGGTATAACTTTTACACTGGGAAATGGGGAAGCAGATGATGACAGAGGGAGACATCAGCTTGCTCTTAAGTGCTTACTATTACTGTAGCCATCATGTCACAAGGTCATTGACATCATCCGCTATAGAACCAAGTTTATTTTCTGTTTTCAAATACAGTATTTCAGACACAACCATAATCTCCATTGTGCTATAAGAAACCAGAAGTTTAGAGGTGAGAATTGGACATTTCTGTCACCTCTGCAGCTAATGGAGAGAAGAGTGATGTGGGATCCCTAGAGCAGCCTTCTGCCTTGGGAAGACACTTGTGTCTCTACCTTGTGAGTTGAGTCTTTCCTTTTCTATGCAGTATTGACAGTGGTTGCTCCTCCAGTAAGTGCCAAGAAAAACATGGTCTGGTTTTGCATAACTGAACTGCATCACTATAACCACATCTTAAATGGATATCTGCAGCTGCTTAGAAGTCCACTGGCATGTACAAAAATGATTGTAAATGCATTATCTTCAAGAAAGAAAGCAATTCACTGCTGAAAAATTCTGCTAAGGCACTAAACGCATCTCAGGCATATCTTGTACCCTTTCAGACTGAGAAAGTCAACAAATATTAGTCTTTTAGGAAACGATGAAATGAAGAGCTATTTTAAGTTCTCAAATAACCTTAATTCTGCTTTATTTGAAAAATGACCCAATAAACATACAACTTCTCTCTTTCTGTCTCAAAAACTGTACTGAAAGAGAAGCTTCTTATGTTTTCTCTTATGTTTTCATACTTGCCCTGGTCCAAAAAAATACACCTCACCTGCTATATTTTACATCTTCCTCACCCATCTCTTCCCACCCCTTTATCTGGATGCAAATGTACAGTGTAACACTGATTTTTTTTCTTTTTTTCTTTTTTTTTTTCCATTAGTGTCTACACAAATTGTATTATTCTCCAGCTTCATTATTGACAGACTTTACATCAGAAATACTGTTAAGGTGACTATACCCACTTTTCTCCATTGAATTGCTAAATTGTATAGAATAATTGAGATTGAAAAGGACCTCTAAGATCATTGAGCCAAACCATTAAGCTAGCACCTCCATGCTCACCACTAAATCATGTCCTCATACAGACACCTTTGGAACACTTCCAGGGATGGCTATTTCATCACTTCCCTGAGTAGCTTATTCCAATACATGACCACCCTTACACTGAAGAAATTTTTCAAAATATCCAATCTAAACCTCCCCTAGTGCAACTTGAGGCAATTTGCTCTTACCTTGTCATTTGTTACCTGGAAGAAGTAGCCAACCGCCCCTTGCTACAACCTCCTTTCAAGTAGTTGTAGAGAGTTGTATGGTCCCTCCTGAGCCTTCTTTACTCCAGGCTAAATAATCCCAAATGTGGTTTATTATATGTCTTAAGGCATTGGAACATCACTTTTTAATTTGATCACATGGCAACGTCTGATAGGACCCTGTTCTTACACAGAAGATGCCCTGATGCCTCGTCTCAGCCCCACAGCTCACCCACGCTGCTCTTGTCACATGCTGCAGTTACTGGCACTGGGATGACACTGGGATTTTTCCCAGCCTTCCCAGAGCTACTCTCCCTAAGGGAAGAAGAGGCAGAATTCAGAATTCAATTTATCTGTATTTATTAAGCTTTCTCACAAGTTTGGGTTTTGCTGAATTTGAAATTATACAAAGGTGGTGTCAGGTGTCCTTAATTATTCTCAGTAAATTGTTAAGTAAACACATTAAATTACTTATCACATACAGTGACTCAAGGCAAAAGAAGGAATAAAACCTCAGTTTTAGTTTTTTCCACTGTTTATCAAAATATCTCATTTGCATAGCTCAAGTGACTGATGGTTTTTCATCTTAAACTCCTAATAAGTTTGGCTTTACAATACCCTTAGTGATATGAGGTGGTAGAGATCCGGCTTTTCCATGGCGTGAACTTCCAGCATATCAGTGGAAGTGACTTGCCTTAAATGTTGGGGTCCAGTCTATGCTCCTGAAATTTAAGGAGCAGGAGACACCTCCAGACACCATGCAGTCCATTTTTCTATTAAGAGAAAAGACTAAATGATGATTTACACAGGCCCTCACGATCCATAGCACCAGCAAAAAGGCTCAGTGCAGCTCAGTGATCCCATCCAGCCCAGCATCTACTGCTGTCATCTTGTGTGCACGGGCGAGCGAGAAAAACAGCCATTCCTGGCCACATGTGAAGGCCTGAAGTGGCCAGAAGGACTCTGGCCATCTCCATATGCCCACACACGCCTTCTTGCAGTCTGCTGACGTGCTTACATGGGCACTGCTCTCCTGTGACTTTGGGAAGAGGAGTATTACAGTTCTGCTTGTGACCTACACAGCTACCCCACACTATAATTCAAGCCAAAGATTTGGACAAAGGGGACCTTGCTGGCACTGACACTGATGGGTATGTTATGCATGTGCTTAATATGGTCTTGCACTGGGATGGCAGGGATTCCACCACCTCCCTAGCTAACCTCTTTTAAAGCTTATAATTAGAAGACAAACTGTTGATAAACATTCCCTTAAGCATGATTCAAAAATCATTCTTACTGAAAAGTAATTGTATAGTATTTCCATCTTTTCAATAGAAAGGAGTCATCTTGCCTAAGGGTAAATATCTGAAAGTTGGTTGTCGATGTCTAGACTCATCAACCTAGATTCCCTTTATAGCCAGCTGAAAGAAACAGGCACCTCCAGGGCATGATTCATCTGTCTGTCTTAGAAGAAATGGTAAGTGGAGAAGGATTGCTTTCTGAAATACATGCCTCAGAAATGGTTAGAGATGTACAGGAAATGATTTTCATATTATGTGAGAAATGGATTTAAAGTACCTGATTTCTTCTATACTAGAATAAAAAAAACTTTCAAGAAATTTTCAGGAAAATGACTTATTTAAAAACTCATTCTTGCTCAGTAAAACAAAAGGTTTATTTCCTTATATTTTCTTCTTTTATGTTTTATAATTCATATTGGAAAAATTACATTTGGAAATGAAGAGAGATTGTAATAAGAAAAATTGAAACTTGATGAGATCAAAGTGGAATATTTTGATCTCACTGGTATCCTTCAATTTGGATTGTTCTTTTCTCATAAAAGGTCACCAAAATTGGTCCATTCCTACAGAAAGTTTTAATTTCCATGGAATGGCATTTTTATAAAAAAATGTGAAAACAGAATTTTTTCAAACAACTATAGAAGTTAGGCATGAGTGGACAGAACTGTGTACAAATAACTGGTTTTCATCTTAATATCCTCTTTATAAAAACATTCTCCTTCTGTTAGCCTAACAAGTATTTCTCACTTAAGAAAGGCCTGACTGTGGCACAGTTCTGAGAAATGTCTTATAAAGGCAAGCTTCTAATAGAGGTAAAATAATTAGGCATATGATATAACTTTGGGCTAATTTGTTGTCACAATATTCTTGAAGGACGTGACCAGTGGACTGAACTATCATATAGTTCCTACTGTCATGTGGCCAAGTGCAAACAAAGAAAATAAGCAGAATGATTCCATAATAAGGAGAATATGTTTTGGTCCCCCCATAAAAAATTAGCCAGGGATTTGAGTGTTGTATTATAAATGACTGATGGCTATCAAGCTGTCTGAGATTGTGAAGCTAATACATTGAGCTACAGTATGATAATAACAAGCTGTGACAGTCTGACTGAGTAAGGGAAAGTTTCACAGAACAGAGTGTCTGGGAGGAAGACATCAAAGTTGACAAATGACTTCTAGCTAACTTGCTTCCTTCTGCAAGGCATGTTCCAGTGATGCTGAGGGACAAATGTTAAATGGAGCTAGACAGAACTGAACACACTTCAGTAAATATCTTGCTGATAGGATGATTTACACACCAAAAAGAGGCAGACAACATTTTTAGGAAAATCTGAATGATATCTTAGACTTTGTTCAGACATACAATGTGGGATTCACTTCACCTGATGGTGAATTTTCTATTACACAGTATTTATATTGGAAAGCAGCCAACACACTTTATAGTCCGTGGAGAGAAGTACATATTTATAGGTTACATTTTGGCTGGAAACTTTAGGATGAACACACCTAAAAAGCTTGTGTCTCCAGATGTAAAAGGAAGTCTAGGGAAACTAGGTTAGATGCAAGTGCTTATTATGGACCAGTCACAGATCTTCAAGGAAGTCTCATGATTAGATAAATTAAACCACTGCCTACAGAACGTTCTATAATTAATTTTTCATGTTTACTATATTGCTTTTTTTAATCAGCTGCTTGGATTTAATTCACTGCCTGATTATAAACTAATTAGCTAATTGTTTGAGGAAGTAATGAAAACTGCAATATATAAGTGATATTCTAGTTCGGAAGAATCTGACCACTATGCATTTAAACTGACCAGAAAAGGAACAAGTCTTATCAGCTTGTAAGGTCTATTAACTTTTTAACAGGATTAAAAAGAATTGTTAACAAGAACACACTAATTAAATAAAAAAGTTTTTGGCTTATAGTTCCTAGCATGATACTGTATTATTATTCCCCTATGACCTCTCCATTTCTCATGTATAGTGCTGCAGTATTCACTGGGCATGAGGTTAACTCAATGCCTGACCTGTAGTGTCAGAGACCTGAGCACACAGACAGCCACGTGTGTTTCAGCCCCTGAGGGAGGGCACCTGCTGGTGAGGGCACAATCTATGCTGGGGTCACCCTCCCTCAGCTACTTCCCTGAGGGAGCAGCCAGCCTCTTGCTGCTCCCCAGTGTATTGTCTTCTTCAGTGTCCTCTGAGAGGCTAAAACATTGCCAGACACTGCTTGCCATCAATACATGTAGGCTGTTTGTACAGGCAAGGGCTCGTCTTCTCTTTCTGGACAAATACACAGTTGGGAGTATTTTCACCTGAAATGACAAAAGAGCCCTCACAAGTCCAGGCTAGGACTTGCTCTCAATTTCCTAGGCTATTTGAAACATCTCTTGTCTGGAAAGACATCAGAGATACCTGAAAAGTGTGGATGAAGAGGTTAGATGAGCACTGGATGCTAGTGCATATGCAAGTTTGGGGAGAGTGGTATACCTGTGGATATGAGTTAGATCCTGGCCTTAGCCATATCCCTGTGCCTCCCAGAAGGGGACAGAGCTTCAGACACACTGCCATGCTCTTGATGCTTGGCATGAATCGGTCATGCTGAGTACTGTGGAGATTTCAGAGATGTGACCTCCAGAAGGTAGAGATTGTACAGCAAAGGCAATAAAGATCCTTGCTTTTGCATCACAGCTGACAAAGTATGAACCCATTCCCTAGAATTTTCAAAATATACAAAAAGCAACATGGCAGAACCACTGTGGCACAACTATGTTAGAAACAGCAGTGTTACTGAACAAGTAACTCAAATGCATGGAAACTACTGAATCAACACAAAAAATGCTGAATGGATAATGTGGAAAAGAAGTTAATCTGATGAAGAAAAAAGAAGGTATCAGAAAGAACTGTATAAATGGGATTATGTTTTCAAGACCTGTGACTAGAAGGTTTAAATGATGAGAACATATGGTAGCATGGCAATGGGAGGCAAGTTTCTCAACTGAGGAGGAAGGGCTTAAACTATAAGAACATAAAAACAGGCATAGTATGACTGGCCAAATCTCACCCTGTCTGTATTTCAGGTATCCAACAGCAGCCATAAACAAATAGAGAAAAACATAAGAGCAGGGCAACTACTTACACCTGATGCTCTACCAGCCTTTAGCCATCTTCATCTTGGAGACTTCCTGTGCTCCATATGATTTCTGCCTATTGTAACCTTCAGAGTATTTATTTACAATTAACTTAAAGTGGCCTTTTGAATTAATGGGAACATTCAGACCCCTTTGGCAAAGCAACCCCTACCTGGGGCTTTCCTGAACCGAAAAAAACCCCTCTATGTTTTGTTTTGAACCAGGTTCTTATTGTCTTCATTTAAAGTTCTGTTCTTGTCTTGGAAAACATTTTGAACAGTCCATCAGAGATGAAGTGAATGTCTGTAGATATGTTCGACTGTTTAATAAGATTAGATTGCCCTCTGAACAGTATTCACTAAGAACCCAATTTCATAAACAGTTTGGACAGCCAGTTTTAAATATTTGGGCATCTCCATGCTTTCAATGTCATTGTTTTTCTGCTTTCAAAGTATCTCATTATTCAGCATTTCAGAAAGAGAACACAATTCTTAGCACACCTTCTAGCACACTCCAGCCTAGACAAATCTTAGACATCTATGGCATACAAGAGTTTCCGCAGTCACTTCTAGTTTATTTTTGTTTCCTCTTCCTGGTTTTCTTGCCTTTCTAATGAGGGCTGGTTTAGACAAAATAACTCTTTATTAGGTGACACTGTTATTATGTAGCAACCTTTGGGGTTCAAGCAATGCATTGATCAACTGGTATTTCAGAATGGCCAGAAACGTCATATGCTGTCTATAATGTTTTCCATTAGTGAATTGGATAGTGCCAAGGAGAAACCAAAACTTCATTTCCCCTTTATATGTGATTTATTTAAAATATAACCTGGTCAGTTTTAAACATTTAAATGCTTCTTTTAATGTAAACTGGTAATATAAATCTAATAATCCAGAAAGTAAATTTTGAATACATCCAACAAGAAAATAATATGGAAGTAATGAAAATGAAGTAGTATTTGTTTACAATAAATATTTTTATTATTTATTCTTTCTCATTTCCATATTTGCTGACGAGTTAAATGCACTAGGTAAAGCGGTCTTTGTAACAAAGTTATCCAAAGATAATGTGACAACAGACCTCCTCTGTTTAGCATAACTGAAACAAGCAAATGTGCATCTTTGCTTTTGTTGGGCTCAAAATACCCTTTACCAATGCAAGCCTTCCAGTTTGTTTCCATGACAATATATGTGACTTATGAAAGCTGTGGATCTTTTTGCCTAAGAGATGTGACTAAAGCAGCAACATTTCACTTTCCTGTAAGTCTTCTTTTTTCTTCTGATACATGAGAAGACTATATTCAAGATGTTTATTTCCAAGAAGTTCTGCACTCTAATCTTCCATATTTGCTTTCTCTTTTAGCTAATTTTCATCATCTTCTGTGTAGGAATGTTCTCTTCTATTTCTATAGTATTTAATCTAATCCTCCTCTGTTTTCTTAATCTTAAGACTACTACTTTCCTTCTCTTTAGCCAGAATAATTTTCTGCCATTTCAACTCCTTTAGTGCTTCATTGCCTGACTACCATCTACATTGAAGATTCCTCTCTCATCTCATCTAAGTTACATAAATATAATAGGACCTGTTTCTTAATACTTGTCTTCACTCTCTGTATAATCATTCTCTAATTAGTCCTTTCTTGATCAGCTAACAAATTTTTCCTTAATGCAGGGTCTGTCTTCAAGCTTTTTTCTTTTTTTTTCTTTCATACATAGTGTTATTACTTTTGCCCCTCTCTGATTTTTTGAGTAATAATTTTGAAAAATATGTTCTTTTCTTATAATGTAGTATAAATTTCCATATAAATAGATGTTTGGTCACATGAAAACCACAGTCATTGAAATCATCACTTCTTTACAAATTATTTTAAGACAATATATTTTTCTTCTTTTTAGCTTCCATTTCTTTTCTTGTTTCATACTTTTCATTCTTCCCTTAGTCTATTAATAAAATGTTCTTATTGCTTCAGCAAAATGTCTTACCAAAGTCTGTGAAATTTTAATTTGCTACAATTTCATATTTGTAAAGGATGACAATAAGGGGAACCCATTAATGCATTTCCATTTATGCATAATTAGTCCACTGAAGTTACTGCTTCAAAACAATGACTTCAAGATCTCACCAAAATTCAAAAACTCCTGATAATTGAACAGAAATAATTGTAGAATAAAGTATAGAAATTTTCACATTCCAGTGAGAAAACCTTATGACTGCTATTTAGAAGAAATCCCAAGAAAAAGGGTGTTTTTTTTCTTTATATTTCAGTGTTCCTACCTGTTTCAAAGAGTCACAGATTTTTGTCATCCAAGGAGTTTTCATCAGGCTCTGAAGCTTTGCCTGTTACTAGTGACTTTTTAAGCTACTGTTCTGACTCAGGAAGGTGTTTTTATCTTTACTTTTTTTGCAGTTGAATCAAAATTCTTCAAAGCTGAGGGAGAAATATTTGTATCATAGGTTTTTAAAATGTAAGGCCATCACCCATTTTAAACTGAAGACTACAAAATAGGCAAAATTTTATGTCATCTGGTTTATAATATTTATTTCTGCTCGTCTAATTCATCCTTGCCATTTTGAAAAATTAATTAAAATGCATTTTGCATGGCATAATTGAGGTACATATACTTAGGTATTTCTGTATTATTTATGCTTTGATTTTTGTATTGCTGCCTATTCTGTCTCAAAAGGCTAACTTCTCACAGAGACATGTACTGGAAAGGATGGAAAAAACATGAAATGGATTGGATCTGGTTCAAGTAGAAATGTCATCTGTGATATAAATGGCGTATCTTAAATCAGCAACAAGTAACTACAGATACTATCATGATACAATGGAGACCAGCAACTGGACCTTTGCCTTTTGAGTGACTGGCAGACATGAAAATGTTTCATCTAGATGTCCCACTATCCTCTCCCACACCTTGTGAACGCTGAACACCACAGATCTCCTTCTACAGATACACTGATTTGTAGAGATAGGTTCTGTACCATGAAGATGCCCTTCCTTTTCAGCAGCCTCTGGCAAAAATACCATCAATATCTATGGATGGGCTGATGTGATGTCAGGGATTTAAGTTAAAAGTATTTCAGTAAAACAAGGGAAATTGAATTTCTGTGTTGTGCCACATCCTGCACAGAAGTACTAATTTCTAGAGTTTCTGATGCATGTCATGGCTGTGAAGCTGGCTTGCTTTAGACTTGGCATTTTCTCCTGTCCACTTCAGCACTGGGTTTCTGTGAAGAGGGGCTCTTCTCTGGTGGCTAATCAAATCTCTGTTTCATACACAAGAAAATAAGTTTTATTAAGTTGTCATTATTATCCTTTATTATTTGCACTTAGTACGCACAGTGCAATATCAAAAACCCCTGAGGAGGGCACCAGCAGCAATCACTTGGGATGCAAAGTGTGTGTAATTGGCTGCATTTCTAACTCCTGATCAGTCCAGTGTGTACTGGACATCGTCTATAACAGTTCCATTTAGTTTTGAAAGGAGATGTGGCCATTGTATATATCCTAGATAAAAGGAATATCTTGCCTACGTCTCTGGAAAGATCTCCACCAACCTTGGTTTCTCTGATCTGCAAATAGTTTGATGAGTTTTGATGCAGGATACATTATGCAGTCCTGTTCATCCACATGCAAAAAGGGAAGTCAGAATGCATTTTTGAAATGGTTAACATGGCAATTAGGGTTATGGAGAGCCTATGGGAGATTGGCTCTCAGTATGATAAATTAAGAGCTGGAAGGAGAAATGATCACTGCCTATAAATATAAAAATCAATGTAGGAGTAGAGCTGTTTAAACTAAGGGGCAGCAGTACAGCATAGATGAAGAGAATTTGGCATGAATTAATTCCAGGCTTGAAACTCAAAGAAGGATTTTAGTACTCAAAACATTCAAGTTCTGGAACAATCTTCTAAAAGTAACAAAGTGAAAATGTGATAGCTTGGGGCTTATCTGAATTATGAAAGAGATTGTATTATATGATTGCTTGAGGCAGTTGCAGTTGAATTTGTTACCCAGGAAGTTCTCAGTTTTACTTCCTATTCTTCTGCTCTGTTTTTTGGTCCTCTCTTTTAACAGATTTGAAGTGTGAGAAAGCAGTACCCATAACAGCTGTGTGACTGTAACATGAAAAAAACCATTGAGAGTGAGGAATTTTTATAAGAATCTTATTCTTCTCTGAGGAGAATAATTCAGTCCATGGCCTGTTGGACAGTAATAATGAGACTTATTGCAGACATGCATATAATTTGCTGTCTTGGCCACCACATAAAGGGACGCTCTTAACCAAACAAGGAAACAAATTCAAGTTGGTGTTTCCTAACACTTGAGTCCATGTTGAGTAATATGAAAAGAGGTTGCTGCTTTGCTGCAGATGGTCACTGACCTTACAGCTTTGAAGGTGTTAGGTCACCAAAGGACAATCTCATTTGGACCTGTGAAGGAGTATTTTGGTAAAATGAGGGAAATTGAATTTCTTGCAAATGCAAGAGATTTCACCTAGCAGAGCTGAAGCACTCCACTGTGGAGAAAGATGGGTCTCATCTCATCTAACTTTAGGTGTCTACAATAGAGCCACTTACCGCTGAGCTAATCACCCTGAGTTCCCTTTTTATCAGTGGGGAGGAAATAAGTATCTATTATATATAAGAGGGGAAAAAAACAACATCAAGGCACAGTACATCCTCTAATTCTGTGGCCTTTATTTTCAAATGGCAGTATTCCAAGCATCATAAATTGAAAAGCATGTTAACTGAAGGGTTTAGAATTCCTTTTTAGTTAGATTATTTCTCAACCTGCTTGAAGCAATGGAGTAGACAGCAAGAGATGAAAGAACTAGTAATGTTATTGCTACTAAGAAACAAATAAGACAATTAAAATACATATCCATGCAGAGTTGCTACGCTACATGGACAGCATTTTGGAAGTTTAGCTGCTTTAAAGATATTTATACACAAACTTTCTTGTAATGCTCCAAGAATTTAGAATTGGAAATTGTGGATGCCAAGTTATCAAGGGTGACTTCAATCTCTAAAAAAAACCCAAGACGATCTGAAAATAGCTAACAGTGAGAGCCAAATAAACAACTTATTTTCTTTTTAAGTTTGAGCTTGAAGGCATGAAGAGCTACAATCACCCAGGTTATTTTCACATCATGAGATGCCAGTGAAATGAGTTATTGTTTTCAGTTCAATTAAGCTAATAATACAGAATGAAGTCTTGTCCCCTTTCTCTACAGCTCAAAAAGGGTCCTGGTCTACAGCAGAACACCTGTGTTTCTTGTGTCTACAAGACTTCTTACCTTGTGTATTTTGACAATCTCAGATGGATTTTTACAATTTAGTTTTTCTAGGAGAAGAAATAAAAGACAGATCAAAAATGGGGATTTTTAAAAGTGGGGAGGAGGGAAGGCTGTTTGCAAGGAGAGAGAAGATTTTGACAGCAGCGCTGTTGGGCAAAGGAATTCTTAAACCTTTGACATGTGGCCTGCAGGACTTGCCTGAGAAGTGCACCGAAGGCAAAATCTACTGATAAACAGAGGAAAGAAACCCACTACCATTTTGACAACCAAAACTGTTCTTTTTATCCCATTTTCTCTGCTGGCTAATGAGATGATATACCTGCCATAAGCAGTGTGAATATTTATGGTTCTTTTGGACAGTATTTACATTACTATACTGATATTGTTCCTTTTGAGGTCTATGGAAAATCCTTGGTAGCTTCAGAGGGCCCAAGAACACAGAAACCCACTAAACAGTCCCAGACAAATACTTTTTCAAAGATTTAAATGTTAAGGTACCTTTAAAAACACACTTTTTACCCATTTATATGTTTGTCCCTTTACAGTGAAAATTGATGTTAAATATCTCTCATCTTTCAAGAATCTGGCTCAGACTCATTTTTTTTTAAGAAACAAAAAGGTTGCTTTATCCAGAGAGGTATTGCATTCAAAATATTTAGTAATGGAAAAAAGCTGGTATGGCAGTACATGAGTAAGCCAGGTAGCTGTGTTTGTACACAGCATTGCCCAGCTCAATATAAATTGCAAAAGCTAGTAGACACAGAGGTGTGGTGAGGAACACCTTAAATCAAGTTTCAGCTGGGCCTCATTTCCTGATTTAAACAATTACATAGCTAAATAACCCAAACTTAAAAAACACAAAACCTAATGAATAAGCAATAAGACTATTTGACCTATATTCAAAGCAGCTGTGAGCTTCCATCCTCTGTATTTGAGTTCTGTCTCCTTCAGCTTTATCAGAGGAGGATGCTTTCTGAAGCAGCCAGTTCTGCTTAACGGACACAGAGTTGTCTGTCCATGATAACACCTTAGAGCAGCAGGGGACAGAACGCCACCCTTGCCACCTCTGCTCTGCTAGTTCAGGATATGCATTTTGTAAACAAAAAAAATCCTCTAACACTGAAAAGTTTAAGTAATTTTTTTGTTGAAGTAAAATAATGTAAAAAATAGTTTGCCTTCTCAGTCTGCTGAGGCTTCCTGACTATGACAGGTTTTATCCTAAACATGTATGCTTGGTCTCTTTTCAATGTGGCCAGTGTCCAAGGGAACAGGAAAACAGACATTCAGATGTGAAATACTTGTTTCTCTCCTTTCCATGTTTTTATCTTCCAAGTGCCATCACCTTAAAACAATAGGCCCATCAGCTGTACAGTAATTTTGGGCAGAATCACAAAAGCTGATACAGAATGCAATCCACAAGGAATTAAGTTAAGGTGTTTAACTGATGACAATCAACATGGCTCTGTTGGCTGTGTCTTACCAAAAAAATCCGATGTTGCTTACAGTTGGATTAAAAGCATGGTTAATACAAGTAATTGGTGTAATAGCTTTAGGTTTATGACATTCTGATAAAAAGAGTATACAAAATCAATACAATCTAGTTCAAGCAAATTCAAAGCTAGCCAATTAATATATTGCAATATGTAATTATGTGTGTAAATTGCAAATCATCCATTGGGGTGTTTTTAGCAGGTCCTCCAGAGATCTGCTCTTTGCCTTATCCTGTTCAATGATTTTATTAAAACTGGAAGAAAATGTAGTATCAGTCAGTGAGGTGGATGCAATCCCTGCAAGACTGAGGGGCTGAAAGGATCCAAAGAACCTAAAACCTAAAATATCCCACCAAGTGGGAGACTATTCCCAGTTACAGGCTGGGGATCATATTGGTTACAGTGACCATGGGATTGAAGGGTTTAAAATCCTGAGAGAACTGAGGAAGACAAATATTAGACTTATAACCCTGGACATTTTGAGAACAGATTTTGGCTTATTCTGAGATCTTCTTGGCAGTATCCAGTGGGGAGTAGCCAGAGAGGACCAGGGTACAGGAGAGTTGGTTGAATTTCCTCAGAGAATAAAATAGGTCTATTCATATGTGCAGGAAGGTAAGCAAGTGTGGCAGAAGGTCAGGATGGATTAACAGGGGACTCCTGAATGAGCTCAAACACCAAAAAGATGTACATGAAATGAGGAAGGAGGAATGGACTCCCCAGAAGGAAGATAGAGATGGTGCCTAAAGCATGCAGGGATAAAGACGAGAAAGTGGAAGCTCACCTGCAGCTGGGACCAGTAGTGATTGTTAAGGACAAAACAAAGGACTTCTCTAAGTACATTGAAATGAAGCAAAATGAAGGCAGAAGAAAATTATTTATGTGAGTTTTAAGTAGTTAAATCCCAGCACTAGCAATTTTTAGGTGGATCTGGCCCATTTTTTATTATAAATGTTACAGTGATTATAACGATAAAGTAAGCAATATCCTGAGTACTGGAATATCTCTTTCTGTCTTTGGACAAATAAAGCTATCAACAAAAAGTACACAGTCCTGGCAGCAGTTCCCAGTGTACTCAAATACATGGATGCAATACACCTGCCAATGTATACTTTACATACTTTAAAGATACAAAC
Organism: Platyrinchus mystaceus; assembly: GCA_035041135.1. Taxonomy (NCBI): domain Eukaryota; kingdom Metazoa; phylum Chordata; class Aves; order Passeriformes; family Tyrannidae; genus Platyrinchus; species Platyrinchus mystaceus. The sequence goes on along the minus strand of JAWWLV010000121.1, from coordinate 85,201,795 downwards.
TGATCCATCCTCCAGCAGCATAAAGCACAGGGCCAACTCTAAATTTTTCAGGCATCTTGTTCCTCATGTTATTGAGAAATCCCTAAAAACAACCACAAAACAGTGAGTAGTTCCCCTAAGGATAGTCCCCTAATGACTGCAGTTCTTCACCCTCCAAAGCTGGTAGACAGACAAATAAAAAGCAGTGAAACAAACACCAAACTTTAATAATAGGCTAGATTATATAGAAAAAATAATACCCATAAAAGTTATTAAAACTTTATAGATGTTGGCACTAATCTTTTCAGGTAATTTTTAAAAATTATTTTTACAAACTAAAAATCAAGAAACAATGAACCTTCTAAGTTGCTAGGTCTGGCACAAAAATATTGAAATGTGGTAGATGCATCCAAGAGGTTACTGGCAGAATTTCAGAAAAGAAAATAGAAAAGCCCAAGAAAACAATGGGATTATTTGTCAAGGGTCATGGATTGCCTAGCTATTACTGAGTTTCTCCATAGACAATCTAACAGGAAAAGGAGGATTTGTAGACCTATAATTCGTGTTATCTTCTTTTTCCACCTTATTTATTCCAGAGCTGACAGGAATGCATAGAAGTCATGCAGTATGCTGTTCAACTGGAAAATAGGCAAAAAAATACAGATTTAAGTATGCAGTATTAGAAACAGTACTAAATTTTTCCTTTTTAAGATCTAAGGGACAATAATTACTGCAGAAAGGTCAAAATCAGCTAACAGCTAAAATTAGATAATGACAAGTAAAAAGTCTGGTTCTAGGAAAGAGACTTTTTGTATTTAGGTAGAAATCAGCATCAGAAACATCATTCTATTTCAGTCGGAACTCTGATCCTTCCAGAGGAGCAACAGAGAAGAGCATTCCCTTCCTGTTAGAACAAAAGTAAAGAGAAGAAATTTCTCTTTTTCTGCCAACAGAAAATATCCCATGACTGAAGAAATAAATATATGAGTAACAGGCCAAAACAGTTTGAGTGAGATAGAAAAAACCAGAAGATTTTGAGAAATGACACAATGGAGGAGGATGGAAGCAATGAAACAAGATAAATAATAGAAGAGTTGGAACAAACCATTAGAAAAAAACTTTAAAGCCCTACAACAAACTAGCATGGAAAAAAGAGGAATGACTAATGGGAAAGATAAAAAACCAACAAGAACATGCACTTTATATAGCAATAGAGACAATCTGATACAAATTCTGCATCCTAGTAATTGATAACATTTCAGGGGAAATCATGAGACAAAACTGAGTGAGCAGGAAAGTGCTCAGAGTATCTGGCTTTAGATCGGACCTCTGTGTCTGGTATGTTCATGGGACAGCTGGGATAGTGCTTCTGGTTTTGAGTAATGCTTACTTTTTGATAAAACTTTACTTGGTTATGCAAATTCATAGAAAAATGTCAGAGGAATATATTTTTCCAATTCGAGACTTGAAAATTTTCTAAAAAGCTAGACATTACATCAGAAATTTTTGAATATTCTGGAATTTGTAGTTTTCCTATTTTACTTTTTCATCAGCTGAAGTCCATCCTTTCAGGTGAGTGAAAAAAACCCTCTGTGGAGTCATTTTGCTATTCTGCTACCCACAGTGCCTTCCATTGTGCATACACCAAGGTACCTGCTGACCTGACAAGGGTTTGTTAAGGGCAAGTGCTCTTTTCAGAAACCTCCTCTTGACTTTTATTCCTGCTGTTTGTATTTCTTTCCATTTTCTTCCAGCATAATAATGCAATGTTAAGTGAAACAGCACAGGTGAAAAACAGAGTCGATGTTAATCTGCCATCTAAATTTTAACCATAGACTGAGATTCAGACACCCCCTGAAAAATCTATTGAGGCTGTAATGAGCCTTTTTACACAGAGCAAATCAAGAACTGCAAAGTTTCATTTGATTCTCTTCCAGCTGCCATTTTCTCACCTTTCGTTATTGTGTCCCTTCAGTTTGATGCTGTGGTTGAAGCTGCTTCATGTCGACATCGACAGGAGGTGGTGTGAATCCACCAGGTAAGGCCCAGATTGAAAACAGAGGTCTTGCATTTCTGCATACCAGCAAAGTGGAAGGAAAGAAAAAATGAAGGCTTCTATAATGAAAGGTGAGCCTCTTGCTGGAGGAGGAAGCACACACAATTTCTTACAAATATGCTATCTGATGACCTATGACAGCTGAAAAGCCCCACCGGTATAAAAAGAAGACTTGGCTGTTATAAGATTCAGCTTGTTGACTGAAATTAAGTAAATCCAAAGGCTGACAAGTGAAAAACAACAAAACTTTTTACAAGTGTCAAAATGACGAGAAGTAAAGAAATTTTTTTTTTAAAATAGAATCCAGTTACTTTCTGTATTAGGTACCTAATTTGTTTTATTAAAAATGTAGGCACTTTGAGTGCGTGAGAACGTGATATCTGCTTAACTGCCTACACTACTGAAGCAGTTAGTAGAGATTTGAACATCTCAGCTAGGAAGTGTAGTCATCAACTAAAATTACAGTAAAACAAGTTACTAAAATCATAAAGATAATAATTTACAAGGTTGTTTTGGCAACTTTCTAAAGAAACCATGTACTCTCTTTGAACAAAATCCTTTGACTCTTGCATAGATGTGTGTTTCCAAAAGAGCTACGCTAATCATCAAAATTTTTCTGCTGTACCTCTATCTTTAACTACTGACAACTTATTTACCTGTTAAAGTCATTACAGGAGAAGCAAAGCCTTGAAAGGTCCATTTAAAAATCAAGTGTTTTGTTTGTGTTTTTGTGATTTTTTTTTAGAAACCAAGTGTTGCTGAGGGAGGAGAGAAAACTGGAAATTTCACTTCATAATTTTCAAGGATGCTACCAGTGTATTTTTCTACTTGAACACTTCCAGAACCTGGGCTAAGTTTACTTTCTTACAGCCTATTCATATCCTGTCTTTTACAGGGAACACTGAGAAACACTGAACACTGCATATTTTTGAAAAGCTGTTCCAGAGCTTTAGAACATCCTGTGTTAATGGAGGTACTTGATGTTCTGACATTTTTTTCTCAACCTGTTCACTCTGCGACAATCTTTTCACTAAAACAAATCGCTATGATGAAAACAAGAAAAAACAATTGTACTCTATAAAATACTCTGTAGGAATGTCTGACATATGAGTGTTTAGACACAGATGACTTGTTACATGCTTAATCATTGTACTCTGAATGCAAAAGTGACAGAAATTGATGTTATATAAAGACATTTGGTCCTAGTACAATTCAGTTTTCCTGGTTTGGATGCAACAGACTCATGTAAAGATGTTCAGAAGTGGTAGCACTGATGGAAATCTGATGATATCGCCTATAAAGAGGTGACATCATTTGACTCTGCATCTTCTATGTAGTAGCCAATTTCAGTGCAATCTCAATCTTATAATAGAACATACAAATACCTATATATAACACATAATATGCTTTTTGTAGGATAATGCTAGTGGACAATGATAGACTCCCCTGTTGTAATGACACATTAGTTTGGTCTGTTTATGACACAAATTCTACTCATGAATATTTAAATGGCAGTTAATTACTGTTTAATTCACCCAGTGCAGACTAAAAAACCTTGTTAAAATCGCACCAGAAGCAGAATTTTGGATGCATGATAGAAAATAGTTGCCTTTTTTTCCCCCTTGTATTAAAGACAGAAGAAACATTGAGGCTTTTTAGTTTGCTTGATGTGATTTCCTTTTGTATGTGAAAAAAGCAATATCTGGATATTGATTAGTTATTTTGATGAGTCTGCTTGTTTGGAAGGATTGACTTGTTAGTAGACTATTGTCCATGAATATAATGAAGAATATATGGATGTCATTATACATATGGGTCTGACATTTATGTTCATGTAAGTCTGGATTTATGCATCTGAAATTAATGGAGCTGCACTGATATCAATCCCAGGCAAATTAGGTCAGAGGAATCCCAAAAGGTAAGCAAAGCTGCACCAAGCCAGTCTCTGATACATGAAATGAGTCTGAAAACAAAGCAGAATTATGGATCTGACATTTGCAATTGTGCCAGTTCCAGTTTAACCCAGCTAGCACAAACAGTAACTGTGAAGATAAAATATCATGGTCTTCCATGCAGTCTCGTACCTACAGCACAGATTCCCTCCATATCTTGGGTGCATGTTTGCAAGCTTGTGGTGCTGCATGTTCTTTGCAACAGTTAGATAGATCTAACAGAGATTTGCTGCCACATGCTGTACTCACATCTGTTATCAAGAATACCCATACTTCTTAAGAGGTCTACTTTACCAGTGGTGAAAGAGAACTGATTTCCAAATCTTTTGAGTCTTTATAGATTTTCGTGTTTGAAAATCAATAAAGTAGCATTCTACATTTTCTTTGCACATCTGCAAGTAATTATTTAATGCACAATGCAGGGGTAATTCAATCAAAGAGGACAACAAATGAATTTTATCCTCATTATCCTTCAACTTTGGGTGCTTTAAATCTGAAATGAGTTCATGAGACCTTGTGGAACAAGGGCAAATGAAAATAATGCATTTATTTTTGATCTCAGATGCAGTGAGCCAAATACTCCTATCTCTAGTCCTTAGGGGGCATTTCCTTTCACATAAAAAAGACTACTGAGCCCTGCTTCACACATTTACCTCTTCCCAAGCTAGTTTCTTTAGCTCAGCTATGACATTATATGCAGGGTATAAATGCCATTTTGGTAGTGGGGGGCCTGCAAAGGGGGCCTCTGTTGGAGGCGGTCAGAGACAGCCCCATGCCAGGCATAGGTGGTTCAAGCCAGATCAGGAGTGGATCCACTGCCAAAGCTTAAGTAAATCAGAGGAATTTGTAGTGCCTCTGTGAGGATGTATTTAAGAAAAGGCAGAAAACACCAAGAGAAATGGAACAAGTGAACAACAGAGGGAACAATAAGGTCACAGCATTAGGAAGTACTCCACAGTAAAGCTGGTGTCATGGTTAAAGGAGATTTTGTATTTTATTCCCTTTTTCCAACATTGTTTTGGAGGGACTGCCTCTTGAGAATGAACACACACACACACGTCCACTCTCACACCCTCCCCCCTGCCAGAACCAGGCGGGGAGGGGAAGAAAAAAAACACGTGGGGGAAGCAGAACTCTTCTCTTTCCCAGACCAGGTGTGCTGGTGCCTGCAGAGTCCACATGGCACTATCCTCTACTGGAGTCCCTGCCACCACCATCCGGATCACTCCTGGTGTGGAGAGTGGAAATTGGGAAGCAGGGAGGAGAGGTGTCTGGACTGAAGTTGAACCTGGGAAGTGGGAGAGAAAAGGTGTCTTCCCTATGTGTTTAGATGTTTGTCATCTTTGTTTCCCAATACCCAAATAAATAATTAGATATTTTAAACTAAATTCCCTAAGTTGAGTCTGTTACGACAACTCCAGTAACTGGTGAATAATCTTTGTTTTGATACATTAAAGAAAGTTAAATGCAGAAGATTTAAGCAAGGAGAAAAAATAGTTTTGCTCAAGGAGGCTTTTGCTGCTGGGAAATCTAGGCCTGGGAAAAACCTATTGTGGGAGAACATTCTTTGCCATGGATAGTTCTGCCTATTTTCTGCTTGTCTGTTTTGAGAAGTTAACTCCCTTCTTGCAAGAAGAGAGCAAAGTTCTCACAGACATGGTTTTAGTTTGTTTGACTTAGCAGTGTATTCAGGGCTTCCAACTTCAGAATAGGCTTTTCCTTAATACCTTAGCTGTGGTTTGCTCATGTGGGTTTACCTGCATGCGTATCACTTTTTACAATGAGTTCTTGTTCATCCTATTTTCTTCCCATTCCCACTGTGAGAAGGCAAAGGAGGGAAAAGTGAACACAGGGCTCTGTGGGTGCTTGGCTGCTGGTCGAGGCCATCCCACCACTCACCAGACTTGGCAATGCATCCTGTCAAAGGTGGCCACCAGCAGGACAAAGTTTTCACTCGCACCTTGTTGTTTGCAGTTTAATTGCATGGACGCATCTTTTAATAACTTCAAAACACAAGTCTCTCACTTTGTCCATGTTTACTATGGCTCCTCTATGGAAGAGAACCAAAGTAATCCACCGAATGTTACAGAAGAAAGGGTTTTGTTCTGAGAAGTGTAAGGCCTGTAGGAGGGGGAGTGGGGAGCCCAGGGAGCCGTGCAGGAGGCTGGCGCTGGCCATGGTGCTGAAAGGACCCCAGCGCGGGTCCCGTCGGCAGTAACTTCCGTGGGAGTAACTGGTAGCTGAAAAACCGAACACTTTACCTATAACTGAAAAAAAGTACGATATACTTAGATGAAGTGGTACAAGAACCCTTATAGTATCATCTATGAATAAATGATTTCCCCCTCCCTCTTTATACTCAATAATCCATATTAATGCCATTACACATGGATATCGTCATCTGCCCACTCACTTCAGGGTGATGTAAATATAAACATTTACACTTAATATTTGCAGATTTTCTATAGTAGCTAATATTTTTCCATTTGAAAGTGCCAGCGTTTTTTGGAAAGAAATGGGATTAATACTTACCACAATTAAATCTATTTTTGGAACAACCAAATGAAGATGGGAGAAAACAAATTCATCTAAATATCACAGATTCATGGTGTTTAGTATCAGAAAGGGTGCTAAATTACTCAGCCTGACACTCTGCCTTTCATAAATCCTCACATTTTGCCCACTTACCCCTAACTTGATTTCAGACATTTTGGTGGTTAAAATTTCCTTGTGAAAGGAAGATAGGCCTGAATTAAAAAAATAAAAAAAATAAAAAAATCCCTTCTCCCAGTATTATTGCTTTCTCTACTAGGGAAGATAAGTTGGTATTTTCTTTATAAAGAAAATATATCCAAGACACTTCATAATATCCTCCTTGCTAAAAATAAGCGCTGAGCTCTTTAAGGCTTTCATTATATATTTGCAGTTCTTTTCTGCCCTTTCCTCTAATTTTTCAGCACCAGTTTTAAGATGTATGTGCCGCACCTGGAGGTGGCACACTGGTGTCACCAATACCACATGCAGAGTAAAAAACATTTCTCTTGTTCTATTCACTATTTGTTTGTTCATTCACAGTTTGTACTATCTCTTTGTGCCACAGCATCACAATGAGAACTCAGATTCTTGTCCACTGTGACTCCACAATTTATTTTAAACTCCCTATTCTTCAGTTGAGAATTCTGTATTCTGCAGGGATAGCTGTATCTTGCTGAATTAAATTAGTTTGTTTGAATAGACAAGTCTACCAGCTGACCCAAATCACACTAATTTATCTATATTCATTGTTAGTTACCACTCTGGCAATCCTCATGTCATATGCAGCTTTTATTAACACTTACTTTATATTTACTTTTAAGTCACTAAGGAGAATGTTGAATACTGGGAAATTTAGTCATAAGGAAATCCATCAGAGACACACTATGCTAGGATGATTCCATATTGACAGACAATGTTGCAGACTATAATTTCTGAGTCCCCTTATTATGCACTTTGCAGGTATTGTGTGGTCCTAAGTCATACTCTTTACTAAAATCTACATTAAATCATCTCAGTTCCTTTCACAAAGGAATTCTTCTGTCAAAGAACTAAACTCATCTGTTTTTGTGTTAACTGAAATTTATATCTTCCTACCTTTTAATTCCCATTAAAAACAGTTTATCAAATATTTCATTGCAAATACTGAGTGGTTTTATTCTGCACTCTCTCATGCTAAATTGGCATTGTAAAATATTCTTGTACTCTTAATTTCACTATATATTCCTATGCTTTAACATATCCTTTAAGCAAATATCCTACAATATCCTTTTTATTGTGATGGGCTACCATCCACACTGTATTATTCAGAGCAGCCAAAGCTGACTCACGAAAGATTCATTATTTGTTGTCCCATAACTGCTGCTATTTACATACATTTCCTTTGGGATGTTTTGCTCTTCAGACTACAGAGAACTTAGAGACTGTAAGTGCAAACTGGATACTAAAAGATAAGAGGTGAAATAAGGACTGTAGTGTTACAGTCATGAAGAAAGTCACATCTAGAGGTCTGTACTGGTAAGGAGTAAAGCAAGAAAAAGATTTAGGCAAGGAAGTTAATAATGTTTAGGCTGCAATATTAGAATACAAATGTTTCTTTGTAGTTCCTGAATGCCAAGGAGTTGCTTGGTTTTGTCTGATAGAAATGAAGCTTGGTATTTCAGGCCAAAATTATACATGCTGTAGCATTTTAAAACTGAGCATGAATATTTACAGTTTAAAAGTTCTAATTTAGATGTGAAACAGTAAATCAAGGACATTTTGAGAAAAACCAGCCAGTCAATCTTGAATAAGCTCCTGAACAACCAGAGACTTCTTTCAGCACATATGGTTGTCTAACAGGGCGCCTCAGAACAGTGGGTGATATTATATGCCATATGTGCTGCTATACCAAAGAATGATTTGGTTTCTGGTAATACTAAAGCCAAAGACTAAATTCTAAAATTACCTAGCTCTTCTTAATTAATATCAGCACCTATAGTTAATTGCATTCTTAGTGGGCTGAAAGAACACCTTTTACCTGTCGGCAGAAAATATGAGGAGGAATGGTTTACTTAAATAAGACAAAAATTTCTAAGTGGATTATTACCTTGCTATTCATTTGATTACTAGAAATACTTTACTGGGAAAAAAATGAAAAAAAGAGTGACTAATAAAGCAAACAATGTGGAGGTTCTGATATATTGTCTTATAAATTTAATAGAAAGGCATAGAATTTATCTGCAATACCCATAAAGGTGTGATAATATGGTAAGTAATATTTTCCTCACCAAAACTTATTTGTCATATTACATTTAGAAATTCATACATTCATAGAGCTCCAAATTCCACTGTGTCTGTAAAACACCTTAGCAATAATGAGCTTTGAATCACATCATTCAATCATTAAGGTTGGAAAAGACCTCTAAGACCATTGAGTCCAACCACTAACCAGCACCACCATGGTCATCACTAAACCATATCCCCCAAGAGCCACATCCACCCACCTTTGAAAACTTCCAGGGATGGTGATTCCACCACTTCCCCGGGAAACCTGTTCCAAAACCTGACCATCCTTTCAGTGAAGAAATTTTCTAAAATCCAATCTAAATCTTGCCTGTTGCAACTTGAGGCCATTTCCTCTTAGTCTCTCACTTGTTACCTGGGACAAGGGACTGACCCTTACCTCACTACAACCTCCTTTCTTGTAGTTGTAGGGGGCGATAAGGTCACCTGTGAGCCTCCTTTTCTCCAGGCTAAACATCTCCAGCTCCCTCAGTGTTCTTCACAGGACTTTGCTCTTTGCTGGACGTGCTCCAGCTTCATTGCCCTTTGCTGGATGTGCTCCAGCACCTCAGTGTCCTTATAGCGAGGGGCCCAAAAAACTGAACACAGGAGTTGAGGTGCGTCTTCACCAGCACCGAGAGTACACAGGGACAATCACTGCCCTGGTCCTGCTGGCCGCACTGGCCACACTAATACAGCCCAGGATGCCATTGGCTTTCTTGTCCACCTGGGCACACTGCTGGATCATGTCCAGTGGCTGTCGACTGACACCCCCAGGGCCTTTTGTGCTGAGCAGCTTTCCAGCCACCTGCCCCCAGCCTGTAGTGCTGCATGGGGCTGTTGTGACTGAGGTACTTGCCTGAAGTACAGTACTTTGTGTTATTGAACCTCATACTGTTGGCCTCAGACCATCACTGCAGCCAGTCCAGATCCCTCTGCAGAGCCTTTCTGCCCTCCAGCAGATCAACACTGCCACCTAATTTGGTGTCATCTGCAAAACTACTGAGGGTGTCCTTGATCCCCTTGTCCAGATCACTGATAAAGATATTAAAGAGAACTGGCCCCAGTAGTGAGCCCTAGGGAACCCCACTTCTGAGTGGATGTCAACGGGATTTAACTCTATTCATCATCACTCGATGGGTCCATCCATAATTTCATTGCATGTAATGCAATATACATTTAATGCTTTGACTAGAATTTCAAGAAGTCATTTGGTTTGTGTACTTAATTCAAAATAACTTGTGGAAACTGATTTCCAAAAAGCAAGTATTCAATCACTGTGAAATTGAAAAATGTTTGAGGCATCTTAGTTTGAATACTATAGGGCGAAACACCTATATCACCAGTCACTTTTCAAAATGTAGGTGAGGCAGTTTTTAAAGGCTAGTGCTAGTAATTTCTTAACACTTGCTATTGCAGTTGTTTCCACTGCAAGCAATTTCATTTATTTTCACTTAAAAAGAAGTATTCTCTCCCCTAGTAATTTTCATTACTTCTCCATAAATTTCTATTTTTAGGAACTCTTCAGGCAGGTTTGAACTGTAGCTGTCAGAAGCAGACAAAATTCTAGTGGATGACAAAGTTCAGCTAAAGATTTGGCTCCCTTGCCAAATAGAGAAATCAATGAGATTCCTGGACTGAGTGCAATTTTTAAAGTAAACACATTAATGCAAGTGTGCCATCATATCTGCACTCTCGATCCATCTTCTGCCTTAAAAAATAAAATATTCTATACACAAATGTGCTTTACAGACTAAGCTCTAAGAAAAAGTGGGATGTCATATAAAAGGTTTGAAAATATAACAAAAGGCTCTGAATGTCAGAGGACAGTATAGGATGAGTCTTTTTAGGTGTTGGTGTGTCCTTTGCTGTCAAGCAGCTCTGCTAGTAAAATGAAGAGGTCACAACCTCACCCCCTTCATCTGGCACATCAGAGGACCAAAGGAGGAACAGTCCTCATGAAATGGTCTCATATGAAGAGGAAAATGCTACACTGTCCCTGACTCTTACTCTCTGACAGGTCCTATCAGATTAGCTTAGCTTTGCTTTTTTCTAACTCCCAGCAGCTGCTGGTGTTTGGTTATTCAAATGTACTTATTCAAATCCAGCACCAGTTACAATCACAAGCAAGATAACTTACATCTCTTGCTTTTCTAGAAACCTCACTGTAATATTCATGCACTGTCATAAGGGTGTCCAACAATTGTTAGACAATTTTGTCATGAGATAAGATCTCTTCTGGGAGCCAACAGCATTCATTGGTTTCACCTAATGTATTTCCCAATGCACGTTACCTTTGGGGAAATGCATGTACTTTCGGTCTATGAGGTTCTGGTCAAAAGATTTGTTTTACTACTACTTACATTGTAGTAGGGTGTTATAACTATAGCATCACATTATTAAAATTGTGAATAATTACCAAAACATATTAAGGAAGCTCTTGAAACATTGTAAAAAGAGTGTTGTACAAACACTTAATGAAAAACATTTCAAGAAAAGTAACAATAGCAATGCCTGAGATTCCTCTTTATAGACATAAGGAACAGGAAATACAGTGCATGGCCTGAGTGAGCCAATTAGTGTTGATTGCGCTGAGAATATCTGGGACTTCCATCTCTAAATCCTCCACCTCTGGCCCGCCAGCTCCTTTTAAGCTCAGGCTCAGGCCCTAGTCCTCGCTTGAATTACACTGTAGGTAGGTCTGTATCCAGCTCTGCTCCTTGAAGATCCTGACTTGCTGACTGGACTTCCTGGACTGACCTCAAACCAAACATGTCCCTTTGAATATGTCTGATCACTGGACTGTTGGCTGATCCTGTTGCTGTCATCAACCTTGCTCTGTTTGTCTTGCTTGGGTAGTGTGGGACTGTGCCCTTTTCAGTATGGTTGTTGCTTCTACCTACCTGTATTGTGGTCAGCTGCTCATCTTCTCTCACGAAATGGGCCCTTTCTTGTTGCTTCTTGCCATAGCACATAGTTTACTAACTAAAGCAGAGGCCTAGGAATCATGATTTTTAGTCCATTCACAATTTGACCCCAATTTCAAGGCAGTCAATCTCTGAGCTTTTAGTCTTTGGCTGTATAAACATGTGTTGTAGTTAGCTACTGGCTTATTTAACTTTTATGCTTGTCAAGGGAGGATGCAGTGTAGGAAGCTTTAACCAATTTGCTTTCTGGATTAGAGATCTATACATCCAAAATGTCTTAATCCAATCTCTAACAGGTTGAGGCTTAATTATTTAGTATGCAACATACTTCAAAATGATTCAGCATTCATAATAGGAAAAAAAATACTAGTAGTCTTCTGTCAAATCTTATCCAATTTAAGCCATTTTTCTACCATCTGAAATGCCAAAGTAAGGTACTGCACAAAGCAAGTTGCACTCCTTTTTCAGGTCCTCTTTGGTGAACATCCAGTGTGTTGTTCAAAATAAAGTGCAGGCCCAATCTCTAGGGTGTATCTCTAGATGCTGAAGGCTAAATTAAGACTAGGTAAGGAAGGTATCTGAGCCATAGTTTTGCTCTTTCTTCTTGCTTTCACAGTGAAAAATGTGAAACCTGAAGACATGAAAGGTCTTCCTGAGCTAGGACATATCCTCCAGCAGAGAAAGAAATGGTGCCATTTCAAGACTGGAAGAAGCCTCTTGGTCCTTGTCAGATCAGACTGGCTTCTGCAGTTAGGAGCTGTGACTTGGGAAGACAAGAAGTCATGAGGGTTTCTTTGGCTACACCTACTCCATACAGATAGCCTAACAGAGAGAGGTTCTGTATTGGGACCCTCAGGCCAGTCAGAGCAGTTTGGCTAAGTTCACACTTCTTAAACATTTTTAGCCTTCAAACCAACATGGGATTATTTAAATTCTTTATAGAAGCTGACTGGCTTGTGCTGTATTGAACCAAGAAAAGGAATTGTTTGGCAGAGGCGGTAGCTGGCATAGGATAAAACCTTGCTGCAAACTAAAAGTAGATACAACTCTACGATCTGTAATGTCTATGTTCATTTTGTGATATTCTAATTTATTGATGCAAACACAGCTTATGATGCTGGTCAGGTACACTTCAGACTTAGTTATACTCTTTGGATCTTCTGGCTTAGTGGGTCAGAATAAGCAAAGATGTATCAAGCATTCTCTTCTGGGTAGCATCTTACAGTACTAAAAAGAGGTGCCAGTCATAAGCTTGTGTTTGGACTAGCAATGTGAACTTCCATCTTTCACAAGTGGTGGAAAGGTTACAATATAACCACAGAATCACAGAGTCACAGAATATGCTGAGTTGGAAGGGACATACAAGAATCATTGAGTCCAACTCTTAACCCTGCACAGGACCATCCCCAAGAGTCATACCATGTGCCTGACAGTATCATCCAAATGCTTCTTGAACTCTGTCAGGCTTGGTGCTGTGATCACTTCCCTGGGGAGTCTGTTCCAGTGCCCAACCACCCTCTGGATAAAGAACCATTTTCTAATATCCAACCTAAACCTCCCCTGACACAACTTCAGGCCATTCTGTCAGGCCCTGCCAGTGGTCACCACAGAAAAGAGATCAGTGCCTGCCTCTTCTCTTCCCTTCATGAGGAAGTTGTAACTGTAATGAGGTCTTCCCTCAGTCTCCTCTTGTCTAGGTTAAACAGACCACCACATGATGTGTTTATCCAGTTGTGTGCTGGGCATTTTGTCCAGAAGGATTCTGTGAGAGACAGTATTGAAATCTTTACTGAATTCCAGAAAGATTTCATCACCTGGCTTCCTTTGATCATCTAGGTGGGTTACCTCATCATAACAGTTAGGGCTGAATTCAGATTTATAAAATTCATCTAATGTCAATTAGATATCATGGAATATTCTGCTTGGGGTCCTATAAGCCTTTTAGTCATGTTTGTCAAGCCCACACAAGTGTCTGCAGCACTTACAGGTTTGCAAATGGTGCTAGGTTCCTCTGTTTACATAGTTACTCTGTTTTAATTGGATTAGCACTGTTGATTATCATTATGATATAAATGTGACTGTTCACACCTCTCAGATCTATATTCTTGGATCTCTGCAAGCAACTCCAAGGATTACCTGGTGTAAGCCTTGTTTATCAACAGCCTATTTTAGGGCACTGATTGATGCTTAATACAAACTATTATTTGGCTGGAAATCGATAAACCTTAAAACATAAGACCGGCTAAGTAGTTTTGGATTTTTTTTTGTCACAACTATTGTAATTAAATGTGTTCTGCTTGGTCACTAATCGCATATTTATGCATAAATAGTACTGAACAGTTTCAGTGATAATGGCCATCCTCACACTTTCATTTAATATTGAAACATGAATGACAGTAGTTTTGCTAGCTCCAGACAGTGTCAGGCACAACAAAACCTTCACAATCTGTGCAAGTTTAAATTGACACAAAATCAGGCATACATTCTCCCCTGCCAGCAGTCTGTCATAATGCAGGGGTTTAGTCTTTTCATGTCATTAGGTCTTTCTAGGGTTTTTGTTCTCTTTAACTTCCAAATAAGATGGCTAGGAACTGGTTAATATTTGGAGAACTCCATAGTAGCAAGTTACAGAGCTGTTTGACATATAATGTAAGATCACACATGTAGTTCCTTAATGGGTTAGTGGATTTCAGATGACCTGTAGCAATTCTACAGCAACTGTGTACATGTTTGAAGATCTGGATTCATAGACTGAAGGGAGATTAATTCCTCTGAAATAACTGACTAAGCTCAGTGGGGCACAGAAGAGCAATTTTAAAAGCATTTCCATTTACTCTGCTTATTCTTCTCTGCAAACTAAAACATTAAAAATGTGTTGCCTCACATTCGTTGAAGGTTAAAACTGTGCATATTGGTAGTACCTGGTAAGGAGAAATGGTTGAATCATGGCAACTGCACTGTGAGCTACAGGCCTATCAACTCCAGGACTTTGAATTGCACTGAGATACTGCTGTGATAAGTTCCTTTATGTGTAACCATTAAGATCAGGCTTTTATTGATATAGACAGCATTTTATTGATATAGAAGAGATAACAGCATGACCACTAGAAAGATAATGCTATTTTGCAAGATATTTGCTAATATATTAGAAAAGTCATTCATTAAAATATTATTAACACTATTAAAACCATAAAAATTTTTTCCCATATTTTTTCATTGTTGGTGTTCACCTTTGTTAATTTATGCTATTCATTGACTGCCACTGGGTCCACCAGTAATGAGTAAGGTAAACCGAGTTTGCTTGCATTTAAAAATATTTTTGCATCTGAATGCTTCACTTCTCTAATTACTCTCAGTTTTTTTTAAGTACTCTTTAGGGAATACCAAGTCAAACAACTCCTGCACTTACCTTTTCACACTATTTTGTCTTTGTCTAGTGGGAATGTTGTCACTGCCATAAAGATCACTAGAAATGGAGCAGAATGTTTCACACTGCCATTCCAAAGAAAGTTTCCTTTGATACAGGTACTAAAAAAAATTAAATCCCTGATACCCAATCTGACCAGCTTTTGCTTCCCAATCTCTGTTTCCATGGCATTCTCAGCTGGTAGAAGGCAGAGAGCTAGTACAGTAAAAAGAAGGCAGACCAGCTTGTGCAGCAACACCTACAGCCTGTAGGATCCTCTTGTGTTAACTTTAACAGAAATAGAAACAGACTCTCTTTCTGCCTTTTTTACTTTTTCCCTTTCAAGGGTATAAATGAAGGAGAGAGACTGAATGGACCCTAGCAATTGCTGACCTTTGCATTTATAGTACTACAGCAGAGTGGAACCTTCAGCAGCAAGACAGGGCCCTAATCTAATAAGCTGCATTTGTAATCATAATGAGAAATAAATATCTCATCAGGATCCTAGTCTTTCCTAGTTTTGAGTGAAATTCATAACTGTCTAGCTTTTGCTTATGTGTCACTCTAAAGCATTATTCTAACACAAGGGTTTTTCAAAGAATTATTTGGTTTATGTATAAGAAATTATTTATGCATTATTTTTTTAGGTAACAGTTATAAGAATTTTTTATAATGGTAATTCTTGTAGTATTATACTTAAATGATACTTAATTCAGTGGGGCTACTTCAGTTGTAAATCAGCATTCCTAAAGACTCTGAAATGGACCGTGCAGATAAATCATTGCACCTCCACGAGGTGAGGTCCTACTAGGTTCATCTTAGTTCCATCAACATAGATCAGACTGTGATACAAAGAATCTAAAATCATAATCTGAACCCACTTCTCAAAGCCAAAGTATGCTTAAATACCATCACGATGTTAGGATACTGAATCTATATCCTAGGAAATGTGAAATGAGAAGCTGAACGGGTACAGTTATTGTAGGCTGTTTCATTTGCCCATGACTTTCCTGTACCTTTCTCTCACGTGATTCAAAGGATTTGTGTAGCTGCTTCTGTCATGATAGCATTAAGAATAAAATTTACACATTTTAGGAGAAAATACTGAGAAAAGATGTGATAGAAATCTTCAGATGTGTTAAAGGCTCTGCAAAAGGGAAGAGAATGTCCCCTGGGTTGAAATTGCAGCAGACTTAGATTTGACTTTCAGTGTAGCTTGCTAAGAGTAAAGATAGACAGTCTCTGGGACAGTTTAGCTGCCCTGAAGAAGAGGGTAGACAAATATCTACCAGCAGTGGTGATTGATCATAAATGAATAATTGATCCTACTTTGGATGGGAAGATGGACCAGATGACTTCCTGAAGTCTCTTCTCACTTGTTTTTTTGTGATTCTATATACTTAAGATACCAAAGGAACTGATATTTGCCACACTTGACACTTGTCAAACCACTCAAAATAGGCAAAAGAAGAAAAGAAAGCCTGTAAGAAATGGTGTTACATTAATTACTCTCTTTGGATATTTTATTCCAACCCTACCTCTTTTCCATTCCTCTGTTCACATTAGACACAGTTCACATATTAGTCACATTAGACATTTTATCCCCTTATACAGAATTAACCATCTTCTCTCCTCTTATCATACTCTTGCAAGTCCGATACTCCAATACTTAAATGGAATATAAGAGGCTTCGCAAAGGAATCTCTGCTTCTCCTCACTGTCATATTTGACTTGCACCTCCTGTGAGATCTCAGAGGATGACTGACAGACGTGCATAAGCGCAATTTGGAGTTTTGCATGCACCCCAGTCCAATGATTTTCTCTTTCTTCCACTCTTATTCCAGCCAATCTCCAGGTGAATATAAGACTGCAAAACCAACATAGCAACTCTTCTGCATTTTGTACACTTTTTATGATAGGAGCTGTGTTTCGAAAACACGTAGGCTGATTATTCAATTAGTTTAAAATATCCAGACAGATTAGTTTCCTCATCTTTGGTACCTCCAGTCTGTTTACACAGAGTTTGGAAGACATGTATGTTTAAGAACATTCAATGAACAGATTCACGGATATGTACTCAAACAAGCCCTACTTATATCTTATTACTAATATTCAGAAGGGATGAAATCTTTCCGTTAGGTCATTCAGTTCACTGGTGACAGGCTCTGTGAATGCCATCTAAGACAATAAAAAAAGTGTGGCCAGTCTTCGCGAACGAAGATCTGGGAAAGGTGTTTTTACCTTTCAAGCCTGCGCAATGGATTTTTTAGGT
>JAWWLV010000121.1:85146432-85184306 GCA_035041135.1 Platyrinchus mystaceus | reverse complement strand
TCCATCTACCCGGGGGACTGGGATTTGAACCTGTGGCCTTGGTGCTGAGAGACCAGCATCTTAACCGCTAGGCCACCAGGGGTCCCCTCATCTAAGACAATAAGGGTTAAAAGAAAGCTCTGAAGCATCTTAGCTGCTGGCTACAAGAATATCTGGGATCCAAAGGTGTGCTGTCTTGTTACCTTGTCTTATGTGAAACTTTTAAGATACAGGAAGATTTCCAAGGAAACAAAATATTGTAAATTGATCTTTTTAATGTTTTGGGGCATAACAATAATGTTTCATTTCATTTGGCAACTTCCAACAAAAGAATACCAGGCTATGGCTTCCAAATAGCAGTGCTAGGACTCAGCCTTTCTTTTTTTTTTTTTTCCCCTATTCCATCAATTTGCCAGTTTTTACTTTCTATCTATTTAATTAAACCAAAATCAAAACAAACCACCAACAACAGCAACAAAAACAAAAACAAAACCAACCAAACAACAACAAAAAAAAACAAACCAAAAGAAATAACCACAAACCAAAAAACAAAACAAGCCACAAAAAAAACCCTAAACGTGACCTCTGGTTTCTCATCCTTCCTGCCCTTCACACCAAGAGAAAATGCTGTAAATAGCTACAAAGCTACCTCATTAACTCCTTTTAAGTATCTCCTTACACTCTCCTTTGCCACACCATCAGCAGTCCTCGGCTGAGACTATCACCTCTCATGCTGATAGATACAGTTTCTTGATATGCTCCCTCTCCTGGTACACTCTGGCTGTATGCTTAAATATCACACACTTCAGGCAAGGAATTAACTTCTGAATGGTTCATGGGAGATGTGGCACTAGCCCTGGTTCAATGGCAATGCTCAACGCTGTAAATCAGTCTTAAGCTTCAGGTAAAGTACTCTTCTGAGGTCTGAAGAGATGGAGTCTTTGTGAGCCAAGATGAAGTAAGGGTCTAAAGAAAATAATAGGATCTCTGAGCCTGATGGATGCATGCCAGGGGTATTTCACTTCAAAGACTGCAAACAGAGAGAAGAGTCAGAAAGAAGCATGTTTCTGACTTCTGAGGAAAACCACTAGGAAGTCTAGACAGAGATCTTTTTTATTTGTTAGTTCAGCAATGTAGTACTCATCCCTTCTTCAACTTGCAGTGCCACTGTTTGCAGGGCTGGGACTGCCATTAATGCCGAACTCCCCAGGGTTTGTGCCACTATCCCTAACAAAGCAAACCCATCCAGGCCCGCCAGCTGCAAAGCCAGTGTGCATCAGCTGGAGATCAAGTGCCCAGAAAGCACCTTGCTACCATGACTGCCTACCAGCATGCTCCTGAGGGTGGCACGAAGGGGTTCTATCCCTGCAATTTCAGCACCACGGCTCTGAGGAAACTCTGGGTGCTGCCAAATATACAGCAAGCTACTGACCTGCAAATTGCCACTTGCAGCTTCTGGGGTAAGAACTCTCACAGAATTTCAGGTGTACTTCCAGGATTCAGCCATAATCACACTTCAGGATGTCAGTAGACTTAGCAGGGTGCTCTGAGGACACAAGGCCGTGTAAGAAACATGTGAACTAAATCACTACTATGCCTGAAGAAATTCAGCTGCTGTGCTGCATCTCTGGGGACGTTCCCTTCTGCAGCAGCACCTCTGTAGGAGCTGTTGCCTCTACAGGAACATCTAAGCAGAGAACTCCCCTTGCTAGAGTGCAACACTATAGAATGAAAAAACTATTTCAAATAAACCCTTATAGTTAAATTGAGTTGCAGCAGATGCAATGCCTGCCTTTCCCTGAAAGGCAAATACATTGTAATAATGTGAATTACAGCATAAACCGGTATACTATAAGTTAGAATGCACCACATCCATATGTTACATCTCTTTTACAGGTTTGCTCCAGAACAGCTACATAAATTAGGCTGTGGTGGTGGGTAGTTATTAATAGCGAGAGGGCTTTCGTATAATCTTTATGATTTCCTTGGGCCTCTCTCCATTATCACCAACACCTTTCTGGTTGCGATCCCTCTGAGTGTTAGAAAAATTCTCTGAGGACAGCTGATCCTGTCAACTCTCACAACACAAATGGATTTACCTTTCCTTTGACAACTATCTCTAGCCCTCAGAAAGAAGTTATTTTATTTTGAAGTTTAATAGCTTTGACTTCTGGTTTCTTGATTTTTCCTTTGTGGTACAGCCACTAGATTGAAAACAGTGTGGGTTTTTAAATCAAAGTGTAAAAAATATAGATTCCCTAACACAAAATGAGAAGGCCAGCAGTAATCCTTTCCAAGTAAGTGAAATTTGTATTTGCTGTCTCCTTGCTGACCAAAGCTTTTCTTTAAAACAAGTCTCTCATCAGCCTACCTGTGTCCTATAGTACCACAGTTAAAAGACAAAGATCTATATGTGCCTTTTTACCCTATTCCATTGCAAAGTATAAGGAGCTATTCGGTCTGACATCCATTTTGTTAGTTTCTACCAGCAGCAGCTGGCAGATTTCTCTGGGGCTTTCTTCAGAGCATCTGGCTTGGGTCAGGTCACTATAAAAAATTTATTAAACATCCTTTACAGGACCGGCTTGAGCTTTTTTAAATAAGGAAATCTCATATAACTCCAATCTTACAAAGGTTTTGTTTCCGTTCTGTCAACACAGAAGATATATTAAGCATTGCATTTAATGAGATATTGAACATCACTTTGTTCTGAGTGTATACTGGAGCAGGCTGTGCTTAGAAAACACATCACTTGGGTTTGTTTTATTCTGTGGTTGGAGTAAAAGTTGTTCTGTTGTGATAAAATATGTATTTTTTTCATTTTGGAAAGCAATAAAATGGACTAGACTCTAGGCTACATCTCAGCTCATCTTGGAATGGAGCAAGACAGGCTGGGCAAGGCATAATCTCTGAAATGTGGGGCTAATTACAAGGATGGTTATTTAAAAAAAACCCAAAACAAAAAAAAAAAAAAGTAGGAAGAACATGAAAACTGCCATACTGATTCAAAACAAACATCCCTTTGTCTCTAAAAGTGATAGTTCACATTTAGGGAAGAATAAGAACCGTGTGAGTATATATGGTTTTTACCTCTAATACTCTTCCAGCTTCTTACAGTTTTAATCTTAGAAGATTTCCCGAGACTTTTATAGTTTGTTTATTTAGCAACTGTTTATGAATCATTCTTCGAAGTACTTATCTCCCTGAACTTACATAAACTTCTTCCATTACTATATATTCTGCAAGGATTTCCACAGGTCTGGGACCTGAAGTGTGAGGAACTACCATCACAGATTTTATTTGATGACTCCTAATATCCCTGAAAGGGATCTCTATCCATTTCAGTCATGCTACTTTCAATTTTGAAGATCTCTGTCACATTCCCACAAATCACCCTTTTTTTGCAGAATTCCAGCCCCCCTAATTATCCATTGTACAGAAGCCATTCTGTACTATTTGATCGTCAAATGTGTCCTTCTCTGAATTTATTTTAAGCTTTAATGTGTCCTCTCTAAAAAGAGGAGACCAAAACTGCAGATAGTATTCAAAGTACAAGAAGAATGCATTAATCCAGACACATGTTTTCTGTCTTGTTCTTTACTCCTTTCCTAATAGTTCCTAGCATTTGATTTATTTTTTTCGACTGCTGCTGAGCACTGAGATAGTGCTTTCCTGGAACTGTCCTGACCCTGAAGTCTCTTTCACTTCTGAGTGGTAATGGTCAGGTCACAGTCCACAATTTGATATATATGAAGATAAGATTGTTTTTCACAACAGCATTTCACAAAACATTTTATTGCACTGTCATGAAGCCTCATAAGACATTTCAGCTGTTGTATGCTCAGCCCTTGTTCTCTCACATTCATAACTGTATCATCAGAACACTTTGGAATCTCACTGCTCATCCTCTTCTCCAGGTCATTCATGGCTTTGCTAAAGTATGCGGGTCCCTGCACATAATTCTGTCCAACTCCTCTTCCTTTACTGAGAATTTTGACTGTTAGTTCCTACTGTGTTTTACTTGTAGCTGTGTTTGTTCAGCTTGAAGAGAAGGCTAAAGGGAAATCTAACTGTTTTGTTTGTCCTCTTAAGATGAACACAGAGGTAAACTCTTCTCATAGGTTCACAATGAATGGAGAA
This sequence comes from Platyrinchus mystaceus, assembly GCA_035041135.1. Classification (NCBI taxonomy): domain Eukaryota; kingdom Metazoa; phylum Chordata; class Aves; order Passeriformes; family Tyrannidae; genus Platyrinchus; species Platyrinchus mystaceus. The sequence goes on along the minus strand of JAWWLV010000121.1, from coordinate 85,180,187 downwards.
GAGGTGACAGACACAAGTTGCTGCAAGGGAAATTCTGATTAGAAATAAGAAAGACTTTCTTCACACTGCTCCAAGACACCCAAAGAGCTTGTGGCCTCTTTAATCCTTCAGGTTATTCAAAGTTTGACTGTTCATGATCCTAAGCCGCCTCATTTCAGGTGTAAGTGAGCAGTACTCTGAGCAGGACGTTGGACTATATGATCTCCAGAAGTCCAGTAAAACCTAAATAATTACAGGATTCTATGCATTTAAGACAGAATCTTCCCTCTTCTCCAATGATTGTTCAGTGTCCTTTCTTGAAGGATATTGTCAAGGTCTTTTGGAAATCCCAATGAACTATATCAACAGGATCACACAAAACCTCATATTTATTGGTCATGTCAGAGAACTCCAAGAAGTTTACAAGGCAGAGCCTTTTTTTATCTTTTCAAGATCATAGTCATCATCAGATGTGAATACATATTGCCACAAGTAATTAATCTATTTCTTCCTAAAGTTTTTAGGTGTATACCACTTGGCCCTGATATTTGCTACTTTTCACTGTATTTTTTTGAATCATAATCCCCTCCAAAATTGCTTCAATCTTCAGATAGGTGGTTTGCTGAGTTCCCCTTATAAAATGAGGCCTGTGTTGTAACCTCCCATCTTTTCTATAATGAATTTGGGTGCTAATAATCTATTTCGCTTCTTTGCCATGGTCTTGTCCTTCTGACTGCTCCTTTTCTATTCCAGTTAAGGAAGTTCTACAAAATGCTTGCCACACATTTTTCTCCCAATGTTCTAAGAGGAGAATGTAGTACTAATTTTAGCTCCTTTAGGAAACGACTCCTCTAATTCTTTTTTTATTTGCTTGATTATATTTTCACATTTCATTTACCCAAAGCTATGCTTTTTTTTTTTGATACAACTTTAGATTTTTAAATGATCCTTTCTTAATTCTGTGTTGCTGGCTTAGCCATTACATCTTCCTTTTGCCAGTTTCCAAACTTCTCCTAACATACATACAGTAAGCAGAGTTATTGTGCTTCCCCTCAGGTGTCCTTCAGCTTCTAAACCACCTGTAACTTAATTCTTTATTGCCTAATTGATGGCACAACTGTGGTAAAGTTTTTGCCTTTTGCTCTTTTTGTATCATGGATGCTGGATCTGAGTTATGATTATTGTTAGAATTGTGTTTCCAGAGGAAAGTTTGGAACAGATCTTTGTCATTATCTTGTCAGGGCTCTTGTGGGATTGCTAGCCAGCTGATCTATGAAAGAGTCATTGACAATGTCATCTATGGTTTATGTCCCTGACTGAAGTTTCTCACTCCTATATAGAGATAACTGAAGTGAACTTTTGTCCTTAGCAACTCTCTGATTTTAGAATCATAGAATCATTGAGATTGGAAAAGACCTCTAAGATCATCAGAGTTCAGCTGTTAATCAAGTACTGCTGTAGACACCACTAAACCATATCCCCAAGTGCCAAAGCCACACACCTGTGAACACTTCTAGGGATGGTAATTCCACCACTTCCCTGGGCAGCTTGTTCCAATGCCTGACCACCCTTTTAATGATGAAATTTTTCCTGATGTCCAATCTAAACCTCCTATGGAACAATTTCAGACCATTTGCTCTAGTCCTGTCCCTTGTGTGGTGGGTTGACCTTGGCTGGACACCCAATGGCCACCAAGCCGCTCTGTCACCCCCCTTCCTAGCTGGACAGAGAAGAGAAAACGAGATGGAAAACAACTCATAGGTTGAGATAAGGCAGTTTACTAAAGCAAAAGTGAAAGTTTGGGTGCACAAAAGCAAAGACAAAAAAAAAAGGGTTATTCTCTACTTCCCATCAGCAAATAATGGTCAGACACTTCCCAGGAAGCAGGGCTTCAGCACACATAGCAGTTGCTTAGGAAGGCAAACATAAATAATGAATGCTCCCCCTTCCTCCTCCTTTCCTTAGCTTTTATATCTGAGCTGAAGTCGTGTGATATGGAATATCATTCTGGTTAATTTGGGTCAGCTGGCCTAGTTTTTTTCCCTTCCCAGAATCTTGCTCAACCCCAGCCCTTGCATGAGATGGGGGAAATGTGCTGATGCTGTGCCAATGCTTCTCAGCAGTAGCCAAAACGCCGGTGTGTTATCAACACTTTTCTAGCTACCAATGCGAAGCACAGAACTGTGAGGGCTTTTATGGGAAAATGAACTCCATCTCAGCCAGACCCAACATACCTTGCTACCTGGGAGAAGAGGATGAGCCCCACCTGGCTACAATCTCTTTTCAGATAGTTGTAGAGAGCAACGAAGTCCCCCCTGAGCCTCCTTTTCTCCAGGCTAAACAACCCCAGCTCCCTCAGCCACTTCTTACAAGACTTGTGCTTCAGATCTTTCACCAGCTTTGTTGCCCTTCTCTGGACATGTTCCAGAACCTCAATGTTTTTTTTGTACTGAAGTGGCCCAGAACTCAGGCAGTACTCAACACCACTTCCCTGGTCCTGCTAGCCACACTATTTCTGACACAAGCCAGGATGCCATTGACCTTCTTGGCTGCCTGGGCACACTGCTGGCTCTTGTTCAAAAGGCTGTTGACCAGGCTTCTTACAGCTTAATTCAGCCTGTCTCAACTCCAGGTGGGGAGGCTGAGAGTGTTGACGCCATTCTATAGTCTTCCTCTTTGGGTCTGGCATTTTAATACAGCTTCTGTGCTACTTTTTCAGATGGCTACTTTAATTCCAATCTCTAACTAAACATATAATTCTATTGTAGCAGTAACACAGTATACTTTTTTCATCCCTTTATATTTCGTACACTAGTATTACAGCATCCCGCTGGTTGTCTTTGTTTCATCAGGAAGAAATGAGGAATTGAAATAGCTGTAATTGGTAACTGTTCAATCACATTACCAGTAGTTTTGGTCAAATTCTTTTGCTTTCAGGACTGGAGCAGATCTTTTGTTGTCGTGTTTTAACTCTGGAGCCTGCTACTCTCACTCTACTAATACCAACATCTGAGCTCCATCTTCTGTTTCCCTACTACTCTGCTGAGACCAAATATTTTCACCTTCATTGCAAATTCATTAATTCTACTTCATTTTCCTCATCCTGATAATCTTCTATCATGGCACTTTGATTTCGTTTTTAGCCCAGAGGGCAACAGTAACTGAAGACATTCTTCTGCTTGTAAAAATCTTCTCTCTAATTATGCCTTGACCACAAAAAGTGTTTCAACATATATAATTCCGATTCTATTTTTAACATAAGACTACACTTACATAAATAGTCCTTTCCATATTGAACCTGAGATATTGACCAGAGATCACAGACCTCTCTTTTATAAGTTCAGTACATAGTTTCATACACCTGGAGAAGTGGAAAAAACCTAGGTAGAGTTTTATCTTTGCTTTCAGCATTTCAGCTTCTAAAGGTGACCTGCAAAGTAATCTATGAATATAATTATTTGGCAACAAAATAACTATTGGAGACCAATGGGAAATAATTTTCAGAACATAATCTCCAGGTATCAGTGAATTATTTACTTCAAACTTCTTCATAAATTTTTTATTTAGGAAACATGGAACTTTACATAAACTGTTGTATTGTATTGTTTGAATGTTGAAACAAGATTATTCAGGACAAAGCTTTTGACTGGGACACACTGATTTAGATGCCACCATGGTTATGAATTTCCTCCCTCTTCACAGTTTGCTACTTCCTTATGCATAAAAATATGTGTGTAGCTAAACACTCAGAACAAATAGAGAGGATTATATATATATATAAGTATATAAAAGAGATATTTAACACATAAGTAAGAATATTATGTTGCAGCTTTTTGGTAACAAAAATAACATTTTTGAAAGAGAAAAGGAAACAACTGGTTTCTAGATCAATATTGAAACAAATACTTTAAATCTCCCGTTGAAGCTTACCTGTTTTACTCTGTATTGTGGTGAACTACAAGTCTTGGTTGTGACTCAGATGACACCAACTAAAGAAAGATTAAAGGAAGTAACCACGTAGATTATTCAGCTTGACTGTAAGAGCACCCTAGGATATGGGATGCAAATGAATAGTTAGACCACAGGAATTGCAAGTGACCCTTTGCAAATTTTCTTCTCATTTCCAGTGACTCACTTGATGGCTTAGATAATGTCACTTAATCCATGCCTCAGCTTCCCCACTTATAAAGATGTACACCTGGATGAGAAGAGAGTTATCTCTGATGTGATTTTTTTTCTTTTTTTCAGGGTACTGAATTGGAACAGCAAAAATCAAAATTATTTGAAAAATAAATATTCCTCAGAACGTTGTTTTGGGATTTTCACAACTTCATTTTTCGTGCTTTCTCTGTAACACACCTGTGCCCCCTATACCAAAGTGTTTGACTTCTTAAATACAATATATATGTCACATTTTTTCATCAGTGGTTGTTCTTTCAATAATTTATTATAATATAAAGTTCAAACACAATGAATCAAAATTAAGAAGTTCTACACCACAGAAACAAAACGCTTTTTATTTCAGTTGAACAATGCAGTAGATACTGACACATTCCTGACAAATGCTTTCATTTTGATGAAACTACATTTTGTTTCAAGTCATCAACTCAGTGTGCATATTGGTTTTATGACATCTGGTTGTTCTTGCTTCTCATATGACATCTCCTTTCACAGGTAATAATTATCTTTCCGTCTGTCTTTCCTTCTCTTTTCCACAAATGCTTTACTTCTCTTACAAATATCCTCCCTATTTCACATATTTCAAGCACTCTTTTTTTCTCATGTTGTCTAGCTGATAAAATGATAAAAGTTCAAAGCAACTGTTCCCAGGCTGTGTATAGCTTGAATTTTGCTGTTTCTTTTTGAATGTAAAAGGGCTCCTGTGCCTTAAAGTTTGTTCATCATCTCTAATTATATCCACTGGATAATTAAAGATACTTTCTCCTATAAACTTTGCCCCACTACTTCTTAAGGCAAATTGTTCCATCAAGACTCTTGATGGAACAGTTTTAGTAATAACACTGACTTCTAAAGTATCTTGCAATTTATGAATAGAAGTGGATGCGATTATGATGAGGCTGCAGTAGACTGTAAAGCAAAACTTGCCATAGTACATCCTTCACTGTCTAAACAGCTCTGCAAAATGTCACTGTCCTCCCCTCACTGCAATCCTCTTACCTGCTGCTTCTTTACAGCCTGTCTAGGGAATCAGATGTTTACTGCCAATTAGGCTTGATATAAATCCAGGAGATTCTTGTATTCTCTTGACAATAGTATTTCTGGGCTGCTGGCAGGTTTTGGAGGGCTTCTGACTACATGTACAGCAAGAACCCTTAGTGTACTTTAGCACTTTGTTTATTTGTTGATTAGGTCATTTAGATCTTGCCCTTACTGCACTATCTACTACTGTCATAGCATAAAACATTCAAGATTTTATTGAAGATTTTCTTTTGGAGCAAAAATAATGTGAAGATACTTCAATTGGCAGGAAATAGATTTAAACCCCCCCAACTTTATTTATTATAATGTAAAGTGTATACTCATTATATTTATAGGCTACTTTACTAATTATATAGTAGTATATAATAATATATAATAATATATAATAATGTATAATGTTCACCAAAACCACTAGAGCAACAATAAAATTCAAAAAGATATGGATCATAATTATAGAAAACACTGTGCTACTTTGATGCTCAAACTTAGTAATTTTCCAACTTTTCCAACTTCCAGATTGCTGACTCAAAGTATTGAGCTTCTGTTTATTCTGTCTGAGCCATAACACTTCTCAGCCTTTCTGACAGATGTAAAAAACACATTGCAAACTTAGGGTCTTTCTGTGCAATGGCCTTATCAGAGTTCTCTGAACTAAATGGGGTTGAATTTGCCTGCACTATCAGCTTTACACAATAGGTCCAGAAGAGAACCAAAAGGTAGATGATGATTTTTTAGAATGGAGGGTGGTGTCAGTTACATCATTTTTGCCTTTTCTTCCAGTTAAAGGGGGAAAAATGGAAACTGATCTTAGTACTTCGGAAAATGATGTTGAACTTAAACCTTATTGATATTTCTGATTTAAAAAATAATTATTTAACAAACATATTTGGAAAGTAGACTGACTGAAACAAGAATCAGCTCATAACAGACTCAGATCAGATAGGATCTTGCAAATGCACTGTTGCACCTAAAAGGGTATGATTCGAAGCTGCATGTACAGAAGCATCATGTTGAGGAGGAGGAAGGTGACAGTTCCTGTTTATGCATTTTTGGCAAGCTGCACCTGAAGGATGGGATGATTTTCTGGAAGCTGTCATGCCAGAAATTCACAGCTAAACAGGAGGAAACTGAGAAGAGCAAAAGGGAATAATTACAGACCTATGGGGGTGGGACATGGTTTCTAGTCTATTTTTTTAAAGGAAACCAAGCTATGTAATTGCACTGCTTTCTGTCATTACTCCAGCAATAACATATGACTCTCTTGACCGATATGAAATAAGACTGACAAAAAGGGAGAGGTTTAAAAGCACTGAGCTCCTGTGGGTTTTATAAAAATCAGCATCCAGATAGAGGAGACTCAAATTTGTGTGCCTAGTAAAACAGGTGGAACTGTGAACTCAGCTGCATTATTTGACACAAGAGAATCCAAAGCTGTCATCCAAAAGCAGGCTCCATAAGGTTTGCTGTCAATGGAACTGCTCAGGTTTTTTTAGAGGTAGGGGTTTCTTTGTTTGTTTATTTTGGTGTTTTTTTTTTTTTTTTTTTTTAATAAAATATATTTAAAAGAAGACCAAGACTTCTGCCTTAGAGAATTTTTTAAGGTGTTAGTTGCTGCAGGGTGTAGGCATTCATTATAAAATTATGCATAATAACAGATCTTGTCCAGAATAGGCCCTGAAATCCCTACCTGAAATGAAATCCCTTGAAATCCCTTCGGGACAGTGCTTTCTGTCTGCCTTGAAAAGGACTGTTTCCATTTCTTCTCATGCTAGAGCTAGCTCAGACCTTCTCTCTCTCAAAATACTGCAGTACCACCAAACTTAGAGAATTGAGAAATCATGAGTCAGATGCCAAAACAAAAATGGTTCTTGAAAATCATTATATGTTGACATTTTATTTTGAATTTGTTCTATCTTTCAAATGTTTAAAATCCTTCAACTTCTTGAGTGAAGGAGAAGTCACATTGTCCCACTTCTATCAGCTTATTGTGAGAAATTACTTTGAGCCTTTGATGCTACAGGATATTTCATCCTTCATGGCTGGCCCTCAAATGGCAAACCCACTCAGACTGAAAACTCCTCCCAGTCTTCCATCATTCCTCTAGGCAAGGAACCTACAGGGAAAACCCTCTGATTTGTTTGTTTCTTCTTTCAGTTTGCCTCAAGAAAGAAAAAAACCAGTCATGACTGCTCACAGTGAGTGAAAAGGGAGTATTGGTGGAATTGAGAAATTTAGAATGTGGCTTTTGGTCAATCCAAAAGGAAGATATGGGGCGAGACAGAAAGTTCCTAAGATTGAGGGAAGGTCTACAATAATAAAGAAATACATGTGTCATGCATAGGACATATGTGAATACTTGTTGTTTTGAAGTGAGAAGAAAAGGTTATGGATTCCATTATAATGATTGGCTTCTTGATTTTAGGAAAGTAATTTACCTGATATGTTGCAATAGCCATATTGATATTCCATTTGTAGATTTCACAGCAGTCTTCCCTAGATAGGATTTCAGAGAAATGGATTTAATAGGATGCCTGTCAGTGACAAGATTTTGGATATCTGTCACGTTAAAAGGGACAGAAAAGAAGAATTTTCTGTCCAATCTGTATTAATTTATTTTTTGTCTATCAGTGTCCGCGCTCCAGGAGGTCAAAGCCTTTTAGTGTCCAAAAAGTTCTGTTAGCATCTCACCTAATAAGACCCTTCACTTAAAAGGTTTGCTTAGATGAACAGGACATTTGATACCTTTTATATATATAGGGACTGCACTTAATAGCGGTAGAAGAACCCCTCAGCAGGTTTCTCCTATGAGTTATTTCACCGTTGATGAAACTGTCAGCACCTAAAAATGGACTCACTCTAACAGTTCATTAAGTAACAAGTACATTAATGCAAATTTGTGACAATTTATGGGGTTTGCTGTGTCTGGAATAGGGTCTAACTACAAAAAAATCACACAAACTATGTAGTAATAATAATAATGCAAAGTATAGGCACACATGCTACAGCAAAAACAACTTACAAATAAGTAAGACAACTTACAAAGAGTAAGTAAAGCAAAAAGCTTAAGTACACACTACAAAGCAAAAGCAACCTACAACGAAGTAATAAGTAAAAATTTTAAAGTACTATGGAGCAAAAGTAAAATTAATATATATGTATAAAGCAATTGCTCACATCAAGGCATCTCCTGAGAGGGTGGAGAGAGAAAAGGCAGCCCATCGGTTACCTCTGCAGCATTGATGGAACTTCTTCCCAATTTTTGCTTGGGTGCAAACTCTTTTTATACCTTTTTCTTTCAGCAGTTTAAGTGTCTATAGTCAATAAACTAATTTTGGGGTGATAGATGAAATAGGTCCAAGGGTCCACTTCCCAAGTTCCCGTCAGCCAAGGATGTTCGCATAAAAAGGCCATGTTATCTCCATATCACCACTTTCTTCATTTTAATCCTTTTATAAGTTTCTGGGAATTTCTCCCCAGGTGCTGGGGTTTTCCAGGAAGCCATAAGGAGGCTTTTTTTTCTTCTTTCATGTGGCGTTATCTATCACCTTACCAGGTTAATAAGCAGGGGTAATTCTTACTATCCAGGCAATTCTTACTATCAAGGCTCTCATGTATCATTCCAACTTTGGGATATAATGTATTGAACTAGACTGGGCTTTCCATGCATTGTTGATTGGACAACAGTGTCAGGTATTTCATCTTTACAAAGCAAATGTGTGCAAATCAGAAAACGACCAAAAAAGGCTGGAGATTATGACAATAAGAGCTAAGTCTCTTCATGCAGCCCTATCAAAAATGAAATTACTTTTATGGTTTCTTCTTTATTTTTCTCTAGTAAATTCTACTGCTTTTGTACAAAAATAATGTAAAATCATTTGCTGTGCCGAAGACTTCATAGGCATTAGGAAAAGCACTGCGAAAAGCCTGAGAGAGGTGAACCTTCCCATCTATTGAGCACTGGTGAAGCCACATCTGGAGTGCAAATTCTGGTTTGTGGATTCCCGGCACAAAAGTCATGGACATAGAGCAGCAGGTCAAGTAAAGGGCAATGAAAATTGTTTAGGGATTGGACCATGTCATATGAAGAAAGGCCGAGAGACGGAACTAGTTAGCCTAGAGAACAGAAGGCTCAGACAGGTCTTATAGATGTGAATAAATATCTGATGGGAGGCTGTAAGCAAGACTGAGTCAGGCTCTTTTCAGTTGTGTCTAGTGATAGAGCAAGAGGCAATGGGCAGAAACTGAAATACAGGGGGTCTTTTCTGAACATTAGAAAACACTTTTTTACTGTGTAGATGACTGAGCATTGGCATAGTTTGCCTAGAGAGGCTGTGGGGTCCCCATCCTTGGAGAGACTCAAAGCCATCTGGATGCAGTCCTGAGCAACCTGCTCTAGCTGACCCTGTTTGACCAGGGAGGATGGACCAGATGTCCTCCAGGGGTCCCTTCCAGCCTGAATGATTCTGTGATTATGTGTTTTTCAGCAACACAGTTCGAGTCACAATATTGGCTTGGCTCAAGTCCACACTCCAATTTCCATCATTTTTCTTCACCCTTATTCCACAAGAGCTTTCATCTTTCCCTTTTGAGTTATAAGAAACTGTATATAAAAGTTATAAGAAGTTATATGTAAAATCTTATATTCTTTGTATTCATTTTGTATTTTACACAGAGCAGTAAGAATTCCTGTGCTTGACCCAGTAAAAAGTACGTAACACAAATACAGAACAGATATAAATGAATATCTGTAAATAATAAGCAGAAAGGTGAGTAGGTAACTTAACCTCATGTAATTTCTTCATCAAACTATCTTGGAGACACTTGGGCCTTACGGTCTTAGACCTTTTACATTTTGTTTAGTTTGGGCTTAAATCTGCAACTCTTGAATACTAAGGCCACTGCTCTAGTGAATTAATACTTGCAGTTACTTGAGCTAGGTTTTTTACCTGGCATACGCAGGCCCACCCAAATTATCTGAAGGATTGAGTGCTGACTACCTATAGATAACTGTAACAACATAATCATGGTGTCTACTATTAACATTCTAGTCATGTAATGTTTTAGTTATTTCTGATACTAAACATATGGTGATACCTCACCTTCTTCTCATCATCTTATTTTTTTCAGTCCTGCTTCTTTCAGTTTTGAAGCAGCTGCCTGTTAGTAAAGAATGGCTAAATTCTTCAGTACCAGATTGTTACACAAAGGCTATCTTCCCTTTTGGTCACAGATGGCGGGAAGTGATTTTATTGATTTGTTAGTACTTAGCTAGAAGGATTACATCTAGCAGTAATAATGTGGCCAGGCCCTGGGACAAATCACCTCACGAGTTAGTGGTGTGTTTGTGTCTTTAACTGAGTGTGACATTATTATATTTACCAGCCTTTCATAGTACTTTGCTTAATAACACCATTTTAATCTCTTCTGAGCCATCTGTTGGTCATTCAAGTTTCTGTTTCCTTCATGAGCTGGAAGAGTTGGGAGACTTCAGTTTCTGAGCTGAACTCGGACATGCAGAAGTTCTGGCTGTAACAGTAGTGCTCATTATGTTTTTTTTTTTTTCTTTTTAATTTGTATAACCAAGTTCTGCCCTGCAGAAAATCTCTTGGGGGAACACAGGCAGATGGCCACAGTAATTCCTCTCAAATTCAAAGGGTCATGAAGGTTCATGGCTTTCAGAATTTGTGTGAGAGGTATTAGTAAGGTTGGCTGAAAGCTGGTCCCTCTCCCTGTTTGAAACCTGGCAAGTTTGGCAGCAAGAAGAATTGAACACTGCCAGCATAGACTTTTTTTTCTCTTTGGGTTGTGCCCATCAGATGATCTCTTTAGAAACCAGAGCTGTTTCCATGCTGTGACCTCAGCAGAAGTGCGACTAAGATGTCGTGTCAGTGTGTGTTAGTGGTAGTTCAAATTTTTTTTGAAAGTGCAGTTTTCTCTGTATTTTAGCTTTGCATTTCTAAGTAGCCTGAACGACTTCATTCACTAACAAGAACATGTGTGAGCAGGGGACCCTGTAGAGCTGTAGGCATGAGCTCCTGGCCAGTGGATTATATGCAGATCATCTCCTGTAGAGAAGTACTGTCACAAGCATTACTGTCTCCCCAAAATGAAGTTGCTCAGAGCTGGTAGATCAGGAATTGATATGAAAGCGATCTGTGTCTGGATATGATGTTTTGTTTCATTGTATTTTATCCTCTCAGTTGAGCAATTGGCACTGTGACATGTTTCGTGGGCGGTTTTGGGGGGTCACAGTTGTTTAAGAAAGGGTTTGATAGATAAGAGCCCTCGCCACCCCCGTGGGAGATGGGGACCATGGCACTGGGGACCACGGCATTGTGGACCACTAACGAGGCGTAAGAAGCGCATGAAGGAAAATGCTGAAGCGTGGGACCCTCAGGAAGGGGCGGTCAAGTGGTGACAGCGCTGGCTTGTGTCAAGGGGGCTGCAGCTAGGGCGAGCACGGCTCACGCCCGAGGGAGCAGCCCAAGCCTTCGCGGCGCCTCTGGCAGCCCCGCAACAAGCCCGCGCCCTCCCACGGGTGGCCCTGCCTCGGGCGAGCCGGCAGCCTTGGCGGGGTCCCGGGCGAGCACCTGCGGTGACGAAGCCTCGAGGAGGACATGAGGAGGACGGCGGTGCCGGGGCCCACGCCGCGCCCGTGCGGCTGCGGGACGAGTCCGGGGGGGCGTGGGGGAGAGGCGCGGCCGGCCCGGGTGCCCGGCGCGGGCAGGGGCAGCGGCGCTGCGCCTCGGACTCCGCCTCACCGGCACCGAGCTCCCCCTCCCTGCCTCGCTCCCTCCCTCCTCCAGCGCCAGGCTCGCAGCCTCGGAGCATCTCGGCGGCAGCGGCGGCAGCAGCAGCACCCGCCCTTCCCGGCCGGCCGGCGGCGCGCACCGCCCCCCCGCTCCCGCACGCACCCGCCGGCGGCGAGCCGAAGCCGTCCGCGCCACCGCACCCCCGCCCCGCACGCCCACCGCCGGGAGGATGGGCTGCGGGCGGCGGCGCGGCAGCCCCTGAGCTCCCCAAAGCCACGGAAACAAAGGGAGCGAGCAGCGGCAACACCGGGCCGGGGTGGATGCAAGCAACCATGAAAGGCTGGGTCTCCGCCTCCTCCGCTGCTGCCAGAGAGCTGCCGGCTGCCGCTGCTCGGAGGACTACCCTGTGAAGGGGGCGGAGGAGAGGCTGGCTGGGTTCGCCGTGCAAAGGTAGAAGGTGTAAGGGAGAGGCGGAAAGAAAATGTCTTCTTCGGTGGGGCCCCGCGGCCCTCGCCTGCCCACGGTGCCCCCGCCGATGCAGGAGCTGCCTGACCTGAGCCACCTGACAGAGGAGGAGAGGAACATCATCATGGCAGTGATGGACCGGCAGAAAGAGGAGGAAGAAAAAGAAGAGGCCATGCTCAAGTAAGCAGACGCCAGTCATTCATTCATTCAGGCACTCATTCATGCGCCGATCGCCGGCGGGCGGAGCGGGCGCTGCCACAGCGAGAGCCGGCCGGTGCCCGGAGCCGGCCAGCTTCGCCCTGCTCGGCGGGGCTGGCGCTGCGGAGCCCCGGTCCCGCTCCGCTCCCGGCCCGTAACTTCCTCCTCCCCCACCCCGGGCAGCTCCTCCCGAGGCAGCACCGCCGGAGAAGCCCGGCACGGCGGGACGGAGCGGGACGGCGGCCCTCCCCGCCCCGAGGGAGCCGACGGCGCAGGGCGGGCGGAAACCCCGACATGGGGATGAGGGGCGAGGTGGGATTCCTGTGGGGTCCCCAAAACCCCGCCTCTGCCAGGAGGGGCCGCTGGGTGGGGTTTCCCTCCGTGCGGGAGCTTCCGTGGCTGCCGTGCTGCCCCCGCCTGGCTCGGCCCCCTCTGCCGCCCGCCGCGGGGCTGGGGCGGCTGCCCCCGGCCGCCGCCCGACACGCCCCCCGCGCCCCCCGTGCCGCGCCGTGCTGTGCCGCCGGCCCCGGCCCGCCCGCCGCCTGCTCCAGCGAGGGCAGCGGCGGGAAGCTGCGCGCCGTGGGGCAGCAGGGTGTTCGTAATTAGGAAATAGATGGAATTAGTCGCACTGCTCATTCCAGCGGGAAGGCAGGCGGGGAGGCAGGCGGGCGTGCGTGCGTGGTGGCGGGACGGCGGGGGAGTGGGTTTATCTCACTGACGGCGACACGGGGAGGGGTGCGGGGAGCGCGGGGTGTGGGTAGGTGCCATGTTTGGAAACCAGATCCCCACAACCTCTTTTGAACCTTTTCTCTCTCGCCCCCTCGTCCCTGCCGAGCAGTGCGTGTGACCACATTTGCTATCCTCCTCCGTCAATCGGAGGTTTCAAACGTAACGTTACTGAATCGCCTGCTTCGAACGATGACAAGAAACAGATTGGAGCTGTGGCCTTTGGAGGAGAATCAGGGTTTCTCCTCTTCTGATTGCTCATCAGGCCTGTTCGCTCTGGGGGGGGGGAAGCAGTGGGAGAGGTGACTGGAACAGTGTGAGCCTCTGACGCCACCCAGACCTTCCTTGCCACAGGATCCTTACCTCACTGTCGCCAGATTGCGTACACCTGTGCTCCGAAGGGATGCGCTGAAGGTGTGACGTGATCTGGGTGTTTCTTTTGGCTGCATCGGAAATACCCACTTGAGCGATGCAGGTGCCAGCTCTTCCCCACGGCTTTCTCTGCCTGGTGGAAAGACCAAACGCCTGCAGGCTCCCAACTTTGGCCCCGTGCACTGTGCGTGGTGAAGCTGGGAGAGCCTTTTAGTATACTGCTGTCCTTGTCCCTTCCTATACGTGCTTGTCTCTGAATTTTTAAGGGGCTACTTGACTTGATTGCGATGATGAGTACTGAGGCCCAGCTGCTAGTGTTGTGTTATTGGCGAGGAGCTGTCCGGGAGCGTGGTGCTTGGATGTCAGTATGAGACGAAGAGTTCAGTTTTCTGTTGCAGTTCATTGTGCTTGGGGTGTGGCTAGCCTTGGACGTGGGTTATTGGAATGCAAAATGTTTTATGAGAAGGCATTTTTCTAGCAAGTGTGGGGAAATGTAAGTGAAGGATTCCTTCTCAGTTTCTATTTACCAGAAGAAAATGAAATAAAGCTCAGAGGCTCTAAACTGCATGTATCCTTGTGTTCCTTGTCCTCCAGCACAGCTACTTTTCTATAAATGTTTAACTTTTATTCCGTGAAGAAGATTACAGTCAGTGCAAGAATTGACTTCTGTTGGTAGAGATGGTATTTTCTCAGCCCTGTTCTTGTTAATATTGGGTGGAGGGTAAATTTTCCTCCTTTTTCCCCCTCCCTTCTGTTTTTCTTCAGCTCTTCTTTTGCATTGGTACTTCTGAATTCTGGACTGATAGTTCTTCTTCTGCAAAATTATGGGAATATTCAGCAGTTTTACTAAATGAATTTAGGACACTTTAAATATAAGTTTTAGAAGAGATCAAAAATTGTGCTATGAATTCAACTTGAAATTACTTTATATTATGTTCAAATATTTTTGATACCCAAACTTAAAAGTTTATTTTCCCTACAAAAGTTCTTTCAAATCATGAGAGTAACAGTCTAGGGTCTCCACTAGCCTGAGAAATTGTGATTTTAAATAGATTTATAGATTTCTGTCTTTATTTAAAGAGCCAGAAATTAAGAGAAAATACATTGGAAAACTTGCAGACATGTGTATTCACTTTAGCTATATAATTAGATTTAAAAAAAATCAGGTCACAGCAAATAGTTTTCTTATGGGTTATGATTCGACTCTTACAGAGGGCCACAAGATTTTCTGAGATAATTTTTCTAAGCTGAGCACTTACTTCCTTTTTGGGATAGGAGTTTGACACACCTTTCCAGAGAGTAACTCTCTCAAGACTGGAATATCGACAAGAATTTACTGCCATAATTTTATAAAGGTTTGATGCAAATACACAATGGTGCTATCAGATGACGCAGCTATATTATAAAAGTCAAATATCGTTACCATCCCTATTATCTTCATTAAAAGATTTTCTGATTATCCAAATATCTCAACAAAAGTGCCACTAGTTTTCATTTAAAACCACCTGATGGAGAAATGTTTCCATCTGTAACACACCCACATGCAAATCTGTAATTTTCCCTGCAAGTGAAGCTGAGAATTGGTGCTGCAAACTAGGCTACCTTCAATCCCGGGCTGATCAGAGGCCGGATATGTGCTGTCTCATGAATCATAAGGGCTAAAAAGGGTGCAGCATTTCTCTCCTGTTCTGGATGTCCTGATAGCAATGAAAGTTTCTAAAACAGTACTTGTAATTTTCCTTTCCAGCACTCCTCATAGGAGAAAACTGGAGGAAGAATTATTGGTTAAACAACTGTATTCTTCACATGGTCATCATAAAATTGTGGATCCAGAGGAATTTGAAGTGTTTCTGTGAGCAGACTGTATGAATTTCAGAAGAAGTGTAGGCAATTAGGGTCATAGGTAAAGGGGCTGTGTCCCTCTCCTCTGAGTCTGTACCTCTCTGTCTTTCTGATCCCTGTTTTCTGTTTCTGAGCTAAAAGCCTTCTTGTAAACGCTCTCTGCCAGTTCATGCTGACATCAGCACGTACTGCAGTGTGCCAGGCGAGAACAGGGCGCTGTTACAGTGAGCAGGACTATGGACAGCGAGCTGCTTTAACTGCTTGCGCTGGAGAATGACAGAAGTGCAATGCTTCTTTTGAGACCACCTGCTCATCACTTTCCAGGAACTCCTTTATCTGTCAGTTTGTTGGCCTGCTGAGTTTCCTTCAGCAGTCTGGGGTTAACAGAGCTTGTCACCCCATCAGAATAAAGGCATACAACTTAC
The DNA here is from genome assembly GCA_035041135.1 of Platyrinchus mystaceus. Lineage (NCBI taxonomy): Eukaryota > Metazoa > Chordata > Aves > Passeriformes > Tyrannidae > Platyrinchus > Platyrinchus mystaceus. The sequence goes on along the minus strand of JAWWLV010000121.1, from coordinate 85,164,208 downwards.
ACTGGCTAGTATGACTTCCTTTTTCTAGGTATACCTGGTCAGTCACAGAGACCTGATCTTCCCTGCACCCTTCTGATATCAGATTTCACACTGCTGTTTGCAGAAGGGGAATGCTTTTCTGTCCTATGACCTGTTGAATACCTTGGAACAGTGAGTTGAGGAGTTTGGGCTTTTGTGAAGTTTCCTTCTTTTGCTTCTTTTATGAACAGGTGTGCCTTGGCTTGAGGATCACTTATAATGTTAGCTGATTGCCTTGAAATTGCCTTCACATCCAAAGACATGTTCTGTATTCCTTCTGTAATAGGGGCAGTGCAACTAGGTACTCCTGAGACCATATCTATGCCTTCATGCAGTGAAGTGCAGTCCCAGTATGGCACTGAAGACTCAAATCCACATAAGCACTTCAGTGCTTGCCTGGCACTAAGTACAAACTGAGGCCCCTTGAAAGCAGTCCATGAAATCTTTCCATAATGGTGCACTTGTTCCTCTGTGTCCAGGGCATATAACACCAGAGCATGTGAGTGCCTTGGCTGCTGAATTGCTTGCAGTCTGTCTTACAGCTAAACTTGTCTGGGAGTCACAACCACGTAGTCATCTGCCTAAGTCCTCTGAAAGACCTGACATGACCTCTGCATTGTGAATCGACGCTCAGTGTGGAACTCAGAAGTGCTGCTGTCACAGCAATGGCCACTTTCCTAACGTGAAGGGGACAGGCAGTGTTACTGCTTCCAGCCACCTTAGGCTAATAATCTGGTGGTTAGGAAATGATTATCTGTGCCCAGTATACTTATCAACTTGAAGAAATTGTGTCCTAGACAAGTGCCATTGCATTATAATTTTGTGGAAACAATTTGGCTTCCCAAAGCCTATGGGCCCAGGTGCCTAACTAAATGTCAAGCCCAATAGGAAGAGCTCTCCTTGAAGAGGAGCTGCCTTGCTATCCTGCTGAATGCTTTTGGTTACACTGGGCTATTACTGGAGCCTTTTGTAAAAGAGTTAGAGAAATTTAAAAGGTCTGGGAGTAGGAAGCCCCATCTCGTCTTGGGACTTCAGAGCTTTGTGGTTTGTTCCTCTGTGGTTGGGAGAACATTGCCTTCCTCCATGCCACACCTTTGACAACAGCATGGAGAGCAGGCTGTTGAGTAGGTGGGGCTTTATCATAGTAGACTCAACTCTCATCCACTCTTGTTTTCCTGTTTCAGACTGACTGTAAGATTTTGTGTGTATCTCTGAAGACTATAGTCTCTATCAGCTCCTTTAATTGGAGCTAGGCCTTCAACCCCCAAGCTTCCACTGTTCCTATATGAGTAAATGTTTGCATAGGACGGTAGTGAAATGTGCCATGGCCTCCTCTGCAGACTAATTCACATCGGAGGCATTTTTTGCTGTTTTACTTGGTAGATACTCCTGTAGCTGGAAGGGAAGAAGTTCATGTTGAGTGGCTGATGTCTAGCCTGAAGTCCAGATGTTGCCCAACAGGTGACTGATGTGACTAAAAAATTTTGAAGAAGCATGAGAGGGTAAGTTTTCAATGAGACTGAAGAGAAACAAACCATCATTTGCAAAAATGGGGGGGGGAGGAAATGAAAGGAAAAATAGTTTAAAAGTTTAAAGTGTACATTCAAACACTAGATAGCCTGAAGAGAAACAACCACCGTTAATGCACAACAAATTTTAATCATAGACAAATCACAGAATTATATATGTGTATATACTTAAGATGAAGTTTGTTTATATGTAGTTGTGTACCTTATCTCATTGGGTTAGGCAGGTACTAAGTGTAAACTATGGCAGGTGTGCACACAGCTAGTTGAGTTCCAGTTCTGTTCAAATTTTGATCAGAAATTAGAAGGTGATTCCTACTTACCATGGCTTTCATTTGCTGGAGCAAATTTAAGTGGGGCCAAAAGCTCTTACTGTGCTTCTGATGGGATTTAAAAAGACTGTGAGATTGTTGGCTGAGGTAGTGGCAATAGTGGGAAAGTTAACTCAGTCATGGAATGTTCTTCGTAGTTTTATAACTCTATTTGAGTAGCTTCAGTAGAGAGGGTAGCAGGTACTTGAAACCTTCTCAGCCTAAAAGTTATCTCAAGATTTTTCATGGCAGTTAGTAATTAGGGAGAAGTTGATCCTAACACCCTATTTTGACTCTCTAGTATGGTACACAAACTTGATTTTAGTAGAGCTCAGGTCATTTAAATTAACAGGGATATTGCAGCTGCTCACAGTTCAGGGCTGCCAAATCCTGAAGTCACTTGGAATTGGTGAGAATATCTGTTTCAGGGTTTGCAAGATAACCCCTATATAATTTCCTGTGGGCACTTGGAAGCTTCCAGCCTGCACTACTTATTGCCTAATTGAAGTTTAACCAATTGACCAGGAGGCTAGTGCTCTTTACCAGTTTCCTGGAGACAATTTCTTTCCCTCTTCCGTTCTAGCACTTGGACCACACTTAACATTGTCAGAAAACTTGAATACTGCTCAAATCACAGTGGCAGCTGCTGCCACCCTCATGTACACCCTATTGTACTTATGTGAAACATAGGGAAGTAGGGTTCCAAGACCTTCTTAGTCTGTATGCTGTAAATCCTCTGATGTTAATTGCCCTTCCATAAAGAGTAGGGAAGGAAGAGATAGGATCATTCTCCCTTCTAGTGAAACTGGGCCACTTTGCAGAAATAAAAGCAAGAGTCAAGAGGCCATCATGAAGAAGTCTATCTTCATCTTATTTTCAGGATAAAGGATCTAAAGCCTACCTTAAATCCCACTGAGAAACAGTGAAGGAATTGAGAGTTCTGGGAACTGGTTGTGCATCTGGCACAAAGGAATTAAAGGATAAAACAGATAAACAATAGCAAGATTCTCTCCTCTGATTCAGACTGCCTCTTACGTATTCTTTCCATGGTCACATGAATCTCACTTTCTGTGCAGTGGAGCAGGAGGAATGGAGGCTGCTGCTTGAGAATCTTTGTTTTTTCCTTTGTACTTAAAGGAGTTTGGAACTACCATGTTTCAGACCCTGTGGTGGTGCAGGGAGCAGAGTGCAGGTTGCTTACTGTGTGCATGAGCCCCTAGAATCACCTAGACAGGTTGTTCAAATGTTGCCTTGCACCTCTCCCTGGCAGTGCCAATGCTGATATTGACACTTGAATGTAAAAATCCACGGTGAAACAATTCTACTTCTGGAGGACTGTAGGAGCCTGGAGATTGTCTAGTCCAACCTCCTGCTGAGAGCAGGGCCACCTGTAGCAGGTAGCCCAGGATTGTGTGAAGGTGGCTTTTGACTATCTCTAAGGATAGAGACTCCACAACCTCCCCCGACAGCTTTTTCAGTGTTCACTTTTACCCTCACAGTAAAAGGTGTTTCTTGTTCAGATGAAATCTCCTGTGTTTCAGTGTCCATTGCTTCTGGTCCTGTTACTGGGGTCCTCTGGGAAGAATTTGGCTCTGTCTTGTTTAGACCTCACCGCTGGGGATCAATACACGATCCTTCTGAGCCTTCTTTCCTCAGGCTGAACAGTCCCCACCCTCTCAGCCTTTCCACATGTCATATTCTTGAGTCCCTTAGGTGTCTTTATGGTTCCTTGCTGCACCAGCTCCAACATCTAGATGTGGCTTAACCAGTGCTGGAGCAGAGAGCAAAGATTACCTCTTTCAGTCTGCTGGCAATGCTTTTCCAGTGCAGCCCAGGATGGCATTGGCCTTCTTTACTGCAAGCATACATTGCTGGTTCATGCTCAACTTGGTGTGGACCAGGAATTCTCAGTTGCCTCTTTGCAGAACTTCTTTCCAGGTGGTTGGCCCTCAGCATGTACTGCTGCATGGGATTATTCTCTTTTTGCAGGACTTGGCATGTCCTTAAGCTGAATGTTTTAAAGCTTACAAGAGAGACCAGTATCTGACATGTTCTCAAATCATTCAGAGGGGGGATTGCCTGCAGTCATTGCTTCTGGCCACTTTCTGTTTGCTGTCCAAGGCGTTTGTTCTGAGAGGAAGAGAAAGTATTGAACAGTGCAGAAACTGTTGTGGCCTTTTGGCCAATGGAAACATCAGAAAAGACTTAGCAGCATTTGAAGCTTCAAGTTTTCATCACTCTCAGAGGGCAGGTATGGCCATAAATGTATTCTCATAAAGGAGACAACTTGTGGTGACCTCAGAATAGCAAGGAGTATTTTCATAACTTTCAGGGAATTTGAGAGAATTGATAATGATTTTTTCAAAGAAGGGTGGACTGAGTAGTATAAGGACACTACTATATACAGTCAAAATATATTCACAACTGCACACAGTCATGCAGCAAGGCAATTATGAGGCAGCCATTGACTGTTCTACTGAGTGCCCATCTCACCACCAAGGGAGGAGCAGGAGACTGTCAGCAGACAATAGCAGATTGATAGGAATTTCCTTAAAAACTATAGAAGAACAGAAGGTGACAGGGGATCACAGGCAGTAGTAACCATCCCTACCATGTTCTATACATGGACTTCAGATTGGCATATGTTGAACTTTTGGAATCTCTGATCTGCAAGCTCTTGTCCAGACTCTCTTCTGACCCCCGTTTAAGTGGTTTTATTGACATGTACAGGGCATTATTTCTGTGCATGCATCTTCCCATATGATTCTCCACTTGATACAAGAAGCTGCCAAAGCTTCAGTTCTGGCTTTGTCTGACATTGCACTAATACTTTCTGACTAAGAAGTCTGTCATTCTCCAAATTCATTGTCATTATCTGTGCCCTGCAGAAGGGTGTAGACAAAGACTGGGTGAAAGAACATGATCTCTGTGCATAAACTTCTCAAAGTGCAGAGTTGTTATAAACCTTATCTTAAAAGGAATTATGCAGAAAAGACTTCTTCTCTAGAGAGGGATGGTAGTGTCCCGTTGTTTATTTTTCTGGAAAACAGCAGAGGGAGAACAACATTAAAAGATGTTTGAAATTCTCAGTCCTGTCAATACCCTTTTATTTCTGACAACTCATATGAAGAATTTTTTGCATCCTTGGATAGGAAAGCAACTAACAAAGATGTAATGTGCTTCCTTCATTAAGTGGTTACTAAGCATTTTAAGACTTGACCTTAATGTCTTAAAGAAAAGGCTATTTAAAATTACTGCTGCCCTTGTATTCAGGCTTGTTGGGATGCAGGCGTTATTGAAGGTGGAAAATGACAAAACTGAAATTCTATTTTGGGTTGCCAATAGTTGGAGCCAATTATAATTTCTAGCCAGTTCTACTTCTCCTTCATTCTACCCACTGATGACTGCTGCATTTGTCTTCTCCCCTGGGCCTACCAGTTTTAATTAATAGATGCCAACATACAATTACATTTTGGGGGAAAAAGCTTGGGTACCTATGGTCTTACTTTAATTCCGAGCAGTGATAAAACATGTAAGAAAATCTTATGCCAGCCATTACAAACACAGAGTGGTTTCATTCTGCTTTTTGGAAATACCTGCATAAATTTACAATTGCTGGAATGATTTACACCTCACCAGGTCTGTATGATTTACCTCAGTCAGATTCATGTATTGGATCTGTAAGGTTGCAGATACTTTTTACGATCTCTGTGTCTGCCAAGAGTTGCAATTGTTTTATGCCTTCTTTTATACTTCATAGATATGGTTAAATATTATGCAATGTTTATGGTGTTTCCTAGTTTTGGAGTCTAGGCAGTAAATGTTAGTCAACCTTATTTTTGGTATTCACAACAAGCAGCAGAAAATATTACCACTATAGGTTTGATTTAATACTTTCTTAGGTAAGACAATTGATAGGATAGCATTGTAATTCTCTGTGCTTATAACTGAAGTAATAATCCTCAAAATTTGATTGCATGTTGGCTACTTAGGTCAAGAGAGAGTTTTAAACAAGAAAGCCACATTCCAAATATAGTTGTCGGCACTTTTACAGAGGCAAGAAGAGCTAATTGCAATTTTCAGAATAACGACATACACAAACCCATTAATACTTGCCACTTCAGAGGCATGAAGCGACATGGCATGATGAATAGCTGTTTCTAGGCAGTTCTAGATTGAATTAGAACACCTATTTGGGCACTAATTTCTGAGTTTGTTCACATCAGGTGTGTCTCATTTTCAGTCTCAGGACTATGCACTTTGCTTGCGTTAATACTATTGAAGATAGAGGAATGAGTCTGTCTGTATATGAGGACTTTTCAGGTATCTGTAATAAAAATTTGTAGTGTTTGAGATCTCCTAATGTCTTTAATCTCTGTCTTTCCTATAGTAAGCCCTCCTGGAATCACTGAAGATCGGTATATGCCCTGAGAGTTGCTTTTTGTTCAGGGTGAACCTAGCAGATAAAACTACACTTTTTAGTGATGACAGTGGTGGATCTGGCAAATTAACTGTTTCAAAATTTGAGGATCTGGGGTGTAACCTAAGAATAATTTTCTATGTATTTTGGGCATTAGATAAACATTAGATTCTAGTTAGAATGGTTGTTTAAATGCCTTGCATGAAAATACAGTTATTTACTTTAAGACCCTTAATAAAGAGCTGTTTTTTAAAACTTCATTATGTGAAATTTATGAGGACATTTCTCATCAATGAAACACAGCCCAATCACACTATTTTAGATTAAGTACTATTATATTGCAGAGAAAAAGGGTACTACTCTTCTAGCAAGAAACAGAGCACTCTGTTTGTTCTGAAAATTGCTAATGGAAGTCTTTACATGCTTGAATGACCTAAGTGTGAAGTGTCTTCTCAAGTGTTTCTCTTGGTTACCAATACTGCATACTGTGAGTTGATCAAAGTATTTGTGTATCCAAAACTCTGTCTACATCTTATGCTACCAGGTCTAATAAAAGATACTACATTTTTTGCAAACCTTGTTTGGCCTATGAGCTAGAGCACATTAAATTTTTGTAGCCACTGCTCATGAAGGTTTTATCTGCATTTTGTTAAAATATATATTAATTCTAGAGTCTTTCAATATACTGTGAAGTGTTCAAAATCATATCCATAAACTAGGGTTTTGTAATACTTACATTGATACATAATTCTCTTTCCAGATTTATAGAAAAGCCTACAATCCTATACTATACAAACAATCCAAAGTTTTGACTATGGACTATTTGCATCTGTGTGTATTAATCACATTAAAGTATTCTACAGATCAAATTTTTTAGTAACAGGACTTTTAAGAGAAATGACAATGAAGCAGTTTATGTAAGAAAAGGCCATTTTGGAACTGGATGGTTGAATATGTTTAGTTGTGTTTCGAGCCATGATCTGTTAGTGTAACTGTTTGCTTTTGACAATTCCATTGGTCTTGGGAAAAGCATTAAGAGCTGTGCAAAACCAGCTGTCTGAGCTTTCTAATCTCTTGCTTTACACAAGTTCTTTAGTACTTGCATGTTCTAAGAAAGCAGAGTAATTTTTCATTTATATTTATTATTCCCTAGGCCTTTCATATGAAGTTATTTTCAAATAAAGTCATTGCACTTTAGCATATTTGCAGTCTTACCTTTAGAATCATTTTGACATTTGACATCAGGAGACTTAATTTTCTACTGATATTGCACAGATGTAGATGAAAAAATGTGAAAGCTTGAGCAGTAAAAGCACATGAGAAAACTATGAGTGTTTTGGTTACTTTAGGTGGTAAGTCTCCTTTGTACTGTTATTTATGGCAAAAAATATGACATTGCTTGACAAACTTCAGCTATGCAGTTTACCAGTCTGTTGGCCATATGTTTTTAGCTATAGGAAGGCAGCTGGCTGATGGAGCACATGGAGCATGAGGCTAGGCATTTAAGAAGAAAGGACAGAATTTATGAGGGCTCTAGATCATCCTAGTTTAACTCTATTGATTTTGGCCCAGGGTGCTACCTGCAAAGTATCAGGGTAATGAGTTTGCACTTTATGGATGAGAGTTAAAAGAGGTTTTATATGTGTATATGTACCTGTGCCTAACAATATTGAACTGGGCTGTACAGAAATATGTACAAGTTGTATTATGGATGTTAATTGCAACATTATGTTGCTTAGCATTGCTGAAAACATGCAGAGTGCTTTGGTGAAAGTTGTTCAGGAGCTGAAAATTAGTATCAATTTTGCCTGCAGTCATATCAGAGGGACAAGTGGCACAGTTGCTGTCATGGGCCAGCAAAACATTGTGTTGCTGTGGTCCTGTGTCTCTGCTAAGTTTGATTAACTGTGGTAACTCTCTGCCTTGGAACAAGTGTCACTGGAAGCACATCTGTTAACTGGAATAAGACTGAAGTGTTGTTCAGTCTGTTTAAATGAGATACGTCCATGTAAGTCTTGAATTTTGCAGAATAAAGCACATTTTCTCAAATTCATCCAGTAATTGTTCAATTACTCCCCAAGCCTTACATAGAAAGTAAACTTAAGAAAAGTGAAACCAAGGCATCGCTACCTACTTTTTTGGAAAAAAAGCGCCTCACTTTATTTATCACTGTTTGAAAGTGTTTGTGTATTTTTTTAATTACTTTGTGGTCTGCATTCCCCTAATTTCATGCAGTTCTAATTGCGTATTTTATTTTCCTTTGGTTTCTTCTAAAACCTGTTTTTCAATACACTCATAGAAAGGAACTGTATTTACTCAAAGGTGGAAATTTCAGAATTATATAGATTGATTCTGCTTGTGTACATGTAAAAAGTGTGTAAATTCCTTTGAGATTAAATGCACAGTACATTTTTCTTGTATTTCAGAGCAAAATTAGATATCGACTTTTTAATGAGAAATCTATTCTGAGAATATAGAACCTCACTAGTATATTATGATTCTTGTATTTTGTGTTTTTAGATGATTTGTTATTGATGGTAGTTTTTACATTTAAAAGCTCTCACTTTTATAGGCAGAATACCTTCATAATTTTCATAATTTATTTTGCAAAGTTGTTTTTTTTTTTTTTAAACTATATTAGCATAAAGCAAAACATCACCCCTTAAAAACATTTTTTTTTTCTAAAAATTATGGCACTCACCATAAAATAGCTGTCAACTTCAGCTGTCTGGACTTGACTGATCAGTTCAGGGATTCAGCAGAAATTTACAGTTTTGCTCACTTGTAACATCCCTTTTTCTGGTGGGGCTGTTTCCAATTCTAAGCTTGTCCCTGTCTGAACAGGTTTAAACAGTCCGTGTAGAAAAGTAGCTGGGGAGTTCTGGTTACATGGCCAGTGAGTCAGTGCTCCTTGTTTCAACCAGGCAAGGTGATCTGATTCTTTCTTTCTTGATATTTACTCTGTATGGAATCAAAAGTAAAAAAGCTGAGATTTCCATGAGGTAAAGTAAAACTAATGACATGAACAACATGAGGGAAGAATCTTGAGGAGAATAGCAGCAACAGGAGTGTTTCCTATTGTGGAAGAGGTTTGCCTTCTTATTTTTTACAGGGTTTGTAGTTTGGGAGTGCTTTCAGCTCTCCCCTTGGTGAATTAATGGTCAAGTGTGCTTTTTTTTCTGTCTGCATTTGTGTTTCTCTGAACTCAAGACCTTAACAGAGTGATTCATGTTTTTTGTCACATTCTGTTGGATTACTGCAACATTTGCAATGCCACTGTACATGGGATTACCCTTGAAGCATTGTGTTGATCTCATATTGTGTGTTTTTACTTTTCCCTGTGCTTCCTATTGCATGTATTTAATCTTAAAGCAGAGCTTTCCTTCCTATATACTGGTAGGAGAATGGAGGTCAGCTGAGACCACACAAGAAAGCCTTCTTAAAGTAGAAAAGAGAGGGAACTTTCACATGTAGCTTTAGCGAACAGGCCCTAAATTTGAGAGCTTTCCATGAAAGCAAAAGTTTGATGAACTTTTTGCGAGGGCAACTCGCTCGTTACGTGAAAGTTGCAGAGGTGGAAAGGAACTAATCTTTCTAGCGATTTACTTAATGGTGTGAAATACTAGGTGTTAAAATTTGAAGACAGGCACTTGCATGTCTGGCATTCATAAATAAAGCAAGAAGATCAATAAGTGACTTCGGCAACTGCCACCCTTTTGACTTCTTTGTCAGAGGCCAAGAACTGAATGAACAAGAAAATTAGAAGTGTTTTCCCTGAAGGAATGTTTTCCTCCCAGATAAAGCCGAGGCCACAGAGAGTACAGGAAAGCTTTTATTGCTGTGTGCTGTGCTGGGTTCACTCTGGCTGAATGCCAGGTGCCCACCAAAGCTGCTCTGTCATTCCCCTCCTTAGATGGACAGGGGAGATAGGATGTAACAAAAAGCTCGTGGGTCCAGCTAAGGGCAGGGAGAGATCACTCACCAGTTACTGTCACAAGCAAGACAAACTCAACTTGGGGAAATTAATTTAATTTATTGCAAATCAAAATCAGAGTAGGCTAATGAGAAATAAACCCAAATCTTAAAATACCTTCTCCCTATCCTTCCCTTCTTCCCGGGCTCAACTTTTCACTCTTGATTTTCCTTATCTCCTCTTCTAGAGGAGCATTAGGGTTGGGGAATGGGGGCTTCAGTCAGTTCATCACGCATTGTCTCTGCCACTCCTTCCTCCTCAGTGGAGGACTCTTCACACTCTTCCCCTGTTCCAGTATGGGTCCCTCCACAGGAGACAGTCCTCCACAACCTTCTCCAACAAGAGTCCTTCCCAAAGGCTGCAGTTCTTCATGAACTGCTCCAGCATGAGTCACTTCCAAAGGGTAGACTCCTTCAGGATCAGACTGCTCCAGCTTGGGTCCCTCATGGGATCACAAGTTCTGCCAACAAACCCACTTCAGCATGGGCTCCACTGTTCACAGAGTCACAGGCGCTGCCAAGAGCCTGTTCCTCCCTGGGCTTCCCATAGGGTCACAGCCTCCTTTGGATATCTACCTGTTAACCAATGTGAAACCCATCTACAAGAAGGGTCAGAAGGAGGATATGTGGAGTTACAGGCCTGTCAGCCTGACCTCAGTGCTGGGAAAGGTTAAGAACAGGTTATCTTGAGTGCCAACATGCAGCATGTACAGGACAACCAGGCGATCAGGCCCAGCCAGAAGGGCGTTTAGGAAAGGTAGGTCCTGCTTGACCAACCTTATCTCCTTAAATGACCAAGTGACATGCCTAGTGGATAAGGGAAAGGTTGTGGATGTAGTTACCTGGATTTCCGTAAGGCCTTTGATACTGACTTCCCTGGAGAAGCTGGCAGCCCACAGCCTGGACTAGTGCACTCTTTGCTGGGTTAAAACCTGGCTGGATGGCCAGGCCCAGAGTGTGGTGGTGAACAGTGCTACATCCAGCTGGTGGCTGGTCACTAGTGGTGTTCCCCAGGGCTCAGTATTGGGGCCAGTCCTGCTTAATGTCTTTATCCATGATCTGGATGAGGGATTGAATGCACCCTCAGTAAATTTGAAGACAACACCAAGTTAGGCAGGAGTGTTGATCTCCTGGAGGGTGGGAAGGCTCTGCAGGGGTATCTGGACAGGCTGAATTAGTGGGCCAGGGCCAATAGTGTGAGGTTCAACAAGACAAAGTGCTGGGTCCTGCACTTGAGTCACAACAATCCCATGCAATGCTACAGACTGGGGGAAGAATCCTGGAAAGATGCCTGTCAGAAAAGGACCTGGGGCAGTGGTCAACAGCCATCTGAATATGAGCCAGCAGTGTCCCCAGGTGGACACGAAGTCAATGGCATCCTGGGCTGTAGCAAGAATAGTGTGGACAGCAGGACTAGGGCAGTGATTGTCCCCCTGTACTCGGCACTGGTGAGGCTGCACCTCAGGTACTGTGTCCAGTTCCGGGCCCCTCACTGCAAGAAAGACACTGAAGTGCTGGAGTGTGTCCAGAGAAAGGCAGTGCAGCTCTTGAAGGGTCTGGAAAGAAAGTTGTATGAGGAGAGGCTGAGAGAGCTGGGGTTGTTTAGCCTGGAGGAAAGGAGGCTCATGGGAGACCTTATCACTCTCTATAACTCCCTGAAAGGAGGCTGTAGTGAGGTGGAAGTCGGCCTCTTCTTCCAGGGAACTAGAGATGGAACAAGAGGAAACAGCCTCAAGCTGCCCCAGGGCAGGTTCAGGTTGGACATCAGAAAAAATTTCTTCACTGAAAGACCAGTTAAGCATTGGAATGGGCTGCCTGGGGAAGTGGTTGAGTCACCATCCTTGGAAGTGTTCAAGAAATGACTGGGTGTTGCATTTGGTGCTAGGGCTTAATTGACAGGGTGGTGTTTGGTCTAAGGTTGGACTCAATGATCTTGGAGATTTTTTCCAACCTTAATGATTCTATGATTCTTTTAGTATCCCAGCAGCCATACCACCATCACTTATGGGCTTGGCCTTGGCAAGCGTCAGGTCCATCTTGGGAGGCAGCTGGTGTTGGCTGTGTTGGACATGGGGGTAGCTTCTAGCACCTTCTCACAGGAGCCACTCTGTAGACTCCCTGCTACCAAAACCTTACCATGCAAACCCAGTGCAGTTACCATTGTTTGTTGAAGTCTAGCAGTCTGCAGGGTTTTTTATACTGTGAAGTTGTGCCTTTCTTATTTGATATAAAAATATTTGTTTGAAAGCTGCATCCCAGGGTTATCAGCCTCGATTTTTATTAGTTTCCAAAATACGTTTTGTTACCTTTTCTAAGCCTGAAAAGTGCTCCTAGTGTCTGTTCACTAGAAGACCATTCAAATCATGCCCTATACTGGTATGGTCCTTCCCAGCTGAATTCAGAAATAGTTTATAAATGTGCATATGTCTTTATCTCATAATATACATTCCATTAAGGCTTTCAACTTTACTTACCTTCCAGATGTTTAAATCATGGTGGTTATATGGATGTATGTTACATATGTGTCTTACATATTAAATACATTGTATCTAGTATATCAGAGTTCAATTTGTAATATTTTAGGAATATGTGCAGTTTTCCCTTTTCCTCATTCCATGCATTATAATTATATTCTCCATAAAATAAAATCTTAGCCAAATGAAGATGAGTTAAAGAGCCATTCTGAACATATTAAATTGCATTTCTGTTTAAGATGAGATTCCTGCAAAACTTCCTGTTCAGTGAAAATGTCAGTCTCAGTTCATAAAAAGTTGCTGAGAGGACAAACTGCAGTCGATGTTCAGAGATACAAAGCACTGTCCAGTGGTGGCTGAGGGTATGTTTGTGCCGTCTCCAGAAGTGTGGTGACAGCATAGAAGCTGTGCTGGTGTCTCCCAGGAGGGGATTTTTTTGTCTAAACACAAGTCTCAGCTAGTATTTGAGATGTCCAGTGGTGCTCCTCTTTGATTTCAAGAGTGAGGAATGGATGGGAAGCCAGTCACTATTTTAAACCAGGTTTTGCAGCTGTGGCCAGCAGGGAGAGGGGGGAGCCTGGGAGCAGATGGTGGTTTCTGTAGCTGACCAGCATGGACCTCCTTTTAGCACATCATGGGTGAGTATTTCCTCTACTGGAAGTGGTTCCCAGGCCCTCTGGGTTTCACTGCTGAACACAGGCAGCAATGGCAAAGGTTTTAGCTCAGTCAATGATTATGACTGTGTTTTCAGACCTGCGTAGCAGCATGCCACTTTCGTCAGATCCCTCCTGTGTGATTTTTCAGATTGCTATCCTTCCTTTGGGGATCTTTTCATTTCTCAAATAATATTATGGCTGTTGAGGTAAGAGCATATTTCCTTCCATATGAGAAGCAGTACCGTTTGAATGTGAATTATCATGAAACTGCCATCAGTGAAACTGAGGTACTTTTTTTGATAAAATCCCTGTTTTATTTTACTGTGTTAAGCTTCTGTTAGCTAAGGTGTTTTAAATGCCCTCACAAGGTAACCACCACATTAATGAGAAAAGACTGCAAAATAGTCAGCATTTTATATTGTGCTGGCAAGGCTATTCACTAGAAAAGCTGTGGTTGCTTAGTTGCAGTGGGAGAGGAGAAATTAGGAGAGAGAATGAGAGTGCAGGGTATGGCCTTGTGAGAGACAGCAGGAAAGGGGAAAGGACATGGCAAGTGAGTGGAAACCTGTAAGAATGTGCATGTCCCTTAAAGCATAAATAGTTGGACTCAGAGGGCATTGCAGGAAGCGTTCTGGGGATCAGATAGAGGTGGAATATATGACAGGAGAGGGGAAGGCTGGAATTAGTTGGGATGGGAGTCTGGAAGTAGGCTGTGAGTGATGCAGCTGCCTATTCGTCTAGGACAGAACAAGCGTAAAATAGCACTTCTGCACACTGAGAATTGGGTAATGAAAAGTGATGGATTCTTTGGTAGCAGACCTGAGACTTGCTTATTTATGTGTCCGTTTCACTTTGGGCTTGAACTGGAGATGGTTAAGCTCACAAATCAGGAGGAGGTGAACATTTATTTTCAGTGTGATAATAAATAAATTAGAAGGCACATAGGAAACACAAAGATTCAGAAATGCTTGGAGTGTGAGCCAGCCTCATGACTGTGAAGGGTCTGAGTCATTAGGTTCAGACACTTGGGGTTTGGCAGAGCTGCTTTTACAGATCTCAGCAGGCTTGGACTGTACAGTGAGAGCATCTGGACACATAGGGTACCTTGACTGAAGAAGGAAGTGCACACCTGGGTTCGTTTGAATTCAACATTCCCAGAAAATCAGCATTTTATAGTAGTTAGATAATACTTTGGCTGCCTCTGCCCTTCTCAGTGAAAGGTAGATCCATGTAAGAGGTTTGGTCTGGTTTAAAAAGGGGGTGTTTAGGTTCGCTTGTGTGTAGCAGAGGACTTGGAAACCCAGCACAGCCACAGCTCTGAGTTCCTAAACCTGATGGCAGTAATCCACATTGTTATTTTTCAAAACAGTTTTCTGTGTTATTTCAGTCTCAGAATTTTGGGGCTTTTATGGTTTTGAATACTTGGAATTTGCTTTAATCTTTTTATTTCTAAGTAGAATGTTTCCTCTGTTTAGAAAAGGGCCCCTGCTGTCACAGGAACTGTGCGATAGAGGGTTGTAGAAATGCCCCACACCAGGAGTTTAACTTCCTAACAGAGAAAGCAGAGAGAAGGGAGATGAGATTTAAAGAGCACAAGCAGATCAGCTGTAAGGCAACTCTAAATGTTTTGTTAGTCTTAGGGTTTATAGGCAGGGTGCCATGTGCCCTGCATTTGTCCAGCCTTGTCGTCTCCAGCCTGAATATTGGAGGTTGTGTGCATGTACATATTAATCTGTACAGGCTTGGTGCCTGAGGGAACGGTGTGTGTTTGTGTGGTTTTGTTTTTAATTAAAGGTGGCACCTCTGCTTTTTTTGGGTGGGTGAAAAATGGAGCTAAAACGAATTGGCTAAATGGAAAGAAAAAGGAGTAAAGAACATTGACCTTTGAAGTGAGGATGCAAGTACAGCTAGAAGACTGAGCAGGTGAGAATAAAGGTGAATAACTGGGGCCAAAGAGATCACTGAACAGTAGAGATCTTAATCAAAATCATATAAAGTGCTCTGAATGTGTAAAGGTCCCCACTTTGCTGAATCAGCGGCTGCTCTTGGCTGGAAAAACTCCCTGGTACTTTTCTGTAGTTTTTCCCCAGTACTGCACTCTGGAGGGTAGGGATAATTCTTTGGTCCCCAGCCAGTGTGTGGAGGTCCTCCTGGTGTGTATGTGGCTATGCATATGCGTATCATATAGAGTAGTTTGGGAGGCAGCATTAGGAAGCTTTGCTCCATTTTTTTAGATAAGACACATAGGTGCATAATCTCATAGGCTGCATACTGTATTTGGGATGAGCAAGCATGATGTTAGGCAGTCTTATTTTACTCCCTCTTTGCTAGGGGCCTGATTGGACACTTCTAGCATTGATCCCACCATCGGGAACATCTGGCTGTTCCTCTCTTTATTTTCTCCTAGAGGTGGCAGAGAAGTCTCTGCCTTGATCCTGCACTGTGTGATCCATCCTCTGAAACATCTGGAAAGGAGAAGAGGAGCATTTCCAGCTCTTTAATGCCTTGTGTAGAAGACCTCATTTGGCTAGAGTATGGATTTAATTTCACAATTAAAGATTGTCACACATTAACACTATGGTTAACACAGAACTAAACCTTGACTTTTCTGGGCCGGTCTAGCTTTTTCTTTTCTAGATGTTGGAGAAAGTAGTGAGATTTCCAAAGTGATGAAAAACAGATAAGTAGTAGTTATATTGTATAGCCAGAAGATGGATATGAAAGAGTCAAAGAAGTGTATCGATGCTACATTTGGGAGGGCTGACTGCAGGAAACAATCTTGCACTAAAGGATTGAAGGATGTGCTCTTTAATATGGAAGAGATGTCTGTCCCAGTGTGCTTGACAAGGGGTACACAATGAAATCTCAAACTGGAATACATGTAACCACATCTTCACAGCTACGCAAGCAAATGCTACTGCTGCTGACCACAAGTGTACAGACTAAGAGGCAGCAGCCCACACTCCCCAAAAGAACCCCTCACTCCTGTATATATGGTATTGATTAGACCCAACAAAAACAAAAAACCCCAGCAAAAAACAACCAATCAAAACAAATAAAAAAAGATTGGGGAGAGGAAGAGAGACAAAATTAAGTTCATCTTCTGGGAAAGAAGGTTGAGGGACCTAGGACATCTTGGGGTTGTACTAAGGAAAGAAGGAAAGGTATGGGTATTTCTAATCTGTGATATGTTGTAGCTTGGGACTGATAATTTTGTGATTCTTCCCCACATTACAGAATAAGCACTTTGATAGAAACAATATTTTGACATCAGCTACTTCATTTATCAGTGATATCTTGCTCCTGTACCAACATGTGTCTACTAATTTTGAATTTCAAGAAGTCAGGATATGGGAATAATACTAGGACTACTCACATATCTTGGAATCACAGAATCATAAAATGGCTTGTGTTGGAAGGGATCTTAAAGACCATCAAGCGCCAAGCTCCTTGCTATGGGCAGGGACACCTTCCACTAGACTGGGTTGCTCAAAGCCCCATCCAACCTGGTCCTGAACACTCCAAGGATGGGGCATCCACAACTTCTCTGGTCAAGCTGTGCCAGTGCCTCACCACCCTCACAGTAAGAAATTTCTTCCTAACATCTAATCTAAAGCTACTTTCTTTCAGTTTAAAGCCATTCTCTCTTGTCCTGTCACTACATACTCTTGTAAAAAGTCCCTTTCCCAGCTTCTTGTAAGCTCCCTTTGGATAGGGGAAGACTGCAATTAGATCACCCCAAAGCCTTCTCTTTTCCAGGCTGAACAGTCCCAATTCTCCTGGCCTTTCCTCAAAAGAGAGGTGCTCCATCCCTCTAATCAACTTTCTCTGGACTCACTCCAACAGGTCAATGTCCTTCCTGGGGATCCTGGGGATGCAGCAGTCAAGGTGGGGTTCTCAAGAGCAGAGTACAATCACCTCCCTTGACCTGCAGGCCACGCTGCTTTTGATGCAGCCCAGGATACAATTAGTTTTCTAGGCTGCAGGTGCACACTGACAGCTAATGTCCAGCCTCTTATCCACCAGCAATCTTAAGTCCTTCTTGGCAGGGCTGTTCTCAGTTTCTTCATCCTCCAGCCTGTATTGATACCACAGATTGCCCTGACCCAGATGCAGCACCTTGCACTTGGTCTTGTTAAACCTTTTGAGCTTCCCATGGGCCCACTTCTTGAGCTTGCCCAGGTCACTCTGGATGGCATCCCATCCTACAGATGTGTCAACCTCACCTCTCAACTTGGTGTCATCTGAAAATATGCTGAGGGTGCACTCAAATGCACTCAATCCCTTTGTCTATGTTATTAATTAATATTATATAAGTGGCCAGTGGCCAGTCTTCGCGAACGAAGATCTGGGAAAGGTGTTCCCACCTTTCAAGCCTGCGCAATGGATTTTTTAGGTG
>JAWWLV010000121.1:85107681-85146261 GCA_035041135.1 Platyrinchus mystaceus | reverse complement strand
GAGCCCACCCTTTAATCCTAAGGTTCATCTGCCGGGCCAAGCAGGCTTGGACAATGGCAGTGAGGTCCTGAGGACGTAGGTTTGTTTCGAGTGACCTTCTCTTAGATGCATGGCCTTAGGGGCTGACGAGCTCCATCTGCCCGGGAATTAATATTATAAGTCATTAATATTAAATAACAATGGTTCCAATTGTGACCCCCGAGGGCCACCATTTGTCACTGATGTTCGTCAGGATGGTCATTCATCACAAGGGCAAGGTGATTAATGATACTAGTTTTTCTTTCATTTAGTTAATGTTAAATACCTGAAAGGTAGTAGCCCTTGATATTGAATTTTCTAACTACAACTGATAAGCAATAACTGGAGTGTGTGCTGGGATGCAGCAGTTCTGGAGGGGTCACTTTAAGACAATTTAATTATTAATTTCCCACATCTTCAGTACTATTGGTGGAACTTTGAGGGTTGCAATTTGCCAGAAGCGTTAACTGTGATAGGCTTTTGCTAATTCAGCTGCTTGTTTGCCAGAAATTACAATCAAGACTATCTTATTTCTTTCAGAGATGCACTGTGCTGCCATGATTCTAACTGTAGCTATAAGACTTCTAGCAAGCCTGTAACAAGTCTCAGGAGCAATTATCAGCCATTGTGATCCAGAAAATTTGTCATTGTTCTGCTAGTGCTACTCTGAGGTTCATACTTCTTGATTTCACTTTAGGAAAGAATCAGTCTGAAGTTAAGTTATAGGACAGAGAGTTGAAATACAATTAACCTTTGTGTGCTGCCACCCTAGAGAAGCTGGAGTCTGCCTGTACCTCAGGTCTGCTTTTGTTAGATTGAGATAATGCTTTTCTCTTCTCTTCAGTTGTCCATCTTCTTTCTTCAGATCATTTCTTCTCTCAGTGGCATTACTTTCCTATGTGTTTGGATAATCTCTAGGCTTTGCTCCTAAGAATCCATGGTTTCAGGTCACAGTGCTGCAAGGCAAAACAATAATAATAAATCCGAATAACCAGCTTGGTTGATGTCTGCAGCTGGGTCTGACTTCACTCTCTGGACCAAAATTTGAACTGTGTTTGGGGTTCCATGAGGCCTGTTGCTTCCTGGATAGCAAAGCCTCATGCTTTGGTCAAGGTGATAATTTCTTTTGAATGAGATATAAATATAAATCATTTTGCCTAAACCCCATATAAATCTATTGTATATAATACATAGTACAAGGAATTATTATTTTACAATGGTAGTTTAACAGCAAGTTCAACACTGTGCTCATGAGAAAGGTTCATGTTTGCTGCTTTTAAACTGAAACATTTCATGTAGTTAACTCAGTTACCTAGTTCAGTTAGGTACATCATCTACATAGGCACAGCTTTGCCATTTACCAGTATGTTTTGCTGAGAATATCCTTGAATCTCTTCCCTTGCTTTTTTCTGTCCAAAGCTGGCCATGCAGCTCAGTGATGTACCCAAATTCTGTTTTAATAAAGAGGCAAAGATCCCATGGTGTGGAGTTGATGTGCAGGCTCCCTGCATGTTGTGAAGTTATTTGAGACTACATACAGATTTGAAACAATTAGTGACCAGTATTTCTACTTGTGTTGAAATTTCATGCTTTGGTGTTTGATGACAGGGAATATTGTTCACTGCATGAGCAGGGAGCATGTTTAACGAAACTCCATTTGCATGAAAATGCCCTCCACAAGAAGATTAGAGAATCACAGAATCATTAGGATTGGAAAAGGTCTTTCAGATCATTGAGTCCAACTGTTAACCCAACGCTGCCAAGTCCACCATTAAACCATGTCCAT
This sequence comes from Platyrinchus mystaceus, assembly GCA_035041135.1. NCBI lineage: Eukaryota > Metazoa > Chordata > Aves > Passeriformes > Tyrannidae > Platyrinchus > Platyrinchus mystaceus. The sequence continues at coordinate 85,144,457 of JAWWLV010000121.1, read as the reverse complement.
AAGTGCCACATCTACCATGTACTTTTAAATACCTCCAGGGATATGAGAGCGACTCCACCACTGGAAGTGGAATGGAAGGCTCTCTTGCACTGGTGGGGGGATGATGAATTTGCCTTTGGGGGTTCTGTCTACAGAAAAATGTTATCTGAAAAGCAGTGTCAAGGTGGCCGTCTAGTTCTTCTGATAAAAGAGCATTTTGTTCAGTCCTCCTTCCAAAATCCTCTCTCTAAGCATGTTTTATATTTTCTTGGATATAATTTAAATTTTAGGTCATCAAAAATGTTAAAGGAAGTTATTACAAACCTTTTTTGCAGACTTTTATATAAACAAATACAATCAATATACAGAAAAGAAGTGATTTTAGTATCTTTTTTTTTTTTTTTAAGTTAGCCAGCACAGGATCTGCAGACAACACTAAGAATACATGCTGCTCCAACTTTAACAAAAGAGATTTAAAAAATTCTATTGACATCCTCTGTCAATTTTCTCTATTGTTTTAGTTCACTGAATGCGTGAAACCAAGGCCACACTTCATGAGGCATTTAATATGAAGATCTTTTTCTGTCTGCTTATAAAGGAAAACTAAAATAGTTCTTCAAAGGAATCTTATGATTTTTTAACATTCTTTTTCTGTGAGCCTTGCTACTTAATGTAAAGCTGTATTAAAATCAGATTCTTGCTAATGTAGAATTCAAACTATATTAGAATGCAAAGTTTCACTACTTTCTAGACTTTGTTTGGCCCTTAATTAGGCACCACAAACCTCACTTTAGTGTATAATGAAGTGCAGACTCCAAAATACAATTTTCTTTCCAAGTAGAGCAGTTTCAGTCTTCTGTGCCCTGAAGTACAGGAAGCTATTGAAAAATTAGTGGCTGTTTTAGAAGCTGTAGGCCCTAAATGCTTTTGGTAGTGTAACAAGTATCTCAGTAGTTTAAAAAGTGTTGCCTGCAAAAATTTCTTCCTCATAGCCAGTGATAATATAGGAGTTGCATGTTCTGCACATACCAAGGGATTTTCTTCATTTTTCTTCTTAAACTAGGCAGGGAGTGTGTGCTGGAGGGTGTGCTGCAGATTAACAAATATACACTGAGTTGCACTCTGCCAGGAGAATGGGTATATATATGTTTTTATCTTGATGCTATTTTGACAATAATGGCAACTTGTGACTAACTGTCTCATTTTAAAAGTTAAAAAACTTGAGTTCCTCAGAGCTCCTGTAAGGAGTCCTGGAACTGTGTCAGCTTTTGGAAGGAATTACTTAACAATGTCCAGAGAACTTAATGCCCAGAAGAATGGAAAAATGCATGAGAAAGTAATAGAAGCATTAGGCAAAATATTTAAGCTGTGAGAAAGATATCAGTTTGTAACCCTGGCATTGGCCTTTTACAGGACCCCCTTTAGTCCCTCATTTTTGCCTCCAGTGTCAAATTATGCCACTCACACTTTCTCTTTCCTGTTTGTTTTATTCTGCAGTGAAAATGAAGTATTTGGTATCTGTTGATGGCTTAGTAAGTGCAGAGATTTAATTAGAAATATATCTAAAACATTAGATAATACCAGAAACTGAAGGTTTATTTCTTTTTAAAGCATAGTGTGGTGATAGAGCAGAACCGTACGATTGTAATTATTGATCTCTTAGTCTTAGATAGTCTATGGTGGTGTATGTGTAAATGTGTTTAGAGGTGTAAGTTTGTCTTTTAAAATACATTTTTGTAGCAGCTAACACATGGAGTTTCTTGCAGCGAGTAAGATAGCATGGGTAGGTGTTTTGATGTATTGGAAATTTGTACGAGGAGCAGGAAAATTGGATTTTGCAATCTCCTAGTCACTTGTTCCATTACTGTTTGCATACATTCTTACAAGTGTAAGAAGCAGAGATAAGACTGGATGATGTGGTAGTGAGGGAATGAAGAATTTTATGGAAATGGGAACAGTTTGGGCCTTTTAATAGCTTCTGTCCAGATTTTTTTTTTTCTTACATTGGTCTATTTTAGCATGGAGATTTATATAAAAATACAGCATGTTAGACATGCTAGATGGAGTCTTCTGAAAGTCCTTCTCAATTTGCTTAATATTTTAGAGTACTGTTTGTTCAGCGATTTCCCCCTATTTTTAATTCACTACCAAATTGTCCTTTAGGCCGGCATGGAAAATATGCACAGGAGTGTTCATTTTCTTTAGGCTCAGAGGGCACAGCAAGGAGGGCACTTCCTGCTGCTGTTTTCAAGTGAATGTGTTTGAGATGGAAGCTTGGTAACACATGGCTGAGGGAAGAGACGAATGGGGAAACCTTTATCTATGTATTGTTTAAAGGTGCTATAATGCATTTTTCTGAATGTATATGTGTATATATATATCATATATAAAAATATATATATGATATGTATATATATGTAATTCTATACCTAGAAGCCTTGTATTATTAGTGGTTTCTGGCAGAGATATAAGCCATGCTACACTCCTGCTTACCATCTGTCATCTAACCTTATCTTTCATCACATGTTGTCTCTGTGCTCTTGTTCTTCTCCATTTACTTCTCTTCACATCCAGCTTCATGTCCTCTCTTCTCCACAACCTCAGCACACTGGTTCTGACAATTTCTGAGTTTGTGTAGTTCCAGCTCCTCTGAGGAACAGTCCATTAGAGCCTGAGAAAGCTGCTGTTCTCGAGACTCCCATCCTTCTTCCCTTAACACCTCACATTTGGCTGAGGCAAGTAACCGTGTGTAACACTGTACATGTTTTAACAGCATGCATCATTCTGTTTCAACTGAGTGCAGAAGAAACAGCTGTGTCCTTGTGTTCCCAAAAATATCCCCTTTTCAAAGATTCTGAAAAGTGTTTTGTTTATAGTGAAACAAATGTGGAATTTGTAGGTCAGTCTTTAATGAAGATAAAAGAACCAAACCACTTAGAAATAGCTTTGAAAACTCATGTCAGGATAACATGAGAGTTATTTAGACCAGATCTTTATGTTTGGCCAAGCTGTGATCAGAACAGGACCCAAAATGTGGTGGTTTTTTTCCTGGAGTGTGTTAGAGTAGCCTATACCTGGTAACAGACCCATGAAGTTTTTAGTGCTGGAGAATTAAGACTCAATGCTCCAGTTTCTCTCAATCACTTTATATTCCTTGTTATAAAAGAGAGGTTGGATATAGCTGAATATTCCCATTTTCTAGGGTGGTCTGAGCTTTTTTAGATCTGCTCTTTTAACTTTGAAGTTGGACTGTTGTTTGTTTGTTTTTAATTCCTGAATTTTGCACAAAATGAATGCAATATGCCTGTTACTAATGTATTTTTTAATAATTTAGTGGAATTAGTCACAAAAGTGCCTGTCTGATAGAAGAAAATTGAGAAGGGAAGTAGATGAAGAGCACCCTGATACACAGCTCTAGAGTTATTCTTGTATATTTATGTAGGCTTACATGCAATGGTCAGTTAGACATGACCTGGGAAGGAAAGGTGTCCTTGAAGTCTCCAAGGTGCACAGTCCCAGATGGGGCATCAGAAGTGACTGCATTCACTTCTCAGACATACCTCCCAAGGAATATAGTTAGGATAAGGAGAGTTATGTCTATCAAAACGCTAATTGCACTTAAGACACTTAATGATGTGTTACTGTGACCCCCTATGCTATTTTTCTAGCAGCCAGGATACTTGTTCAAATTCTGAGGATTAAATACCTAGACAAATACATGCATAGGTGCATATAAGCTAGTTGGAAGTGTACAGAGAAAAACAATTCTGTTTTGAAGAGTGTATTTTTTTAATCTTCTTAACAACCCCCTGCCCCTTTCTTTTTTTTTTTTACCTTTTTTTTTTAAGCATTAAGCGATGACTGTGTTTTATGTTAAGACAGAACAAGAATTTTCAAATCAAGATGTTTCAGAGTTTTATCTTAAACTAAAATATCACTGTGCTATGGGTATGTTTTTTATGATTTAGGAATGGATTGCAGACAGAGCTGAATGTATTTATCAACATAAATGTTTTCCTTCTGTTGTACTTATCAACATATATTGAGACACTCAAGTCTTCCACTTCAATGAAAATTGGTGGAGACTGGAATCACTTAAAACATCCTGGAATGTGCTGTTGTGAAATGAAAGACAGCACATTAATAAGAAGCGATATTTGTTTAGGCTTCTTTTAAAGGACTTTCTAATGAATTTCATTTGTTAACTGTATTTCTGTATCTCTGAAAAATCTAATCCTGAATAAATGGTGGAAGTTTACCTTGTAATATATCATGACAAATATGAAAAATGTGATGTGTTAAGTGTGATACTCTCTGTAGAGACTCATGGTGGTATCCTTTCCCCACTGAAATCAATAGGTATTCTCTCTGCTGGCTTTGGTGCAGATGTGGTGTTTTTGAAAGAGAGCTTTAATGCTCAATGTATTGAATTCCTCTGCTTATACTGATATGGTAATGAGGTAGCTAAGCATGTGCTTTAGCTCTGATGGAGCCACCGTTGTACTGAATTGCAGGAGGCTGCTGTACTTTGCAAACACATAGGGAGGGCTGTATCTTTTTTTGCCTTCATTTTTTCAAGAACTCAATGCCAGTGCTCTCATCCAGCAAACCAAATTCTTGTGAAATCATATTTGTGTTGGTGCCTGAAAGAACTGAAAGCTGAACACTTCTGAATGTTTGCCCTACTGTGTTTCATAGTCCATGTAGACTAGAAAGAGTAAGACACATTCTCTGGTCAGTGCTGGTGTGCATGTGCTGATTAATATTTTTTTTAGATGTAACCCTGAAATAGAAAAAGAGAAAATTGGGATATACACTGACCAAAAATGGTGTATTTTAAATTGTGCTTAATCAGAAAATTCTAACTCATTTTCTCCTCTGGGAAAAAAAACCAAAACACAAACAAACCACCAAAAACCCAAAGCCAAATAACAACCCCCCCAAATCATTCTGTGTATTTAAAAATCTTGATTGGATTAGAAAGTGGATCATACTCAGTCAGGTTTCTTTTCTAAGTATATGTCTTAACTAGTGAGCTGGGAAGGCAATTTGGTAATTTCTAATACACTGAGTTACTAAGGAGTTCAGTGTTTTTTATATCAGCTGCATAAGCTGTGGGAGAGAATATATCCAAATACTCTGGATCCTGATGGCTAAGACACTTCAATGAAGAATGCAAATTTGAATCCTAAAAGCTCTTTTTGAAGCAAAATGTACCACGTCACAGGCAAGGGTCTTGACCACTCCTTACTGGCAATTTTTGCAGTCTTTCTGTGATATGTTTAAATGTGTTTTATGTAAGACTTATATATGTATATGTATTTGTGTGTGCATCCACCACTGTATTTGTTATAAATCAGTTCAAAAATGTGTGTGAATTTAGATCATTGGATGAGATTCTGTGATGCATAGAAGATAATTTGCATCTAGAAGGGAAGGGAATTAATAAAGCGTTATGTTAGCATTGTACCTGTGCAGTTCTGGGCTGTTTCAGACATTGCGGTCAACTCTACAGGTGTGACATTGACAGTCAGAACTACAGAGATTTGTCCTCAGCTGCCACCATCCTGAGTCTTCTGCAGTGCCATGTCCTGAGGATTTCACCTTTTACCAAGGGACTGTGTGTTGGAAATGAAATACCAGTAGTTCAAAGTGTGCAAAATTCAATCCTCTGCCCTCAGTTCCCTGTCTACATTCCTTGGAGTAACGCTTTTCTTCATGAGACCATGACTTTTATATTCCTGAAGCCCCATAAGGTGTCACACACTGGTGGAGACTGCTCTTTTGATTCCCTAGTGGGCAAACAGTCCTAGCAAATGTGCTTTGTCTTTCTTATTTATTTATTTCCTTAACTTTGAATTGAATCTTCTTACAGTATATTGTGGAAGGAAAAGGATAAACTTCTTTGCAGGAAATGAGAAAGGATACAGTAATCCAAAGATGTGTGTTTATGGATGAGGGAAGCGTAATGGGTGGGTGTATCTGCTGTTTCCAGAAGAGTTGTCTCAAATACAGCCATCTGCAGAGACTGTGCTCTCAAGTGCTTTTCCTGTCAAGTGTCATTAAGACCTGTGGAAGCATACCTGGAGATGTGGTGATGTGAATGTTCTGCTTGTACAATTTAGGTCCTGTGTGCCTCCTGGTGCGGCTTCCAGCTGTGCATGAACCCATGCCTGCAGATCTGCTCTTTTCAGACTTTCAGACTTTAGTTGTGAGTACAGCCATGGACATCTGAAGGCCTCAAAGATACTTCAGTGAGAGACAGACACAAATCTGTGCAAGTGGTAACCCCTGAGCAAAGTAGGGACTCATCTTTAGAAGATTTTGGCCTCTGAGTGCTTTGAGATCCTTGGATGAAAAATGCTAAGGAAGTGTGAAGTACTGCAATCAGGGATCAGATAATGGTTTCTTCACGTGCAATTTTGTTAATTTCTTTATTTCACATATGGTAAATTGCTCCATGTGCCTTCAAGCAATCCTTATTTATTGCAGTAATGAGTTTGAGTGATTGAAGAACTAATAAACTCCAGACACCACTTCTCATCCTCTAGCTTAAGAATGATGAACCTGTAGGTACCCCTCTTCCCATTTCTCCTTGCACTGCAGCTCCCCAGGAATGTGGACTCTCAAAATATAATCACCGTGTTAGTGTTTGCATATCTAAAGGCCACAACTCAGGTAGTGTTAGGAAAAGTTGTGTTGGTCTGTGTTGTTTTTTTTTAAAATTCATGCAGAAAGGAATGAATCAGAACAGGGGTTTTAATCATTTAGTAGGAGCTAAAACAAGCACCAGATGTTTCTCTTTGGGTTAGAGACATTGACCCATAACAGGGAAACTTGGAAAATATCTGGAAGAGTTGAATGAATTGATCTTTCTAAGAGGAGATTTCAAGAACTTAGGAATTGCATCTGTATAAGTTATTTTGTTACCAAATATAAGCTTGTTTTATCCAGTAACATACATATCTATGTAATTACACATCTTCCCACTCTGCCACATGCATGCATTCACACACAGAGTCATATCTTTCATACTTACATCTGTCATTTGAGTATGTTAAAGATTCTTTTAAAAAACTCATCTCAGTCTTTCAGAGCAACAGTTTTATTTCAATCATAGAATGGTAGTGTGGCTTGGGTTGGAAGGGACCTTAAAGATCATCAAGTTCCAACCCCCTTGCTGTGGGCAGTGACACCTTCCACTAGACCAGGTTGCTCAAAGCTCTGTCCAACCTGGTCCTGAACACTTCCAAAGATGGGACATCTACAACTTCTCTGCTCAAGCTGTGCCAGTGCTTCACCACCCTCACAGAAAGGTGTTTCTCCCCAACATCTAATCTAAAGCTACTTTCTTTCAATTTAAACCCATTCTCTTATGTCCTATCCTTACATGATCTTGTAAAAAGTCCCTCTCCATCTTTCTTGTAAGGTCCCTTTAGGTGCTGGAAGGCCAGACTGAACAGTTCCAGTTCCCTTAGCCTTTCCTCAAAAGAGAGGTGCTCCATCCCTCTAATCATCTTTGTGGCCTCCTCTGGACTCACTCCAACAGGTCCTTCCTACGCTGGGGACTCCAGAGCTGTATGCAGGACTCCAGGTGGGGTCTCATGAGGGCAGAGTAAAGGGGCAGAATCACCTCCCTTGACCTGGCCACACTGCTTTTGATGCAGTCCAGGATACAACTGGCTTTCTGGGCTGCAAGTGCACATTATTGGCTCAGGTCCAGCCTCTCATCCACCAGCAGCCCCAAGTCCTTCTCGGCAGGGATGTTCTTGGTTTGTTCATCAGCCTGTATTGATACCAGGGGTTATCCCGACCCAAGTGCAGCACCTTGTCCTTGGTCTTGTTAAACCTTATGAGATTCCCATGGACCCACTTCTTGAGTTTGTCCATGTCCCTCTGGATGGCATCCTGTCCTTCAGGTGTGTCAACCTCAGCACTCAGCTTGGAGTAATCTGAAAATTTGCTGAGGGTGCACACTGTCTATGTGATTAATGAAGATATTAAATAGCACTGGTCCTAATATGGACCCTTGAGGGGTACCATTTGTCACTGGTGTCCATCGGGACTCTGAGCCATTGACCACTACCCTCTGGATGTGATCATCCAATCAATGCGTCATCTACCTAACAGTCCACCCATCGAATTCATCTCTCTTCAATTTAGAGAGAAGGATGTTGTGGGGAATTGTGTCAAAGGCGTTACAGAAGTCCAGATAAATGACATCTTTAGCCCTTTCTTTGTCCACTGGTGTAATCACTCCATCATAGAAGACCGCTAGGTTAGTCAGGCAGGACTTGACCTTGGTGCAGCTGTACTGGCTTCCCAAATCACCTCCATGTGCCTTAACATAGCTTCTAGGAGGGTGTGTTCCATGACCTTCCCAAGCACAGAGTGAGGCTGACAGGTCAGTCATTCCCAGGATACCATGTTTCCCTTTTTCCAGGCACCTGGTACTTCACCTGACTGCCGTGACTTTTCAAGTATCCTGGAGAGTGGCTTGGCAACTACGTCATCCAATTCTCTCAGGACTCTGGGATGCATTTAATCGGTCCCACAGACTTATGTACATTCAGGTTCCTCAGGTGGTCATGAACTTGTTTCCACTGCCTGTGCATTTGATTCTTTCCCTTAGTTTGATCAGCAGTTTCAAACTATCCTGTGATTTTTATTTTTTTTTTCTCTGAGAGTCTTTTTTTTATATGTTCTTGACATAGAAGAAAAAGAAACGCGTTTCAGCAATTCCATCAGTGCTTACTGAGACTTTAGGAGCTGCATTTTTGTAACTCCTGATATGCAAAATGAAAAAAGAATAGATACTTGAAATGGAAACATTGAAGGGCAAAATAGCTTTTTCTGAACAAAAGGAAATCAAACTGTGGCAAACTTGCACAAAATTGGCCATGTGCATCCAAGTAAAAATTGCCAAATTTCCTATGTTTTATATTTCATCAATGATGTATGCTTCAACTTTTAAAAAGAAAAAAATTGGTGAGGGACATTTTTTAATTTAACCAAAATAATTGATTAAATGAGACAGTAGGAATACAATCCAAAAGTTTAAAATCTGGTCTCAAATTTTAAATTTATCCTAGCTGAGGTGAAGTATATATATATACAAACGTAAAACTTCTGTATGTTTATTCTACATGCAACCTATCCTGCTTCTACATTGGACCTGTCCTGTACAGTTATTACTACAAATAAGCCAGTGTAAATTTTATTTTTCTACTTGTTAAGCACTTTCTGAGAGTCTTGGTTATCTTTTACTTTTGTTAAGCAGAGATACAAACATGAGAATGTACACTTTAATGAGACACAGCAGTGTTAGACCTTAACAAAGATCTGTTGCTAACAGAACTATATGGTTGGCAGCAGGCAAGGTATTTTACGCCATGGAATATGGAGGGTTTCACAGCAACTGAGCTGGATATTTTTATTCTGGCACATTCTCTCCTTGCCCCTCTGAGCTCTGCGGGTGATTCAGGTCATTGCCAACAGTGGAAATACCAAAGCACATGCGCTGGGTTGCTGCGTTCTGATGTGCCCTCGCCAGCGCTGCCTACTGGAAGATGAGATATTCTGATCATGTAAGAATCATGGTGGCAATTTGACAAGTTCGGAATATTATTTTTTGACAAATATTATAAGTGTTATAGAAATATTTTCATGCAATATTAACATTATTGTAACACCAGTATAGAAGCATAAATTATCAGATGAGTCAGAATTATGGCCCTTTTCCTGCTGTGTGTGGGCAGACCCCTGCATCTGTGCTCATTACAGGTTTGGGACCTAAATGCATTGGAGGAGTACTGGAAGAAATGAGTTGGCAAAGTATTTTAATAGAAGGATTACATTGCTCTTGGTTGTGAAGAAAGAAAATCTTCTAAAGATGGAGATGTTCTTGTGCATCACTTCAAAAAAGACGAGTACGTTAATATGGAAATGTCTCTGGAAATTCTTGTACAATTAATGACAAAACTGAAAAAGTAAAACGTCTCAAATAAAAGTCTTGGAAAAAAAAGCAGAGGTGTAGAAATTCCAGACAAGATTTGTGTAAGTGGACACTAGTGTTGGTCCAATATTTCTGTAAGGTATATTTATAGGTAATATAATAATGTCTCCCACAGTGTGGTAATACCATTAACTCTTTGTGACAGCTGTTTTTCCAAAGTCAGGAATTGTAATTTTGTTGTTTGTCTCTTCTCAGGGGAACACTGAAAATACTCACTAATAGGGATCTCTCCTTTTGTCTGACAGCTTTCCTCAAACAAAAGCTTGCAGGTTATTGAGGAAGACGTCCCCTTGCTTGGGATCCTGAGATTTGTCTTTGTTTTAAGTACTTCAAAGATTTCTGTGTGCAGAACTGCTTTATTTGTTTTTTCCACCTCTGAGAAAGTAGTATGTTCCATGTCTGTCATCCAGTTTGGCTTTGTACACTGAGAAACAGCAGTAAATATTTCAGAAAAGCAACTAGTTTTGTTTTTGCTCAGAAAAGTGGAAACTACAAGAGAAAAGCATCAAATTCAGAAGAGGCAAATGAGGAGAAAGATTTAATTTTTCATAGCTGAGGCTGCTCAAGTGGACATTACCTTGACTTCTGGAGTGAGCATGCTCTGTGTAATAGGATTAGAAATTTCTCTTCCCTGATTTAAGTAAAACATCTGATGATTCCCGACTTCTGAAATGCTTCCTGCTCCTTCTTTCCTCAGACATTACCTTGTGCTATTTCTTCCTCCTATTTCTGGGTCTCCCCGAGTGAAGAAGAAAGTGGCTCCTCTTTCTCTTACCCTTTTGCTCACTCCAGGGTAGATTAAAAATCCAGCACCACTGAGAATTCAGCTTTACCAATCCTGAGTGTCATCTTGAGACTACAGTTTTTGAGTTAATATTCAGAGCAGTTATAGGGATCCCTTCTTGCTTTGTTTCTATTAATCAATTTAGGAAAATTTTATTAGCTCTAGTTGTTTATTAGAATACAGGTCAACCCCCTTTCTCTTTTCAGATTGCCTGAATCTAGGTTGTCCTCTGAGATACCCAGACCTTGTGACATGCAGATTTCTTTCCCTTGAACAACTTTTCATCTAGTCAATTGAATTATAATTTCATCTAACTCTCCTTCTTTCTCTGAAAGTGTGATCTTCATTGTGAGCCTTTTCTTGGCTCTGTAATAACGTTCAGCTTGAGTATCAGAAAAAAAGTAATACTTGGAAAATATTTTGATAGTCTTACAAATCAAGGTATGTTGTCAGATCTCTCTAGCGACCACATAGAGTATAAGAGCAACATATATAATTAACTTGGCACGGGTCGGAGTAGGATAGGGAAATTGTCTCCATTACCTCCCTTCTTTGGTTTTGAAATCTCATGATCTTGTATTATATGCTTGGGAAATTACAGACTGTGAGTGGGATTCATACAGCAAAATGTAGACATCTACGTCTGAGTTAGTCACCCAAAGCTCTCTGTGTGGGGAATGGAGAGAAGCAGGACAGATGAATCACACCCTTGAAGAACCTATTTTTTATTTTTTTTTTTTACTTTTATGCTAACACAAAGTGACTCAAAGCCTGAAAGTGCCCATTTGACTAGTAAAGGAGGTTGGGGTAACAACTGTGATGTGATGGCTGCATTCTGCACTCCAAAAACTACCTGAGATGTACGTGGCACTTTGTGCCTCTGGTGCATACCTGTGTGCTCGGGTGTATAAGGTTATTTGTCAAACTATGTGAGTGTTCAGTCCTAGGAAAAAACCTCTGGTTTTCCACATAGAAATTTCTTGAAAAACTAAAGACAACTTTAGGTTTCCATGTGTGAGAACTCAGAAATCAAGAAATGTGTAAGCTGAATTAGCATGTTCGTGTTTCTCCTGTATGTACATTTCTGAATATGCATCAGCAATATATAAGTTTACAAAACTTTGTGAGCACATCAGTTTAGTAGCTGAAAGGTAGCTTAAATGATGCCCGTTTGTTTAGTCACCTATGGAAATTGTGTGTCCTCTGCTGTTAGGGAGACAATCAGATGCTTTCCAGGTGCTGTAGGGAGCTGTGAGCAATCTGTGCTACATCTAAGGTAGTTTCTTCTCTCTATCTCTCTCAAATTGTCTTCAGTCAGCCTGAGGAGTCTGCAATAAGTGAATATGTGAAGATCTTGCATTGCTACTTGCAGAAAGGAAATCTGTCTTCCTGTGTTTGCTTTTCAATGTATCATCAGCAAGAGCGTGCGGGGTGTGAGCCAGGGTGGGCTCAGCAGTGAGTTGTGTTCACAGTGGTGCTGGTGCCACTAAACATCTGTTTGGGGTCCCTTCAGCTGAAAAAACTAGTGAAATATATGCCATCTTCCCACAAAGAGGTGAACAATATTAAAATAGAAGTGGCCAATGAAACAAGACAAATAATTATAGCCACATAAAATAGCATTTACAGTTTCTTTTCATCTTCTATTTTGTATGCATAGATATGCATGGTTGATTGACACAAATGAAACTGGGGAACATCTATTTGATCTTATAAAGGAGGAATAAACTTGTTTGGCTTATATCTATTGTTAGACTATGTCTAGCAATAATAGAAAGATGGCTTTTGGTAGAAATGGAGCGTTTGCACCCCCTAACTCTACACACCTGGCCTGAGGAGCATGATCCAGCAAGTAGATTCCAGCGCACCAGTTCCTATGTAGTCAGTGTACATAGATAGCCTGAAAGGGGTGACACAACACAGGGGTCACATCTTCTTCTTCTCTGGAGATCCCAGCTGCAAACTAGACCTTACTCAAGATCCAGACCCTGGAGATGTATTCTGGGTAGCTGTGTAAATCACAGCTGATTTTCATGCATGAATGAAGCCACAGCGTATCGAAAGCAATGCCTCTAGATTCTTCTCTGTGAAATTTGCAGATCACAGATCCTAATTCCCAGAAAGTCCTTCTCTGCTAGGTAACACTAGATTTAGAAGGCACATGGTTTGTTGGTCCTTTTGAAATGGGACAGTTTTGAAGGCACATGTGCAAGATTTCAGTCAATGATAAGTAAGATGTGGCCTGACTGTAGCCTAATAGTGACACAGAATGATGGACAACCACTGGATTCAACACCCTCCTACTTTCAGAAAAAAAACCAGCATTTCCATCCCCTCCCTGGCAAAAAAGAAGAAGAAAAAAACCCTCAGAAAAGAGCAGTGGGTGTGTTATGGTACTGTTATGAAATCTATGTTTGAAGTACCCAATGTATTTTTCTGAATCAGGGGCAGAGTTCAGTTAAAGTGGTGCCTCCACTGGCTTTTGATCTGGCTAGATTAGTTCAACATCATGCTGTAGGTTAAATTACTGTAACAGTGGAGGTAGCTGAGAGTTGGCTACTGCATAGAATTTCTCCCAGCTGCTAGTATTTTGTCAGCACACCGATTTGTGCTCAAGTGATTGGGTCAGAATCATCACCAGTGAGCAGCAGGCTAATTCTGGCTTTTCAACTTATCTTTCAGCCAAAGGAAGGCAGATCCAGAACAGCAGCCTTATGTGGGAGCTGCTCTGGAGAGCTGTGTGCTGGCTTGCAGAACTAAGTGGCTCAAATCAATGTGTCAACAACTGCCTACAAAAGCAGGACTGGAGTTCCTCCAGTCCCTGTAAAGCTGGTGTGCCTCTCCCAGGTGAGAACCACTGCACTAAACATCAGATGGTCAATGTGGATGCTGCCCACTTCCATCTGTGCTAGTTTGAGGAAAGACTTCTTTATGTGACAATATCTTCCTAGATTAGCTCTCACCGTATAGCAGTTGAACTACTTGCTGGTATTTCAAGTCTTTATCTGAAAGAAAACCATGTATATGTGTACACACACAGAGACACACACAGACACACATAAATTAAATTTGTTCTGAAAGATACTTGTCAAATAATGATTCCTGGATTTAAAATTCCTGCTTTTATATATTGGTGGGTGATAATTTGAACTGTAACTACTTCAGCATTCTGCTTTTATGTGATAAAATTGCTTTTAGTAGCAGCTTCCCTTATAATTCACGTATTATGACAGTAGAAAATAGTTCACATAACTGATAAAAATATCTGCTCATGATTTTATGTGTGCTTGCACTTTAAAGGATCAGCGATGAAAAGATGATCACACATCTGAATCAGAAGGATAATATTTATATCTAAATTGAGTAACCATATAATTCTGTTGGTGTTTCCCATACTCTGTCTGTCCTCCTCCTCTTGCATGCTAGAGCCTGATTCAGATCTTCTGTGCAGTGTTTATTACCTGACCAGAAAAGCTCAATCTAAATATTTGGTGTCTTCATTGATGTTCCCAGTGTACTTCTGGCTGCTTATGTATTTGTGGAAGAGTAAAATATAAGAGGCTGGCCATTCTGGTAGCTCTGTAATTTTTATTTTTGGTATTCACAGAGTGCTTTTAGAAACTGGTAAAAACTACATTTTCCAGTGTTCAGCTGCAGAGAAGAGCTCAATATTTTCAGATGTGTTGAGTGATGCTTCTTGTACACATACATGCAACTATTCAGATCTCTGCAAAAGAGTTCCTCTGTCACAAGGCCTCCTGATGCTGGCTAGAAGAAATCAATCCTCAGTTCTGCCCTGTTAATTAGATATTATAAATTTCAGGCTGAATTTTTTTTCTAGCTAGTGTATATGTATTATTTACTGTCCAGCTCTGCTGTTCTATGCATTTTACCCTCATGTAATTAAAGCAGACTGTGTTACATTCTTGCAAGATTTGTTTGGGTGACTAAATGAACTCTTCTGGTCTGCTTTGCTCAAGGAAGACTTCATTCCCAAGTCATCCTGCTAGCATTTTTACCTAGCAGAATGTTCCAAGATGTTTTCCTTTCCTCTCCTCTTCCTACAAACGGAGAAGGATGTTGGCCATAGCCCTAATTTATTCTTAAAACTCAAGAATTGTCAGTGGGTGGCTACCATGATACACAACTTGCAGACAGGCTCATCATCTGAGCTAGGCTGAAATAATTGCTGCAGCTGGGGAGACTCTCAGGGTGGTAGAGAAGTTCATTCCTATTATGCATTTCTTCTGGTCATTCCAATGGTGCCTTTCATTTCTTTTCATTCTAGTTTCATATTCTGCCCTTATACATTTACCTGATGTATTTTTTTCATTACATTTTTCAAGCCCATAAATCCTTGAATTCTTAAGGGCTGACCAAGTATATATTGCTAATTACTGATTATTACTTGTTATTGGTATGTGGACATAACAAAGTAAGGGGGACCTTCCTCTACTGCTTCTACAGCAAAACATCACAGGCCACTGTTTCCTGCTCTCTCACTAATTAATTTCCTGTCTTTGTTTAATACATCTTGCATTAATGAGAGTTTAGAAGGGCTTTAGGTGGAACTTTAATACGTACATAATTAGAATACATACAACATATGAATTATTCAAGGTAACAATATATGCAACATTGCCAAAAAGCTTTAATAAGAGGTCCAATAAAGTTTTTTAGGACATAATTTGCTGCCGGTTTCTATAACATTTTACAGAAACCTAACATATAAAGCTGGGTACATTGTTAGGGTTTTCCACAGCATTTCTCAGTACAGATGAGGTTTTGAGAAAGCTTTTACAGTAGTAGAGTTCTCGCATCTCTATCAGTAATGCACTATATTTACCATAATCTGGGGTTGCATTTGTTGTTCAGAGCCATGCTGTGATGAACAAGCAGACTTGTGGTGGTTGGTCTCTCTTTTTTCTCACTTGTTTCCAGGTAATGAACTCGTAGCTTGTAATAGATGCTATTAATCTGTAGCTGCCTGACATTACATTTTGTACTACTGAGTATAATCTTATTGTGCTACTCAAGGTCATTTGACTTTGTGTACAGTTCAATCTTTCCCTTAATTGTCCTTGCCTCAAGAATTTGTATCGCGAAAAAATTTCTTTATCACAATTAGACTTATTCTGCAAATGCTATTGAGATAAATGATAAATACAGGCAATCCTAATCCCAGTTCTGTAAAACTTGATTAGTCATCCTCCTTTTGGCTGGCAGTACCCCTCTCAGATAAATGCTTTCCTGCCTTTTTTTCAGCTTGGTTGCTGAAGAAACCTTCTTTGGTTTAACCAATGATTTCCCATTTGACTCTGTATCAAAAGCTTTACTGAAATGAAAATCAACTGTGCCTCCCTCTGTTTAGAAGGGGTGACTTGTATTTTCTTAAATTCTTAAATTCTTCTTTCTTTTCAATTTTCTTAAATTTACCTCCATCTTTGAGAGTAATTTCCGTCAAAAGCATGGAATGACTGAGGCCTGGGTTAAGTCCCATGTACTATGTAGATCATAATGAAACATTGGATGCCCAGGCTACTGAGTGTTTTAATCACTCTTCTACAACCAGTTGCAAGTTTTGTTCTTCTTTATTATATGACTGTCCCCTGCTGGACTTGCATTTATACCTGGAATTTCATGTGCCAGCTCTTTTGACACATGGACCAATACTGACTCATTCGTTCCTTCTGCTCTCCCATCTGTCAGTGTCCGTGCATTGTGGTGTTCCCTGTACTTGGATAATCAGCTGTCAGAGGCTGTGCTTTTGTGACTGCACAACACTAGAGTACCCAGCATCCAGGGCACCCACAGCTTTGTCTAAAATGTTACAATCAATAAGATGTGTCAGATTTTGACTTTTTTGGGGTTTTTTGCTTCTGTTTGGAGAAACTTTTCCTTCCTTTAGTTGCTCATTCTAAAGCTGGCAGAAGTTTGTTCCTTGTGTTTGATGTCATCTGTCTTAGGAGAGCAGTGTATGGAGTTGTGTTCTTTCTCCTTTCAAGAACTCATTGTCTCTGAGCTCTGCAAAGAGTAGAAGGAGATAACCTTTAATATCCAGAGGCTTTGTGGTTTTTACCTGAGGAAGATTGATCTGGATAAAAGAAAACCCACAATAACAAAAAGTTCACCAGCGAAAATAAAGTGTAATTTTCCCATATTCTCTGAAACACACATATTCATTGCACAACAAATGAGACTTGTACAAAATCTGAATGCTTTTGAAAGTGCAGAGTCAGCAAGGAGGTTTGTCCTGTAGTCATATAGAGTCACTACCCAGGAAGTTCCCATTTTGCAAACCTGTACTTGAGAATATGCCAGTCTCTGCCAACTGAGACTGTTTTTCAGATGCTTTTTGATGCTGAATTCTCTGCAGCCAATAGCACCTCTCAGTATAGAAAATCTGGTAAGTGGGAGTTAGGTGTAAGGACAAAATGTGTGTTTGCTTAAAATTAGAAGATACATAGTGTTAAAAAGTTTTGTAATGTCTTAACCTAACTGTGCATCTCTTTATCAGCTATGTTTTTGAAACTGCTGTACCATACTAGTATGTCATTAATCAGTGAGTTGAAAAACACTGGTTTAAAATTTAAAATAAGTTAAAGAGGGACATAAGTCAGGATGAATAATCCTTTGCTCATCTTTTTAAGTGTAACTGTTATTTACCTACTGTAAATGAAATTCAATAGCATGCTGACATTGTATGTTACCTGTTTTTGCTGTATACCATTAGGTATTTGAAATATGATGTTCCTGTGTTTGTTCCCAGTTGAAACATGCCTCTTTTTTTAGCATGGTAGGTTTAATTTTCATGTGGTTCTCTTCACTACACATTTTCAGTATCTGTTCAAGATAATTGGTTTTAATGTTGCCTCACATTCCTTTAGCACTTTCCAGACCAGAATATGATAGTTTTTCATCAATATTGGAAAAAAATTCTGCCTATTAAGCATGGTGGCCTTGGTTTTAAAAACTGCCATTGAAATATGATAGTTGTTAGATGAAGCACCTTAGAGAATTTTCAAGGTTGTCACTGTTTGAAAAACCTGTTCCTTTTTAAAGTAAGGCCTACTTTGGTACCACAATTCCTTAGTTCCATTAAAAGAAAGTGTCATAAATTAACCTATCCATTTTGCTTCAGTGCTGGGAAATATGATTAAATAGATAATCTTTTTGACTCTTGATTCAAATGACAATAAAATCAAAATATTTACTAACACTGAAGTACTAAATTTGCTAACATAAGTAAGGAGGGAAAAATCAGTCTGCCTGTTTTGAGTTTGTATTTACAAAAGCATTCCCCAACAGTTAAGCCACTTAAGCCATGCAAGTCAACCTGGACTACATGTAGAGTGGCATCTCAGCATCTCATGCATGCTGGCCCTGGATGTTGTCAATAATCCTGAGTTTTAAAACTCTGGAGTTGTGAAGTGACTGACAGGAGTGAATAATAGAGAACTAGCTCAATTACATTGAACTCCAGCTGCTTCCCTGTTCAGTTTTTGGTCCCCTGCTCTTCATTGCAGTGTCCTGTATGGAGGATGGTGCTGTATGATGCATGCAGATGTGGCACATTGCGTCATGGTTTAGTGGTGGACTTGGCAGTGGTGGGTTAACAGCTGGACTTGATGACCTCTTAGAGGCCTTTTCCAACCCAAATGATTCTATGATCCTATGCGGCCTTCCTTGCTTTGTAAGAAGCATAAGCAAAGTGCTTCTGGTGAGCTTCATGGCTGTGATGTCATTCTTGGTATGGGTTCAAAGCCGTGAACAAATTGTCTAAAAAATTCAAAAGTCTGAAATGCTTTGAATTTCCTACTAGTAACAACCATTCATCTGCTTGATAAGGGTCAGTTTCTGTGCACTGGCTCGTGCTTGGCAAGTGCTGGAAGCCAGTGACTGCACTGAAATTTTACCCTTTGTTTTAATGTGCCTTGCAGGGGCAGCATGCTTTTGGCTTCTAAATAATAAATAAAAACCCCTGTAACCACCAGGTTGTTTACTGATGAGTAATGTAAGTATGTGTTAAATGTAAGTAACTTAGTTCTTCAGAACTTCCTTGCTTTGCCCCCACTTTATTTCAGCCCAATTAAAAAAGAAAGCAACCCCCCCAAGACAGTAAACTTAGTGACTTTGTTAGCAGCAATAAAAATATATATAATTGG
This sequence comes from Platyrinchus mystaceus, assembly GCA_035041135.1. Lineage (NCBI taxonomy): Eukaryota > Metazoa > Chordata > Aves > Passeriformes > Tyrannidae > Platyrinchus > Platyrinchus mystaceus. The sequence continues at coordinate 85,125,514 of JAWWLV010000121.1, read as the reverse complement.
ATTGAGATATATTCTTTTGCCTTCACCTTTGATGGAACTTATGAAATCATGATTCTTTAGATACTCTGTAAGATGATAGGCCAATGGCAATGAGTTTAAACCCACTCAGGAGAATAGTATGTCACTACCCTCAGGAGAAAAAGGACAGTATTAACTTAATTTATGTGGTAATGAATAATATTGGATTCAACATTATTGCTAAATAATATTTTTAAAGCACTTTCCTGCGTTCAGTCACAGAATCTGTTTCTACAGATCATTGAATTAAATGAAAAGATTGTGAATGTAATTCATTACCAATGCAGTTAGTATTGATGGGTTATGATGCAGGTCAATGAACCAAGCCAGGTAAATTACTTATATATTTCTAATCAGTCTAGAAAAAAAAAATTGATACCATTTTCTGTAGATTTTTCTCCACACCTGCAATTGTGTTACATTGAGCAAAAGAATATTTAAACCTCAGGCATGTGTTCCATGATCTGTCCTGCTTGCAATGTCGACAAAAGCTCCAGCTGATTTTAGTGGAATTTTGATCACACAAATTGCAGAAAGACTTTCCCTGAAATTTCATACACTATCTTAATCTCTTAATTTTCAACGCTTACTTGAGAATACTTTGTCTGAAACAGAGACTCTTACTCACAAAAGTGCTCACTGCAGAACTCTGTGTAAAATTACTTGACAGAAAGTCACTTGACACTTGGACAACGAATGCAAAAACATTCCACCAAACCAATCATAGTGTCAAATATCATAGCTTTTTACTAAAACTAGACTCCTTTAAGGAAATATTTCAGTGTTATTGTTCATGCCTATTTAATTGCTAATGATTGTGATCATTCTTTCATGTATTACTTTAAACCTAGATATCCTCTTTTTAGTTTTGAATTCAGTGATAGAAACTATAAAATCAAAATACACATAGACTGTTATAATGCAATTTACATTGGCCATTTTTTTAAGAAAGCAGTTGAAAAGTTAAAAGCACGTCAGGAGACTGATCAGATTAATGCATTCAGTTTTCATGTACTGTAGTTATCACAGAAATATTAATGACTTTACTCTAATGAAAGGAAATAAGGTTTTACCTACCACTGTGTCTGAAATTATTAGGTTTCAGACAGTGTGACAGTTCTGAAGTAAGCTTTTATGCTATAATATAATTTGAAATTTATAATTTAGTTTTACTCTGCTATTGCCATTTATTCCATAGGATGTAAAACTGAATAACTTGACCCACTGAGGTCAAATCACAATCTTCTGACATTTTTTGCAAGTACACAAAATATAACCAAGAAAGAACTTGAAATCAGCATTTGAATCACTTAAATTTTGATGTCACAGTTACAGAGTATTCTGAGTTGGAAGGGACCCACAAGGACAGTCGAGTCCAGCTCTTAAGTGAGTGACCTCAATGGGGATCAAACCCATGACCTCGGCATTAGCAGCACTGTGCTCTACCCAGCTGAGCAATACGGGGACAGTATTGCCCACAGAATGCTCTCTGTATTCCAAATGCAGAATTTTATGGCTGCTTTTAACTTTTAGAGTAACTATTCCTTTAAAGTCAGTATTAGCATCTGTAGGTACAGAATGTAGGATAGCATTTACAGGAGAAGGAATATTAATGTAGCTCATAACCCTTTTGCAGTTTTTCACTTGGAATACCGAAAAAGTGTTACATTCTTACCTATTTCAAATGCATTTCTTCACTGAACATCTGCTGAGTGCCCTGAGATCTGGAAAAAGAGTGAAACATCTTCAACACATTTTCATCACCATTTAAAACCAAATTAAATATTCATTGTATTTATAAACATTTTATTTTTGCTTTCTGTGCACCTCTACTTACAGGATTCTTTGGACAGTCTGCATATTAAAAGAAATGCATATTTAAAGAAATGCTTACGAATGTTTGATGCGGTTATTTAATGTGAATTTATCACAGTTTTTTGCACTGCAGCCCTGCCTTACAGACTTACATTCATTTAGTGAGGAAGCAGAAGTATGTCATGCATCCTAATCATTCACATAACTCAAATTTAAGATAATTAGTATTTTGAAAGCTTTGTTTGAAGTGAAAATTACTTTCAGATCTATCAGTGTGAATAATTTTCAGTAACAAAAGGTTTTAAATGAGAGTTTTGATATTTTGGTGAGAGTTTGCAATGAGCAAAAATAGAGGAATACATTCAAGCCAGTATAGAGATTGTATCAGGTGTAACAAATACAATTTTTTGTTTTTACCATTACCAAGTACTACCTCTTAAAACTTGTCTTATGACTCTTCAGTAGTGGTTTGAGTGCTTGGTTAATACTTTTTAGGTATGAGGCCATTTTAAAAGGATCTTTCTGTTGTGTGAGTAAGTCCCCATAAATAATAAATCTGCTGTTAAAGCAGTAGCACAGTTCAGTTAATTCTGAAGCTGTAGGTTGGTATTATATCTAGTTTTAAACCACCCACATTTCCACAGCATCCACCCAGTCATGTGTTAAGTGGCACAATTAACATCTGTCTTGTGTGCTTCTTTGTCAGCCTTAGAAAGCTGGGTGTGTAGGGTAATAATTTATTTTAGTAGAGTTCATTTTAATTGCATTTCTGTATGTTTTAATTAGAAAAGGGAGACCTGGAGATATGTCCTCAACGCAGAGGCAATGATGGTGTATGTAACTTGTGAGACTTAAAGTCCTTATTTCAACTGCTCTATGAGAAAGCTACCTCTGCCAACTGGAGTTTTCCTTTTGAAGTGTAAGATTCCTTGTGATCTCTATAAAGCTCCACAATTGGAAATGGTAGCCAACAGTCAATGGTGGTTATTGGCCACCGTTTCCAACTGTGGATCTTTCTGGAGGTCGCGGACCTTTAAAGACCCTGGAAATGAGATGTGGGTGAGAGGATGACACAGGAAATGACTGGATAGCTACTTCAGTAGGTTCAGTTTCCCTGTCTGAATTTCAGCTCTATACTTACGAAATATCTGATGCTGGCATCTCTAAATTTTAGTTCCAAGTGGTGGGAAATTCACAAGATCAGTTGTTTTTCTCAAATGTTGCCATCTTGGCCTGAACTCAAATGACAGCAGCTGTTCTCATGAGATTTCAATTGCAGCCAACTAAAAAAACAGCCTTTTCCTTTTCAGATCTTACCAGCTAGTGACGGTGGCAGTGACTTCAGTTCACAACATTAGGAATCCATACATCCCCTCTCTCATGTCATGTACACGTGAAGAATAAAATGGAGGTGGTCTCCAGTGTGCTATGTATTAATCATTTTCTCTGAATGAAGTTGTGTATTTTGCATGTGAAAAACATGGCCCAGTCCTCCAGTGTCCAGCATTTATGTTTAGCATATTATATATTCACTAAGGATTAATGTGTAAAAATCTTTAAAAGGAGAAACTTTCCTCTAGGGAAGCTCGGACTGGGAATGCCTTCCACCTTCAGTCACGTGCCATGGCATTGAAATACCAGCTCCTTCTGCTTGATCTCTGCCAGTGTTCACTTGCCCTTCTTCCTCTCCAGCTTTTAGCAGCATATGGAGCATCAACAGACTCGTGGGCAGCTTGGCTTGACCTGAAAAAATCAGTAAAGCAGTACTGATTTTAAAAATAGGGTGCTGAAGCTAAAGGCAAACTGTGCTTCTGTCTCACAAGAACAGGAGTGGCGGAACTCAAAGGGAACTTTGTGTATTTGTTGAGAGGATTAGGACCAGGCAAGAAGGGAAGAAAATAGGATCAAACTTCTCCTCTCCTCTCCTACACATGGGTGTGTTCCCTGAGTGGGGCATGGAACTGTTTCCTCCACAGTCCCTGATGGAAGGTGGGAAAGATGCTTTTTTCCCCTGGGGTGCCAGCGCTGCTTCCACACTGTTTCCAGCTGTCTCTAACTGATGGGCTTTCAGTTCCTGCCTGCTCTGCTGCAGTATCCTGTTACCTGGCACCTTTTCCCTCACCTCCATCCAGGGTAGGCACCCTGAGGTCCCAGAGACTAGGAAGATGTCATGAATATATGTCTTCACTGCCCCAAGGCAGAAGGTTATAGTTTGGAATAATGCAGAATTGGTTCAGTGTAGACAGTAGGAAAAGGACAAACCATTGAGAATTTACCATCCTAGTGAATAACCAGTTAAATGAGAGTTTTGGGTTTTCTCAGTCTTTCTCTCGTCTGAATTCAGACAAACTCCTAAGGGTCAGTTTGGGAGCTTAACCTTACCGTGCTGAGAGGAATTAGATGATCACTGTTACATAGGTAGTGTTGAAGATCAAGCTCTCCTGTGGGTATACTGCAATCCTCTGGCTGTTCAGACACCATAAAAGAAGAAAATCTGGCCCAAAATATTCTTGCTGTGTTGTCTGTGCCACATCCAAATCCGAAGTCATGCTAGTATGTGCTCACTTAGAAACCATTGATGGGATTCAGCTTAACAAATATAAGTGCACGTCTGTACCTAAAATCTTCAAACAAGTTTGTAGTCTGAAATTTTCTTTAGTAGTCATTGGAGAAGAATGGGAACTTGTAGGGTACTATTCATCTCATCCTACAGTCTGTATTTCTCTATGCTGACTGCTAAAGGAGCCTGGAGGGAGTAACTCAGCTAGTGATACCATTTTTTTGGTAGGTGTGTATGAAGATAGGCAAGATGAACCTCATTCCTTGTGTCACTGAGGCAACATGGAGCTGCTTGCCAACAGCTATGTGTCAGAGTTAATTTCTTTTTCTCAGGATCAGGAAGCTGGAAGCAGTTCCTGGATGCCTGTCCTGTGCATCAGAGAGTTATAGGACAGCAGGGATCTTGCTCCAAAATCTGTGTTAATGAACACTTAAAGAAAACATAAAAATAACCCTCAGGGAAGCATTCACATTTGCAGTCAGGGCTGTGGATACAGAACTGGCAAAGGCTGCCTGGAGTTGGATGTGATGTTACAATGAAAAGAAACATGAACTGTCAATAAACACTCAAGGTAAACCCATGCCTCAAACTAACAGACCTGGGATTAGGACTTCACAAGATTCTCCACTGTCTTACTGGATGACCTGGAAAATATTTTTTCTTCTTGCTATAGCTCTAGTTTCAAGTAAGTGTAGTGTGGACAAGGCACTGATTTCCTGCAAAACCCTTTGTAAGGCCTGATGATGAAGTTCTGTGTAAGTGCTGAGGTGTTTTCTTCAGTAACTAGAGTATTTTGGAACTCCAAAAAGTACTGTAGATAATTTTAGTCAATAGGTTTTAATATAAGATAGTATAAGGAATAGGTGCGACCAAATACAAGAAAAAAGAGTATGGCTGGTGTAGACCAAATGTAGCTGTAATTGTGCTGGAGATGAGATGATTTAAAGTAGTCATAAATAATCCATGCTTTCAATATGCAGAGGTCAGGAAACAAGCTTGATCATAAACAGAAAATAGACATGCTCATCTTTCACAGGAAAAGATGATTTTATAAAAGAAAGAGATATATTCATCTACAAAAAATAAATAAAACACAGTGATTATGATACACAGGTGTTTTCAATGAAAAAAAGTTTTTATATTAGTGATAAAATAAAAAAAACATTTTCATTTGGAACTGAATCAGTATTCATCCTTAATTTCTTACCTGACAGAGACCAAGAAACCTTTGATTATGTGATTTATGTGATCTTTGATTATAGTGATTATGCTAAGATTTCTTCCATTTGCCATATATGAATTCTGTTTAAATCACAAAACTTGAGCTTTTGATTTAACAGTTCTTCTACATTTTATGTTTTTCCATTTTTTATAACTTCCATAAGAACAGTGTGCCTTCTCTGTTAGTGTCACAAATGAATTCTCCATGTCTCAGCCATATAGAAATAGTGTTTTACCTGCTCTATTGCTCTGACCAGAGTGTCACAGGTTATAAGAATGACCTGTCCAAGTTTTTTTCAGGACACCAAATTACATTGGCTTGCCAAGACATAGAGGGAGACATGTTTGCTGTGAGAATCTTGGTGGAGCTTGGGAGTAGAGGAGCTGGGTGATTGCAGTCATTTCCAGCATGAAATGATCTAAAGCAGCACTGGTGTTTTTCAATTGAGCGAGACCAGGAGCAGTCATATGATCCACAATGATGTCTGGAGGCAGAAATGAATATAGTTAGTCGATGCTGAAGTAAACTGCTGTAATGAGGTCTGCAAAAAAGTGTATTGTGTCTGCAGCCCTAGTCAAGAGAAGTGAATTACGTAAGGCAGTCTTGAGCAGAATGACTGTGAGGTGAAGGACTCGTTTGTTTACTCTGTCCAGCTGACATGTGCTGGTATAAAAAATGGCAAGAATACCATTCAAGTGCACCACAGTTGCCTTGAATGTAGTTACCTTTTTCACTCTTGAAACATTAAACTGTGAATGGTTTTCAACAAATCAGATGGAACATGCAGCAAAAAAGTAGTTCAATAATAAGTTTTGTTAGCATATGCTTTTCTCAAAGCATATTTTTATCATCACATTGATTTTGAGTTCCCTTTAAAAACAATGAAGAGAAACTTTAATGTTTGGGTATTTTTTTAAAATTCATATAGCACTTTTTTGCTATTCTAAAATAAGTGTAATTTATTTGCAGTATAATTTTTCAAAGGATTTGTGCCTGATATATATGTTAAAATATTTGGGATTGCATTTACATTTTTGAAAGCATATGCTACCTTGCACATCTAACCACACAGGTACAATAGTTTGACCTGCATCATACTGATGTGACCCCCCACCCCCAATATTTGTTACCCAAGTTTATATTTTTTCTTTCTACATAGAAAAATGAAATCCAATACATGTAGCTGGAGTGGGTTCAAAACATTACTCCTCAGTAGCTGTTCAGTGCCAGCAGAAGGTCACTGAGCTGCCTTAGTGGATTGTGTTTGCTGTCATCTCCTTCCGTACAAAGTCAGCTGGGTTAGCCTGTGCCTTGGCTGTTGGTGCATGTGGTTGTACAGTCCCTCATGCAAAACAACTGTAGGAACTTGCTCCTAAGCTGTTGTAGCTGTTTCCAACTTTTGTCATCTCTGTAGGGCTCTGGTACAACGCCGTGTGCAGACCAGGGCTTTTAAATGTTCGAAGTACCACAAGACATCTTAACAACAGTGGGGAGTGTTTTAGAACCATTTTTGTCCAAATTGTACGTTGCGAAGAGAGGCAGTTCCTTGCAAAAAGAGGGCTTCCTAATAATGAATTTATAAGAAAAAAAACTTGTAAAGTGTATTTGACAGTGTTTAGCAGCTGCAGAATCCTGTCATTTGTTCTGTGATTTCATGCTGTCAAATTTGACAACATGAACTAGTGCCAATCTTCGTTTTGGAAGACAGTTTCCTTTTTATAAAAATTCTAATTATTAAAGCTAAATTTGGATTTCATTGAAAGGAAGTTATTTTTTTATATTTGTCAGATAGCTTTCAAAAACTAAGTTGGTTCTACCTTTGACAATTTGTCACAATGATATTTACTGAAAACCATAAATTACATGTTGTTTCCACTTTCTGCTACCAATGGATGAAGTTGGTGACAGTGGCAAGGAAGACACTGGTATTTTTGATAAACATAAAAACGTGGTTGTCAATTGTGTAGAAGTCTGGATTTATTACCCACGGTTAGGTGGGTTTGCTTAGACCTCATTTAGCTAGAGACACTATGGAGCACTCACTACATGTGGAGGAGAGGGTCTTCAGCTTGTGGAGTTAACTCAGATGTTTCCATAACTTGGGTCCTAAAAATACACAGTCCTTTTTTCTTTAAGATGGTGCTTTTTACACCCTTCTTGATTGAATTTTCAAGTACTATAGGTGAAAATTTGAATTAATGCAGGTGAACAGATGCTACTCTAAACAATGTGCTGGCTGCAGGCTTGCTCAGCTCCAATGCTCCCTGCCTTCTGAACTGTTCTCCACTTCCTCCAGATTCTGCCGCAACCCAGTAAGCACAGACCATTTATCCCACCGTTTACCAGAAAACAATGAGTTTATTGTTTGGGTGCAAGATATGTTTTTATCAACTTTAGCAGCAAGCTAGTCTCTTGACCTGTTCTCCTGGAATACACCAGGCTTCTGGATGCAGAACTGGTGTAAGTATGCAAATGGCTGGTAATGAGGGATTTGGGCCCTTTTCCCTCCTTCCTCCACGGGACTTTAGTGTAGGGGCTACAATGAGAGTTACAGTAAGTACCTTGCCAACTGAGCAGGAAACTTGGTTGGTGTTCTGGGGCTTCCTGACTATGTTTTCGTAAGTATAAGCCATATAGGCATGACCACTGAACAAATACAACTGAAACAAGAATTTTCTGCACCATCTGAAGATACAACCATGTTCAGCTTCTGAAACAATATTCCTAAATGAACAGTTTTGAACTTATTGTACTATACTGCTGTAGTTGTAGCCTGATTCTATGAGAAATAGTGAACCGTATGTGTTAAAAATAAAGAGAAAAATCTTAGCGCGGTGCAAAATATTGTGGAACACATACCTACAAGGCACCCCAGTGCACACAGACTCACAAGATAGTTAAGATTGGAAGGAATCTCCGGAGATTGTCTAGACCAGCTCCCATGCTCAAGCAGGATCAGTTGAAGCAGATTACTCAGGGCCATGTTCAGTCAGATTTTGAGTATATCCAAGCATGGAGACTTCAAAGTCTCTGTAGGAAACCTGTGTTCAATCAGCCTCTTGATTAAAAACCCCACAACTCTTTCTTATGTTTAAAAGGAATTTCTTGCACTTCAATTTGTGACATTTGGCCCCTGCCCATTCACTGGCTCCCACAGAGAAGAGCATGGCTCTGTCTGCTTTGCACCCTCCCATCACATATTTATACATATCAATGAGTTGCCCCTGAGCCTTCTGTTCTCCAGGCTGAACAGTTCCAGCTCTCTCAGCCTCCCCCTTGTATGATCCTCACTTGTCTTTGTGGTCCTGTGCAGAAACTGCTTCAGTAGGTCCATGCCTCTTTTGTACTGGGAAGCCCAGAACTGGACACAGCACTCCAGATATGATCTCACCAGGTCTGAGTAGAGGGGCAGGACTACCTTCCTAGACCTGCTGGCAGTGCTCCCACCTCATGCAGATCAGGATGGTGTTGACCTTCTTTGTCAAGCTTATTTGGTCTAGTATTGTGTGGAAGGTTTCACTAGAGTGAAATAAAATTTTAGAATTTTAGAAGTCAACTAGCTTGAAGTAAATTTTGAAATGGCAAAATAAAGCTTCATTGAAGTGAGTGATGTGTGCTAGTAAACTATGGGAGAGAAACTGGCAATCTGGGAATGAGGCAACTGCCTGCAGAGGCTTCAGTGATCAACTAAAGCAACTTAAAGAGTAGGGTATGTTTCTGGGGATACGCTGTGGGTTGGCACCGAGCAAGGGGCTTGGGCATCTGACAAGCTACAAAGCTACCAAATAATATCATGCTGTCTGCAGAAGGTCTCTGTATGAGCTCCATTTCTGTGTAACTATCTTCTTTTTAGAGTTTGATTACATATCTAAAATACTCCTAGCTGCTAACTTTGCATAAAGCCAGTAGTAAGGAATCTTTGGGGGGAATCTTTGTGTTTTCCTTTTCCCTTGCTAGATCTCCAGATCTAGGCCCTGAACATAAGTTGGGGTTGTTCAGCCTGGAGAAGAGAAGGCTCCAGAGAGACTTACAGCAGCCCTCCAGTACCAGAAGGGGCCTATAAGAAAGCTGGAGAGGGATGTTTTACAGGGGCATGTAGTGATAGGAAAAGGAGAATGGCTTTAAACTGAAAGAGTATAAGTTTCGATGAGATACGAGGAATAAGTTCTTTACTGTGAGGGTGGTAAGGCACTGGAACAGGCTGCCCAGAGAAGTTGTGGGTACCCTGTCCCAGGAGGTATTCAAGACCGGGTTGGATGGGGCTTGGAGAAACCTGGTATAGTGGAAGGTGTCCCTGCCCATAGCAGGGGGATTGGAACTAAATGATCTTTAATGTCCCTTCAAACCCAAACCTTTTTATGATTCTATGATATCGGAGATGCTGTTTACATGAATTATGGGCCTAGATGTTCTGCCTAAATCATGCATGAAAGCAAATTTTTCCTCTGCTTTCTTCCTCACTTAGCATCATACCTGTTCATGATTATTTGTTGTCTGAAGTTTATGTCTGGCCTTAGTTAATGTTCTTTTATTTCATGGTGGTCTTACTCCTTGTCTCAGATCTTCAATACTGAATCTGTACTTGGAGGTTCATTCTGATCTGCCAGAAGTAAAGAAATGAGTATCCATAAACATTAGGGAATTGGAAAGAATGACTGCACTAGTTTCTTGTTCTTCAATAGATTGCAGTCTTATTTGGATTCTAATTTGAAGTATAATTGAAAAATTAAAATCCTCTCAGATGAGGAACCTTGTCATCTAGCTTAAAAAAACCCATGAAATGTGGTACCTGTGACCCCTAGTTCTTCTGTTGCTGCCACTGCTGTGAAGAAGCTCTTCCTCATGCAGCACGTGGCCAAAAATCACTTCAGGTTCCCATCCACATATTCCAGGAGGCTTCAAGTGGTTAAAAGGTACTTAATTTTCTGATTGTGCTGAAGTTTTCAGTTTAAGAGAATGCTGAAAAACAGCTTAGAAGTTCACCCGAATGCTCTGGTTAGATGGATTAATTTTCACGCCATTTTGTGGGTGTTGAAGGAAACATAATAACCTGAAGGAGAAGGTTTTTGCAGCCCATCTGCTTGATGGTCTGGGACAGCCCAAGGAAGCATTTCAATGGTAGGAGAGCCCCTGTGGAAGGACCCATCTCATGTTAGCCTCTGGGATAGCAGGCTCACTGACTGGGACAGTTGGAGGTGGTAGCTACGTCTGCTGGAGGTTATGTGCTGGATGGGAAGTTGCAGCCAAGTTATGGAGCTGTAGGAAGAGAGGAGCAGACTATATATATGGTATCAGGGAAGATGGAAAAGAGATTGAGGGTGTTTTCATAGAGACCCTGTAGAGAGGAGCACCTGAATCTCCTGACTGTGTAAAATGGGGAAGCCAGAGCCTGTGGGCAATTGCGACATAAGTGGAGACTCCTGCGTTGAGGAACACTGGAGCCTTATGTCTTCTGTCAACAGATGTCCTTGCAAGATTGCTTGCTGTCTTATCTTCAAAAACAAGGTCAGGTGAGTTCTCTGTTGACTGGATAAATGCAAATTTGTGCCCATCTTCAAAAAATCCCAAAATTTTAACTTGAAGGACTGCAAGCCAGTGAAATTTACTTCAGTCCCTGGGAAAATCATGGAGTGAATCCTTTTGGAATATGTTTCAAGGCAAATTGGTGATTTGGTGAGTTGCCTTGCTATGATGAAATGACTAGCTTTGTGGATGAGACAGCAATGTGTCATTGACCTTGGTGGCATTATCAGAAATTTCTATACAATCTGCCACAAAATTCTTGTGTCCAAATTAGGGCTTTACTCTCTGGATGGGCTAGCAACAAGATGGGTAAAAACCTGGTAGGATGTTTAGGCTCAGAGTGTAGCAGTTAATGGTTCGTGCTCCGCCTGGGTGCTGGTGGCAAGTGCAGTGCCACATGGTCTCTACTGTTTAATGTCTTTTTCAGTGACCTGAAAAAGGCAACAGAACGCACTCTGGTTAAATTTGCAGATAATGCCATATTGGGTGGACCAGTAGACAGGCTTGAAGACAGGTCTAGATTGACCCTGATAAACTAGAGAAGTGGATTGACAGGAACCCAGTGAAATTCAGTAGGGCAAGTGCAAACTCCTACATCTGGGAAGTGGTGTAACATTGTGGGCTGGGAATTGACTGACTGGCAGCAGTTCAGGGACATCCTAACAGACAGCAAGCTGTGTATATGCAAGCCAGCAGTGTAACTTGGTAGCAAAGAAGGCCAACAGCATCCAGCAGCCGTGAGATTGAGAGTAGGGATTATCCTCCATTCAGCATTCATTAGACACCATCTAGAATAATGCATCTTTTGAACCTTTTCCCTTTCCATCTTCCCTCATACTGTACATATAGTTTTGGACCCCACAGTACATGAAGGATACTGATGAACTGGCAGAGTTCATCAGCACGGTCAGGGATCTGGAAAAATTGCCCTGGGAAAGGCTGAGGGAACTGGTCTTGCTCAGCCCAGTGAAGAGAGAAGAGAGGGCTTTGGAGGGAACCTGTTAGTGGCCTTCCAGTACCTACAAGGAGTTTATTCAGAAGATGGGGCCAGGCTTTTCTGAGCATTGTGTTGGTTGGAGTACGAGAGGTATTTGGCATAAACTGAGAGACTCTCAGATGGTATATAAGGAAAAGCTTTTTCATCATAAGGATAGTCAAGCGGTGAGCAGTTGCCCAGCAAGATTGTGTAGTCTCCATCCTTTGAGGTTTCAAAACTGACTGGATAAAGCCCTGAGCAACCTGATATGATGTCAGAGCTGACCCAGCTGTGAGCAGTTGGTTGGACTACATCATCTCCAGAGATGCCTTTCAACCTCAGATATCCTGTGATCCTGTGTGTGTAGGAGGATCCAAGTATAGATGATGTACAGAATGAGCTCTGTGGAGATCATATATGGAATATGTCTTCACAGAGGATATAGAGCCCACAAAAGTGATTAACTATTGAGAAGTAATGTATAGATTTTTTCATAAGGAATACTTGGATTTCCATGAAGAGAAAGGACAAAAAAAACCAACAATGTCACTGTATCTGCTTTTCTCTGCTTCCCCAATTCTTCATAGATCTTGTTTTAGCCCAGAACCAGGAAGGTCTAAAATGTTGTCACCATATTCATGCACGCATCCCTTGTCTGGTTTCATGTTGGATATATCTCTGTGAATAGATTTAATAAATTATTTCCATTTACATAATTTATGTAGTGAATAGAACATGAGAAGTGGAAAAAACAGCTTTCAAAATATCAATGTAGCTGTTTTGTTTTTGGAGACAACCCTTCAAATACCTGAATTATTACATGTCCAGTAAAGTGAAGACATGGAGTAAGGGTGATAGATGTATTCTAGGTAAAAGCCCTGCTGGTGTTTGACAGTTTGCAAATAATTCATACAATAAATGTCCCCTACTGTAGTCTAAATGTATCTTTCATCTATTTCCAACTGGGCAGCCTAGATGTAATCAAGAATAATTGAAGAGCTGATTTTGTGCTACGTTAACATAACCGTCTTCCTGAATATGTTACAACACCCAACGTGTTGGCTTTCTCCCTGATCATATAACAAAAGTTGTTTGAATTGGATGTGAAAAAATGGTTAGTACTGTTTAGTCATAATCTGTCATAAGAATCTTAAATAGCTTAGAAAAAAATCCTTAATTATGTCCCAAAGACTGCTGGTATTTCAGATCTTGCAGCGATAAAGGTTTTTTGGTCTCGCCTCAGAATTACTTTCAGACAAAGAAGTACGCTCTCAACCTAATCATGTCAGCATCAGAACACCTGCAAAAATAGATCAAAAGAAAAAGTGGAATTACTGAGATTTGCTTGCTATGAATAGCACTAGTGTCAATGTGTTAAGCAATCATGTTGACTGTTCTGAAAATGCAACATGTCCAGGAGAGCAAACACAAATGAAAACTGATTTGGGGGCATATCAACTATTTCAAATAGCAATTTTGTCTGGTTTCGTCCCCAGCCCTTTTGTTTTCTCCTTTCTGTGGGGTAGTGAGTGAAACATCTGTGGGGATATTCAGATGCGTCTCAAGCTGGAGGATGACCATGAGAACTGCAAACTGAGTAATGCTATTCTTGTGTGGAAAATATTGGGTTTTGTTGTGACAGAAGCAAAAATCTTGACCACAGGAGACTTAGTGGTTGATCAGCTTCCCTGAGTGCCTGGCCTAGAAACCAGCCAGTGCAAAGTGATCAGCTCTCAAAAACTGTATGCAGCAAACATCAAGGATGGGACATGCTTTGTTTACAGATGGACGTCAGTGTGGTGGGATGGGAAAGACACCAAGCCTGTAACAGGGTTAGAGACTTCAAAGGCTGTGTCTACAAATGTCTCCTTCCACTTTTTTAATAGGAGTTTTGTGGCAGCTTGTGATAGTGTAATGATGGAAGTAAGCATGGCAAAATTCATAGGAAGAGGTGATCCTCATAAGACTACCTAATACTGCTGGAGATGGCAAACAAACTAATTGGGTAAGAATGTGCTCATCTTCAGGCCTCCTTCACTGCTATTCCTATGTAGCCATTTGATCTTCCTTAAGTAGAGAGACATTTATTCTGTTTCTTTGGCCCTGTAATTTTATTTGTTTTGCAAGAAGGCTTGAAAAAACCCCCAAAACCCAAAAAACCCCCAAACCACAGCAAAATAAGTTGCTGCTAAAGGTTAGTTTTAATACTTTTACTCAGGACACAAAGGAAATGTTAACTCTGTCCTCCCTTTCACACCGGTTTACATGTCCTGTGTTTATCAGCATTTTCTGGGATTTGGAGAGGAGAAACAGTTTGCTTTAGGACACAGCACCTGAAGAGGAGTTCACTAAAACCTTTTTGCTACATTTTTGATGATTTCATGGGTCTCAGCTCAGGTTAAGCCCTTGACACAAAGATAAAGATGTTGAAATACTTCTGTCACTACATACATTACTACTTACATTTTTTACTTTGTGCTTAGATGAGCAGAGCATGAGTAGGAGCTTCATTTAGCCCAGTTTAGTTAGAGAAAGTGTATGGACAATGGGATTTGCACCCCATGTACTGTTGTCTGGTTATCAGCACATTTATCTTAAGAATAATTATTAGTGAATTAAATGACTTAAATTTGCTGATATTTTAAAGATACTTACAAGGTCCCTTTATGTCCCATGTCCGTCCCACCATGCCCCAGCTTTTATCTGTGATTCAAGCTCATTAATTAGCAATAATTATGCTGAAATATGTTGTATAAGTTTCCAGTGTGTTATATTTCATTTTCAAGTCTGTTCTTGATAATTGTTGGACATTAGAACATGAGCTCAAGCCTTAGTATGAGCTGCTTCTGAAATTTTTTTCATGCACTCAAGATGATGAGCTGTTTTCTAGATGGTAATTCACTGTGCTCAGGTCTCTTCAAGCCCTCATTGTTTTAGCTGAATTGAGCTTAAGGCAGGCAAATAACATCAAACATTGCCTCTTCTGACAACTCTGTCTGTGTTTCTGTTCTAGACTGTGTATATTTGTGCTGCTTGAATAATCCTCGGTGACGTCACTTCTGTACCTGTGCCGCTTTCATATTTTTGAGTGTGCTAATTGCAACCTGCTCATGTTCACCCTTCTTCACATGTCCCAAACACCTCTGTTTTCCCTTCTAGAAAACAGGAGATACAAAGCTCTGTTATTTGCTGTTCAGTTAATACCAAGTGATACCAAGCAGAAGAGAGGCCAAGGGAAGTTCAGACAAAGCAGGCCTGACAAACCTTGATCCTGAAGCCTTGAAAACTCAGTGCAAAGCCTTTGGCTTCTTCCTGGCAGTGGCAATACTGGTTGCAGGGTTGCAAGAACTGAAAGGGCATCTTAAGGAGTATGCAATAGAGCATGCCTTGCTTTTTATATTTTATTTTATTTATTTTATTATTTTATTTTTTATTTTATTTTCAGTTATCACAGAGTTGTTTCAGAGCATGTAGAGAGCTACTTCTTGATTTGAGCTACTTCTTGACATTTGGCCTTAGTAACTAACTTGTAATAAAGAGGTTTCTCCTGTATGGGTTTTTACCCTCTGCTTACAGTCACAATTTTAGATTGATTGGGCTATGATGGTAGCTACAGTGACATTTAATGCTCTTTACAGGCCATTCTTACTGTAATAAACGAGCGAAATAGTAATGATCGTTTTCATGTATCCATTAAACTAAGAAGTTAGTGGTATAGATGTAACTGCCTTCTGGATAGAAAGTGTCTTTTATGTTGAAGCCTTAGCAGAAGTATTGCAAAACAACAAAAGAGATTTTTATGTTTTGGCTCCAGATAAGTCTCAGTTTGCTGGAAGTAGGTGAGGGCTCTTTAATTCCAGTTTTGCTGTTTGCTGCTGAAGCAGTGAAGCATTCAGAAAAAGACAATTTCACTTTGATTAAATGCCTAAAAAATATCTGGTTGATAAAAAAATAAAAAAAAGGGAAAAAAAAGAAAGAAAAAGGATGTTGCATAAGCTTTTAATATTTAATTTCTATACTCTAAGTATCCGGAAGAACATTTAGTTCCTGTTTTGAAAGATGAATGCCGTATGTGTACTGACGGCTCATTTGCAGTCACGGAGCTTGTTTGCTTCTCTAGTATGTACGTGCAGGGAAGAGTAGAAAGGGTTGAGTGGGCAGTTGGCAGTCATTCATTGTCAGTGATTGCTAGTCATTCATAAAAAACTGCAGAGCTGAGAGGTGGAGCCAGCAGCAAGCAGCCGCCTTTCAGGCCCTTACAGAAGACGTGTTTCTGTAATCACAAGTGATTTGAGAAGCTGCTCAAATATGACATGATGAATGTAAGGAGAAGATGTGTGCTAAATGCGTCTAATTAAAAAGAATAAAGTAAAATGTTTTAATTCTTTTCTTCTAAAGCCCACAACAGTGAACATGGAGATCTAATGGTTCTGTGTTCAGGTAAACGCAATAAATCACTTTCTAAGAGTGCCCCCTAGTTTATGATACCATCTAGAATATGTCTTTTGCCTTTAAAGCAAGCAGTTTTAGGAAATTAATGGGTCTTGATCCACAGATAAAAGGGAAATTTTGAGGTGAGTAGGAAATATATTCTTGTACTGCATATTTTTAATACATAAATGACAGCGAAAGTTTAATTTGAAGAGGAGAGCGTGTCAGGAGCAGCAAACCATCCTTTGTGTTCCCACTCTAAAAATTGCTGCATCTATATTTTCCCCTCATTGCAATGACTGCCAATCTAATAGATGGTCTCAACAAGATTTCATTTCATCTTTGTATCTGAAGTGGGGAAGTTACAGCAGCTTGAAAGACTTCTATTTTTAATTTATAAAACTGACTTTTTCAAAACTGGGTGTGAATAAATGCTATTGTATTAGCTGTTCCATTTATTCTAGTTTGGCCTATGTAGTTCCCTGCTTCTCAGAAAGCTGCAAACGTGTCACTTCAGGCTGATCTATGACTGGCTGGGACACGGTCTTTAAGTCTGGGTTTATGTCCAGGCTGCCATTACATTTGAGTTTAAAGAATTCACTTGAAAATGGAGGGTGCTTGTTAAGTTGGGGCTTAGGATCCTAAACTACAAAACACCATCCCCTTACCAAACCAAAAATGTCCATTGAGAAGTGGAATAATCAGTCTTGACTTTCCTGTGTTTGACCTGTTTTCAGATGGACTCCTGGGTCCAGTACTCTTCTAAGCCTGGTCTGGAAGAACATAATGCTGGCCTAGAAGATTTAATTTTAAATGAAGGTCTGGAGCACTATCTGTGTATGGTTTAGAAGGCACCTCAGACTGAATGTGCTTGTTCCTTATCAGATGGCAGAATTTCAAAGCGATCCCAGTCTCTCTCTAACAAATTGCTAATTAAATTGTACACTGTAGGCTCTTTGAAGAAGAGCTTTTTCAGAAGCTGTGATTAAAATATATATAAGCCAAACATCACTATGGCAATATTCCAATGAAAGTGCATGTATGCTTTATACCCTTTTGAGGAGGTTTCATGGCGTAGTTCAAGCAGCTCAAACTATGGCAGTCATTGCTTTCAGTAGGAGTGAGTGCATACCCTTTGGGGTTCTGGTTTCCCTTTGTTCCCGAGAGATTCTTGGTGCTTTCATTAGTATTAACAAGTGTAATATATATATATCAAAGAAAAATACACAAAAAAGGAAAGCATATTCTGTGTGACCTGCTGAGAGATTAGTGTATGTGAGGTAGGCCT
>JAWWLV010000121.1:85094807-85107581 GCA_035041135.1 Platyrinchus mystaceus | reverse complement strand
ATCAAAGAAAAATACACAAAAAAGGAAAGCATATTCTGTGTGACCTGCTGAGAGATTAGTGTATGTGAGGTAGGCCTGGAGGTGTGACTCTCCCAGGTGTGTTACTCTTTCTCATGGAGCTGGACTGGCATGTGCCAATAAATGCACCTTCCAGCAGTAGACTGGTTTCCTCTCTTGAGATGGAGAAGTTATCAAGTTATCAGTTGCTCAAGTCCAGCATTTTGCAAGCGGTTTAAAGCCTTTCTTATCCATATGTTCATGTGCAGTTAATTCACTGTATGCAAGTGAAGTGATTTACAGGTGCCTAGAAAATATCTAAGTTTATAAGTTACGTGGGTGTTGAATGAGTGTATTTGGTTCCTTGCAGTTTGAAAAATGAAATGCTGTACAAATACAATTTTTAAAACCATCTCTCTTCCTTTTTAAGATGCATTTCACAACAGAGAGAAGAAATCAAATGTGAATTTGCTTTCGTAAGTTTCAAGTAATGTATAGTCTGTTTATTTTAAGGCCATTCAGCTGGGTAATTTTTGGAGGCTAGCTTGAAGTCCTTGTCTATTACTGGAGGGCAGCTGATATTAGAGATGAGTGCTACATAGCTGTTTATATACAGCTCTAAATGTATAGGGGAATATGAGGCCTTTAAAGCAAACTCAGACTCATGCAGACTACTCCCACTTTAGTAATTGAGCACCCAGCTGTTAGAGATACCTTTTAGATTTCTCTCTCTTTTACTGCAACAGTCAGAAAGTAGAAAAGCAGCAGCAGCAGCATATTCATCAAAGTGCTTTCTGCTGACCTACTGCTGATGAGTACATATATTGCAATGCACTGGGTTGCTTTTAATTTCTTTCTGCAGTCAGCACTGCAGGTTTTGGTGTTCTGAAATAGGTAACATTTTACAATGTTAGGGATTTTTTTAAGGGATTCATCCTTTTAAATAAAAGCCAGTCCATCAGTGAAATGCATCTCACAGCTGTAGTCAGATTGGCAGTTTCTATTTTTAACTTGGCAACTTCCCCATGTAACAGGCTACAGCTTTCAGTGACATTTCAAATATAGCTAATATCCTCTCAAGGTTTTGGGGCCCCCATCTTATTCTGCATCCCCCAAACTACAGCAGTGGATGCTTGTGGAGAATAAGGGGAAAGGGCTAAACAAAGTTGTGCAGCTCATGTGTTGTCCCTGTGTAGCCTTGTCTACCATCTTTTATTAGAGCCAAAATATAGGATTGAATATAGGATGAATTTGCCTGACCTAGGAAAGTATTTTTTTGTGCTCATATGTAATTTCTTAGACTCCAGTGTTAACAACTCTATACAGAAATAGTTTAGTTGATCAGAAAAATTGTAATCCCGTATTTGATTATTTGTCTTTAAACATTAAAAACCCAAAAACTGTACAAATGCCTCTGTGACAGAAGTACCATGGCTGTTCCAAGGATGAGTGACATACCTGTGGAAACATTTCCCCATGTTTTGTCTTTGCTGGCAATATACATTCTAGCCAAGACTTCTCTCAGTGCTGCTTTTTACACAAATCGCTTCTACCTACTACTCTGGTTTTCTGCTTGCTTCTGTGTGAAGGTGGGACAATGTGAAAGAGCCAGTAGTACTGGCTAACTGACTAGTTGCCATTCAGGCAGCTAAAATAGAATGCATCAGACTGCACATAAACACCTGCAACATCACTGGCTTCTTGTAGGGTAGTTGGTTATGAAAAAAAATACTGGTTAATTGAAAGGAATAGGAACCTCTGTATATAGACTCCCTATGGCTCAGTCTAAATTAATTATAGAAAACAAATGAGATATTCCTAGATGTGTCTTTTTTCTTTTGAAAAAAAACACAGGGTGACTGATGTGGATGACTAAAGTCAGGGGAGTGAAGTCTCTCTATGTAAGGAAAAGCATTGCGAGATACAGCAGTGAAGTTTATTTCCTAAGCTAAGTAACTTATCTTTTTAGGTGTGTTCTGTCATTTCTCATGTGCCTGATAAGACTTCATCAACCTACTCAAAAATCTCCCTTTAAGCTTAACAACTTTCAAAAATCATTCCCAAAGGACCTGTTTCTGTGTGAAGACTGTATGTGTTTACGCACGTTTCTCCTTGTAGATCTGTCTTGTATGGCTGTAATGGAGACTTCCAGGAAAACTGTATCTGCATGCTTTCAGGAGAACCATAAGGAAACCCTCCACAGTAAGGGCTATTTTCTTAGCTTATTCTGTTGGAACTTCCATGGAGTCTGGTTCAGGATCCTATATTCTTGGAAAGCTGATCCTTTCTTCTTGTGCTACAGTAGAGTAGACAACTAATATCTCGTTGTGTGGTTTTATGAAGAGTATTGGAGCCTACTGCAGTAAACTAACTAGCTGCCTGTGATTTGGGGAGTCTTCATCTGGTTGATCCTGGGAGTTACTGCAGAATTGTCTTTAGTAGAACTGCAGATGGGAAGGAATTTCTGACACAGGGACAAGGGAGCGCCTGAATTTGCTGGCTGAGAGCAGCACTGTGTATGCCATGGCAATGTTCCCTAGCCTGCACCCATCCCTCTCTGACGGTTCAGAGGATGGAAAAGGTGGATGTTACCCTCCTTGAGATTCAGAAATTAGAGGCTGACCTCATATGCACCCTATAAGCACCTTTTCCATTTTTAGTTTGTATGAACTAATGTCAGACAGGCCAAATCCTGCATCCTTTTGAAGTTCTTTCTGTTTATATTTACTATTTAATATAATCTGACAAGCATAGAGCTTAGTCTTTCAGCAGTGTGTGGGTTTTGGGAAACCTATATCTGCTTTTCTGCAAATGTACGGAGCTGGAGTGATAGCCAGGCTTTCTTCATAGTGTGAG
This sequence comes from Platyrinchus mystaceus, assembly GCA_035041135.1. Taxonomy (NCBI): domain Eukaryota; kingdom Metazoa; phylum Chordata; class Aves; order Passeriformes; family Tyrannidae; genus Platyrinchus; species Platyrinchus mystaceus. The sequence goes on along the minus strand of JAWWLV010000121.1, from coordinate 85,104,728 downwards.
TGACATAAGCATAAGCCACAGTCCTGTCAGATGATGGAGGGGAAGATGATAATACTGTCTGATCTGAGAGAACTTTGATAAACATCAAGTACAGAAATGTCTATTCTGTTCATGTACTCTAAGTCAGTGTTGAAGACTGGGCTGGTTGTAGGAAGTATTGCAGCCTCAATAGTTCTTCACTACAGAGAAAAAAAATGAAAACCAAAAAAACCCCAAAAAGCTGATTTAGATGCAGGAAAAAATGTATTTGCTGTATTATAAATAATAATTTTGAATGCCTAGAGAAAATGGAAAAAGGATGAAAAGGAAAGGGAGTAGGAAGAATGAAGGCATGTACTGTGTGAATGGAAGTGTGCCTGCTTTCTAACTCCTTGAACCACAGGGTACATAGAATTAGGCAGTTCTCTTGGAAAGTGCAAATCTAACACTCTGTGAAAAAATCTGCAAAAACAATGTTCAATTCAGTGTCATGATTAGAAATGGCTACTTTTTAATTCTAAACTGGGTGGAAAAGGTGTAATCAGTATAAATGCACTTTTTGTAAAATTTTTCTAACAATTTATAGCTCAAATGTTTTCAAGATTTGAAGAAAATAATGTGTGCTTTAGATTCTTAGCTGCCTAAATCGTATATAAAAATGGGCTCTTGTGCTTCTGAAAATCCTGTTTCATAATTCTTCTGTATACTGGGAGTAAAGTTAATTTGCATGAATTTATCATCTAAAAACTGAAAGTGAGTCAGTGGGTTCCCCAAACAATGGGTACACTTCTATGTGAAGGCTCTGTGCATCTGTGGATGAAATATTTTGTTTAATAAATCATTTATTGTCATTATACCATGATTCATGGTCTCAGGCCTGCTGTGCTAGGGGTTTTACTGAGAGTTAGATGGTTCCAGACCTGAGGAATTTTAAATGTAAGCCCTGGGTTTAAATCCTGCATTAACAGAAGTTTCCTTATGGCAATGGTGTGATCTGTTGGCACAACTCCATTTGATGTGAAAGGGTTTAAAAAAACCCATCCACCTTTCCGCCCCTAGTTTTAGCCTTCCTGATAATCAGAAACCATCTTTTTCATCCTTTTTTTTCAGTTGATTGCTTAGGTGTAATATTACAAAGCTTCATCCAGTTTGGGGTTGAGATGGGGAGGGAAGGAATAGGCAGTTTTCTCTGGGATATCTGTGGGACTGCCGCTCTTCTGGCTGGACTGCTGTGAGATATCTGGAAATCCCAGACAAATAACTACTCTGTGTTAGCAATCAGCCAGATGCCCACTTAGAGTGTAGGGATGTTTCATACTTAGTGTGAAGTCAGTGCAGACTGTGCAGCAGAGTACACACACGAGCAGTGTTATGTGTGCAGTGAATCATCTGCTGTGACTTCACACACCTGCTCTGGCCATCTGAGGCACTTAGATTCAATGGTCTCATTTCACATGTTGTTTCAGGCGTGCATCCATATTTCTGCATGGGATTTTGTAGATAGAAAAGTGAAGCCATTGCTGCTCCACAGGGAGATGTGGAGAGGAAAACCTCTGCTGTAGTTGTAGCTAAGGTTGCCCAAATAATATCTCACTGCCATCACTGAGATCAAAAATGTGGAAGTAATAAAACACAGGACTTCTTGAATTTATAATCAGTGATGCTGCTTCAGTGCACTGAAAAACTGAAACTTCTGGGTAAAAATCCAGTGTAGCTTTGATCCCAGCCCCTGAGACAAAACATCATTTTACTTATGTGTGTGTTCATATATATATATATATTTGTGTAAAATATAGTGCATATCATACATATAAAATAATAAAAATTAAATAATAATAAAGGGTAGTTAATGTCTCTTTGCTCCCTGTGATTTTTGGTTTAATGAGTTAAATGAAAGTATAGTGTCTGCAGTATCTTCTTTTTGACATCTCTTCAATTTTTGGAGATATCAGTCACCAATTCATAAAACAAATCTTCTCAGAAGATGTCCCATATTCTAGAGCCTTTTCTTTCTAGTGGCTTGTACACAAAATGAACCTGAATATACTGAGATGTAAAACCAAAAGCCAGGATAAATTTAGAACAGTTGAGACTACCCTAGAGTTCAGATAAAATATGGAACCAGGCAATCTAAGACATTCTCCCTGAACAGCCGGTTACTGACTCAGAATTCAGTATCTTGTTAGCCCATTTCTAAAACAAGCTTTTTGTTCCAGGCTCTTTCATGGGACAATAAGAGCATCTGCCATCCAGACAGATTTCTGAATGCATCTCTTCTAAATGCACCAAAATATGGTATTATGAACAATGGTGGTTTTCTCTTGCTCTTAAATTATTAAGTTTATCCATGGAGTCTATGCCCAAATCACTTCTTCTTCTGTCACGTTTATCTCCATCTTGTTGTCTGTATGGTGAAAGAGGTGGTGGGAGAGATCTGGTTTTTAACTCTTCTACATAATAAATGTTTACATTTTTTTTCCTGATTGAATGTAAATTTTTGGAGTAGCAAGACCTCATGAAAAAACACTCCTCACTTTATCCTGCATACCATTTTAGTCCAGTTTTTCTTTCTGGGTTTGAGGGTATCCCCATTTCCATACTTTGCTGCTTTTTTCTTTTCTTTGACATTTTTCCAGGACACATTTATTCAGTATTCAATTATTAGCACAAGGAAAGGAAGAACATTAAGTCACTAGTGCAAGCAACAACAAAAGAAGGAAGAATAAAGTCTCAGAAAAGACAAATAATACTGAATTAATACTTCACAGTTAAGGTTGGTGGGAATCAGGCTTCTGCATCTCACTGGAATCCAATTCTTAGAGGTGCAAGAGCAGACTGTCTTCATGTGCCAAAAGAGAGACGGCAGGTAAGAACTCTAGCTGGAACTTGGGAACAAAAGAGAGAGTTTATGACCTCTGGAAGAAGAGACAGCCAACTCAGGACAACTGCAAGGATGTCATGAGGTTATGCAGCTAGACAATTAGAAGGGTCAAAGTCCAAGCAGAACTTAATCTGGCTGTACCATAAAATACAGTAAAAAGTTTCTATAAATAAATCAGCAACAAAAGGAGCCCCATGGAGAATCTCCAGCCTTTACGGGATGCGCGGGGAGACATAGTGACAAAGGATGAGGAAAAGACTGAGGCACTTAATGCCTCAGTTTTTAATAGCAAGAGCAGTTGTTCTCTGGGTACCCAGCCCCCTGAGATGGAAGACAGGGATGGGGAGCAGAATGATGCCCCCATAATCCAAGAAGAAATTATTAGTGAGCTTCTACACCACTTAGTCTATCGGCCCCGATGGGATCCACCTGAGAGAGCTGGGAAAAGTGCTCATTGGGCTATTTTCCATTATTTGCCAGCAGTTCTGGATAAGCCGAGAGGTCCCAGCTGACTGAAAGATGGCAAATGTGACATCTATCTACAGGAAGGGTTGAAAGGAGGATTTGTGGAAATACAGGCCTGTCAGCCTGACCTCAGTGCCAGAGAAGGTCATGGAGCAGATCATCCTGAGTACCATCACACAGCATATGCAGGACAACCAAGGGATCAGGCCCAGACTGCATGAGTTTAAGAAAAGCATGTCCTTCTGTGACCAAGAGATGTGCTCAGTGGATGAGGGAAAGGCTGTGAATGTAGGCTACCTGTACTTTAGTAAACAGCCACTGATACTTTACCCCACAGGATTCTTGTGGATAAATTGGCTACTCATGGCTTGGACAGGTGCACTCTTTGCTGGGTAAAGCTGGCTGGATGGCTGGGCCTAGAGAGTGGTGGTGAATGGAGTTACATCCAGATGGTAGCTGGTCACTAATGCGGTTCCCCAGGGGTCAGTGTTGGGACCAGCCCTGTTTAATGTCTGTATTGATGGATTAGGGAATCGAGTGCTCCTTCAGCGTGTTTGTGGACACCGCCAAATTGGCTGAGAGTGTTGATCAGCTGGAGGGTAGGAAGGCTCTGCAGAAGGATCTGAACAGGCTGGATTGATGGGCTGGGAAAGACGGTGAGAGGTTCAATAAGGCCAAGTGCTGGGTCCTGCACTTGAGTCACAACAATCCCATGCAGTGCTAAAGGCTGGGGGAAGAGTGGCTGGACAGGTGCCCAGCAGAAAAGGACCTGGGGTGCTGGTCAACAGCTGGCTGGACATGAGCCAGCAGTGGGTCCAGGTGGCCAAGAAGGCCAGTGGCATCCTGGCCAGCAAAAATAGTGTGGCCAGCAGGACCAGGGAAGTGATTGTCCCTGTGTACTTGGCACTGGTGAAGCCGCACTTTGAATCCTGTTGTCCATTTTGGGCCCCTCACTACAAGAAAGAAATTGAGATGCTGGAGTGTGTCCAGCAAAGGGCAATGAAGCTGGTGAAGGGTCTGGAGCACAAGTCCTGTGAGGATTAGCTGAAGGTGTTGAGGGTGTTTAGCTTGGAGAAAAGGCTCAGGGGAGACCTTATCTCTCTCAGTGATCTTAAGGGTCTTTTCCAAACTAAACGATTTGATGATTCTGTGATTTTTCTGTACCAAGTAGATATATCTGTTGATTTACAGCATACCAAAAAGCCCGAAGAAAGACCTTACTGCAAACCTAGCATGTTATTTGGCAAATACAGAGTCCCTGTAATTGTGAGGAACCTAGACAGGAGAACGGACAGCTGCTTACAAGCTTTCTGGAGAGCTTCATCTGGTGTTGAGGATGAAGGACCATAATTCTGAGGAGGCCCTTCTGTGGATTTCCCAACAGGGATTTACTGTTTTGCATCCTTGATCTGATATATGGCATCTACTATGTGATGTAGGGCAGCTGGCAAATCTCAGATACTTTCTGTAGTATTTATTTCATAAAACTATGAAGTTGGAAATTTCTGCAAAAAGGAGCAGACCATACAGTGTTGTTTCTTTGGGGGGTGCCTTCAGAAATTAAAAGGTGGCTTCTCATTTACATCCTTCATGAACTGGAAAGGTCCCTTTTTAAGTAGCTTGCTTGTCTTTTACAGCATACTCTTGTGAAGCTCTGTGAGCATTGCTTACTATGGAAGCACTTCTGTACCTTCTATATTCTGAAAACAGTTTATTTCCTGGAATATTTTTTTTTGGTCATATGAGTCTGTGAAAAGATAGTTTATCTTGATTATTTTCAGCAAAAATAATTCATGCCACATGCTTCTCCAGGGCCCTGTTATCTGATTAAAAGTTTGTCATGCTGAAAGAAAATCAAATAGGAAGAATAGTAACATTATGCTCTGATCTAAAAGAAGAGTTACTGGCTTATAAGCAATTTATTTTTCTCTTGTTTTTTCAGCTTGGATACCTGTGGAATTAGTGACCCTTCTAGACATGATTTCAAAACCACTTCAAGGGAGAAAACTGCTTTCAGTTGGTCAGACAGTTCTGTCTTAAAACAATAGTGATATGTTAAAATGTATTGTTACTGTGGTTTAAATTATTTTGCTTTTTAATACTTTGAAACTTTGCTGCAGGTGATGGTGATAGTAACTTGCTTTTCAAATCTCTGCAAGTTGTCCACCTTCATGAAGCAGATCATTAAGACCAGGGGGACAGCAATGCTGAATAAGTGTACAGAAAATCCACATCCATCAGTTAGAGTAGCTAGGGAGGCATGAATGAGAGAAAATATTTCACATGGAATACTTATGCTATTCTGAATATTTTTAAGTCTTAGTATGCAAACACCCAAAACTGCATTTTGGTTAGTATTTAAAGTGTAGGAATTTGCTGATTTAGAAGATCAATGAAATAAAAAGATAAGCTGCAGTGAAGTGACAGGCTTGGAACAGTCTGCCAACACTTGTTTGCAGGAAAGGAAAACAACTTAAAATAAAAATTTTACCAAAAGAAATAGTTAACACCAGAAGGCTGTGAATTTTTTTTTTCTAAATGTAGGAGTATTCAAATGAAGTCTTGCAGTATTTGAGCTGTGATTTGTAGATGACTTCTAAATCTTTTAATTTCAGTAGCAACCATGTTTTTGCTTTGTATGTATGTTCAGACAGAACACATTTGAGTTCTGAACTGGAAAGCACTTTGAAATGAAATGTACCTCAAGTCTAGGAGTGGACTTACTGCTGATCAGGTCTGTTACTGAGAAGGTTTTAGAGTTGATGGAAGAGAGATAACCTTCAATTACCATAGGGATCTGCATACAGTAAGGACATAAACAGAGAAGGAGACCATTTGTTTGGAGTTATCTGGGATTGAAGCTGTGTTGGGATATGCTGTGTTGTTCTTCTGTAATTTTCTTTCTTTGTGCTTATAAGGCACTTACAATTATGGCATTTTGCTTAGATTTAAAAATAGAAATAGTGATAGCAATTTGTGGGGGTGTTTTTTATTATTTTTGGGAGAAACAGATTGCTTAGTTCATAGGTGTGGGTCATGTACAACAGATAAGCAGGTATGCTGTGTAAAGCTACTCTTAAATCTTTCCTTAAGGTTTATTTTGAAAGAACTTGAGTTTTTCAGTGACGCAAATCTGTTTGTGAATATCACCTGATATTCGGGGATTATTTTTTTCAACCAAAGGAGACAGGAGTGCCCACAAGCCAAACTGTTTCAGAAGTCAGGCAGAAAAAAATAATTAAGTTTGGCTATGATGCCTTAGACCACACTTTGGTTTTACATTTCTGTACCTGTAGTCCTTAGTGAAGTAAAGTGTCTGGGCAGATACATCTGACTGGACTTACCATGGCCAGGAGAACATGTCCACAGTGTACCAGATCCTCTTAAAAAGGCCATGTTGGTAAAATCATAGAGTAACAGAGCTCAAGCTCAGAGGAAGGCTGTGTACTCCCACTATATGTTGGTCAGGAAGGCTATTCGAGAAGATTCCTTTGTGAAGCTTTCCTGCAGGAGGAGTGTTGCCTTCAGAGAATGAATAGAGGCAACTTGTCTTGATGGAGTGACTTGTAGTACAGGAAAATTGTCTCAGATGTCACTTCACTACTTCTCCAGCAGACAAATAATAACCTCTTCCTCTGAATTTCCAGGGCAGTAAAGGAGATGAAAAGGTGTTCTGTGTGTTTGATACTGTCTGCATCTGATAAGGTTTCCTAGGACCACAATATTTTCTTTCTATTATCTAAGAAAGCCAAGAGATCTGTCTAGCTAGGTAGTAGAATGGGAGAGAATGCTTCAGGAATTGCTCTGCTTCTTAGTGCCTAGGGAATTTTTTTAGGTTGCCTTTATCACCATCTTTCTGTGATGTCTTGATGTAATGTGATATTTTTAAATTGTTTTTTTAGCTTGAACCTTGAGATTTCGGAGAGGTATTTCAGTGAGTTTGCTATGTTGTGATAGAAGCCAGAAGAGATGTTTCTTGTAGATAAAATATCCAGTTAATTTTTTTACTTGACTACAAATATGAAAGATGAGTTAAACATATGATTGTCACCTCTTGTCTTCAGTGGTGAGAGTTAATGCTATTCTGGGTGCCCTAACTAGTCATTTCAACCCATAAGATGTAATAAGTTTTTTCAAATTTGACCATTATTCCATTGTTTTTTTCATGCTAGGAACAGTTAAAGGGAGCCTTGAAATGTCACTGTGATGTATTTTTTAATTATATAATTGAAATGTACTTAATTCTGAACTGTTTTAACATCAGTTTTTTGTCGCAGAATTTACACAGCATGTAATTTTATCCATATACTACATTATCTATATTCTAGCTACTCACCCAATTAAGAAAAGTGGGAAAGAATACTGAGTCAATTAAATGAGCAAATTGACTGTTCTGAGGGCCTATTTAACAATCTGTTTTACATCAAAACCTACAGATATTCATCTGGTGGAGAATTTCTTTGGTTCTGACAAAAATGACAGCCTGTTACACATCTGTGCTGGAGACATACACTGTTTCATCAAAATACTGTTGCAGTTGACCAACAGAATATTCCAGTCCTCTGTGGACAAAAGAGCAAAGAATATCTTTCTAAGTCACAATTATCTCTTTGGAGTGCAAGATAACTATTACTTGCTATGAGAGTTTTCAGTAGAGAGAACAGTTTGAAAGTGTTAAATTACTTTACCACCACCCTGTGGTAAAGAAAACAGCCAGTGTTTAAGGAAAAAAAAATCTGTAGAATATTAGCATTTTTACTGCATTAAAACCATAGGGGATATTTTATCAACTTATGACCAGTGTCACAGAAGCAACTCACTGACAGTGTTCTGGGTAAGTAAGCACACAATTTTGTATCTCAGTGTTAAATGCATGTGTAACTTTAAAATACAGTGTTAGTTTAGACCTCTGCCTCCATATTACTAGCATTTAAAATAAAAAAAGTTAATTAGTAATTCTAATTTACTTACAGCTGTGTTAATTGGATTCAGTCCCAAAATATAAGTGATTTATCATCTATCATGAGTATAAAGCATTGGAAGGACAAATAATCATTTAAACAATTATGTCTATTTTTACTCCATTAGTTTGGTAACTTGATATGCCTTTTATGAGCCTCCACAGTAAACAGTAGGTGGGTGAGAAATTAATTTCCTAAAATTCTGTATTTTCTCATGGTGGTAATAGGAAGTCAGTATTTTACAGAGGCAAAGTAGATCTGTCATAGATAAGTGTTTACTGTTGCATGGAAGATGTTAAATGTAATTCCAAAGTGGCAGTATAAATAGTTACTTTAAATATATTTATTAATCTAAACTTCAGGAAAGTCAGACAGGAAAGATCAAGTCTGTAATAGCCTGTCACTTTGAATCACATGATAAAATAAAGCAGAATTGAAAATGTATCAGTAAAATAAAACAATGAAACTAAATATGCCCGTTAATATATAAATAGTGTTTTGGAAACAAGATCTGAATCTGTGTTTTAAATTATAAGTAAAACCCAACCTTCATATAGGAAGGAGAAATGCTCTGTAATGAAGTGATCATTTAATAAATTTCATTAGTTATTCAATCAAATTTAGTGCTTTCAAAGTATTTCCTATTAGTGTGTTCCACATACTTGTACAGTACAAGCATAGGACTAATGCTGAAGCAAGAGAGCAGATCTGGAAAAGAAGTAAGACGAAGGAGATGTCTACTATATAAGGCTTGCAAATGTCAGTAATCTTACTTCCAACATGTCTTTGCAATATGTTCTTCTGCATTTCTGTGTTATTATCTAGAAATCTCTTAAAATCATTGTACAAGCAAAAAAGCTTTAGCTATGTTTAGTTCAGCTTGCTTTACTGAATTGAAGTATTCACTCCAACAAGCAAACACGCCATGAAACATGTCTTGAGAATTAAACCTGCATCATTGCTGCATCCATTTTAGCAAAGGATGATAATTAAGTTGTTCAGAATGGCTGAAAGGCAAGAATCAAAATATTGCTTGACTACCTCTGGAGGGTAAATGATTACATTGCAGTACATATTGCAATTTAAAGTGAGAGGTTGCTGTTTTCCCTTCATTATGGAATTTTTTGATTTGAGTTTGGAAGGTTTGGTTCTGGCATATCTCAGCTTTTTCCTGCTTTGGTAAACCTAGATTGATTCTCATCTTCCAGCCATGAGGAATCTGGTGAGACTCCTGTCAGCATTTGCCTGTGCAAAGTGGAAGAAAGGTGTAGATTAAGTATTGACAATCCTTTCCTTTTTTTCTTTAATGCTGTTTACTAGCATAGGCTGCAATTTAAAGTGTATGTGAGCGTGCCATTCACATGTTTGATTTGGAAACCTGATCTTCTGGAATTGAGGAGAAGCAATTGTTTTCTTAAAGTGATGTATCTCAATAGGAGTTGCTAGAATTAACTCTGCAGCTGCTTGGGGACCCTTGTCCAGATGAGGAAATATGCAGGAATGGTGTCCAGGATGCATGGGGCTGGCTGAGTAGAGAACAGTGTCCTCTTAAGGGATTAAACATGGCCAGTCTTCGTGAACGAAGATCTGGGAAAGGTCTTTTTACCTTTCAAGCCTGCGCAATGGATTTTTTAG
>JAWWLV010000121.1:85081327-85093597 GCA_035041135.1 Platyrinchus mystaceus | reverse complement strand
TCCTTCCTTCCTTCCTTCCTTCCTTCCTTCCTTCCTTCCTTCCTTCCTTCCTTCCTTCCTTCCTTCCTTCCTTCCCTATTTCTCAGTATGATGAACTATCTTTTATTATCTTGTAGAATGTGGTCTATCTGAGTCTTTGTCTTTCTATTCAGCATCTTGATAAACCTTGAAAGGACTAATTTAAACTCTTTACAGCTGCTGAAATTTTAATAAGATTACTTGGTCTGATAACATACTTCTCTCTCCCATTAGAGTATATGTTTCAGGTAAATTTAATTGCCTCTTTAAACTATGTGCATCTTTAGAAATTATCTTAATTCGGATTTATTTTGCACTACCATAAGTCAAAGGATTTTTTTTTAAGCCTTAAGCATAGCATGTGGCAACGCAAATTACAAGCTTTGGTAGCCTGTTTTTTTGATGTAGGTAATTTCGAACAAAATCATGGGTTGGTTCTGATGGCAGAAGATTATAGTTAGAGCTGGATTTTGTTTGGTTGCCTTTAAGTTAAAATTTTGACAAAGATACTGAATGTAAAAACTATTTGCATTGAAGTGATAATGGCAAAATAGAAAAGCAGTAAGAGACATTTTTTTTTCCTGGACCACTTTCCCACCATCCTATCTGTGTGAAGTGAGGGCTTGCCAGCCTTCCAGCATAGCGTGGGCTGCGCAGTGCTGAGCACCGTTTCTCTCCCTTGTTGGTAACCGCATGGTGTATGGCGCATGTGTTTTTTGAGGACAGCTGTCTGTGTCAGCTACTAAAGAATGAAAAAGCCTTTAAATGAATACAGCAAGTCAGACTAAATGCCTATTAACTTTATGTCGTGTGAAGTTCATAAAGTTTCCATCATTGGAGATAATCAAGAACTTGATTGGACATGGTCCCAGGCAATCTGCTGTAGCAGACCGTGCTTGAGCAGGATGGGGTTAGATGAGGGACCTCAAGCAGTCCTTCTGAAGCTCAAGGATGCCATGATTCTATAAAATTAAATTCAGCAGAAAAACTGCATACAAGCTGGGGCATGTCTCTGTGTGTTGGCTTTCCTAGGTCTCTGTCTTCTTAAATGAGGAATTCATCATGGTATTGTCAGAATAATTTTTTTTGATTTTTATTTTCGTTCAGTTTGAGTTCTTATATCATCAGGATAACAGTATTTGGAATGTTCTAGCTCTGTATAGATATTTTGACATGCTCATAATTTTAATGCTTCAGTATCATGTATGCAGAATGCTTTGTTTCTTGGGAACTTCCATTAGTATTTCTTACAGTCCTGTTAAACACTTTGAATTCACATAATGCATGATCAGTTTACTCAGTCATCTTCACATTCAGCCAGAGGTTCGTAGACTGCTTTACTGTTGACTGGATGTTACAGTCAACAGTGGCAAAAGTGACAGATACCACCATTAGCAGTAGTGTTGACAACAAGTAATATTGTTGGCATGGGAAGTGCTTGTCTCTGTGTTGGGCTGCTTTCCAGTCTGAAGTCATTAATGGTACTTGAACACAGAATGGCTACTCTAATGGCCTTTTCTTAGGGTCTGCATTATGGTAAGTCTTATTTCTGTAATTCCAGTCCTCCTACCAGACCTTCTGACTGGCAGAACTTGGACCATAGTACAAAGGTAAGTTTTGGCTTCAAATGTTAGTTTCTTTTTAAGATAAATGCTTTAATAATGCAAACCATTTTTACTTTCATTATTACTGTCATGGATTTTATTATATGAATCAAGCATATTTTAGGGAGACCTTAACTGCCCTTAGAAGCTTTCATCTTTTTGAAGTTATAGCAAATAAAGCATTTACCATTTCTGAAACCACATGTATAGATAGATCTCTGTTTCTGCTTCTAGTATAACATGACAGGCAATGCAAGAAAAAGTCAGCATCTGAAAACCATTAAATCTGCAGGTGTTTTGGAGTGAGATTCTTCTCATCTACATTTTCTTGTGAGTGCTGTTAAAAAGTACTTTCTTTTATACTGAGAAAAGCATCATTAAGTTGAATGGTAATCCATCTATTTGTATCTTCTTTTCTCACCGTTAACTGTTGAGAGACTGCAGGTAGATAGTTACTTGTTTTTGGAAAAAACAATTATTTCAGAATAACTTAATCACTATTTCTCCCCCAAACCATAGGGCGTTAAACTTCTGGATATTTGGATTGATAGCTGCTATGTTTTTGTAGCATCTAATGTTGCATCTTTTTTGCATCTTTATCTCTCTATCTCAAGAGGAGAATTTAAATTAAAATATCATTAGAAGTAGGGAACCTCCACCGGTTGACTCAATTCAGAGTCGAGTCTTTGATTGAAGGTACCAAACTTATTTCTTCAATCTGAACAAACTAAGTTATAGCAGAAACCTAGCTATTAGCTAAATTTATGTTTTACTAGAGCACACTCAGAGAATCTAAAATAACTGTTTAACTAGGGGAAACTGTAGTTTTCTAGGTGAATCTCATTATTTGAACCTCTTGAAAAGGAAGAATTCGTTCAACTTCAGAGTTTCCCTGAGCCGCGCAAACTCCATGCAGTTTTCTATGGTCTCCAGAGCAGTGCTCTTCCAGTCTGTCAGCAGTTTGCCTTGCAAGTCTTCCTGGCAGCTTTTCAAATTTAGGCTTCTTCAGTGCCCTCCATTTTTGACAGACTGCTGAGGAGCTCTGAGGAGCAAAGCAGTCTCTTGTCTGGCCCCAGGGAAGTAGACAGGGCAATGCGATGGGCTGGCCTTCCTCTTTTTCTTCACTTGCTTCCTTTCTGGGTTAAACATATATAAAGTAGTTACATGATAAACTGAAAACAAACTAAATAATTCTACCATCTGTTACAAGCCATGAAAACAGAAGTAGGATAAAATATGAATTTATAATAGCTTTTAAAATACAGTGCAATTTGGAGAGAAAGCAGGTGAATGTTTATGTAACATAGCTTGCCATGGGAAAAGGAAGCAATGCATTTTTTACGTGTTAATGATTTTACAGCTTCTTAAATAGAATCGGAGAAATTTATCCAGATACCATTTCAAAGAGTCACTGTCAGCATAGAGCTAGGTAGGGCTCTGTAAGTGACTTCCTTCCTCAAATAGATGGACAAATACCACTTACGTAATTTGCAGCATATAGGTATTGCTGGCCTCTTTTCTTTCATAAATTAGTGGGTTTAATTAATCTGTTTGTTTCTGGTCGAATTGCTTCTCTTTTGGCTGACTTCACCCCCTGTAGGAGCCATTCTGTCCAGTGGTGCAGAAAACCATATCTGTGGCAAGAAGCTTGATGAATCCCAAACAGGCATAATTTATACAGAGGATTTGTTCTTGTATTATACAGGATATGCAAATGAAGTGGCCATGGGACAAAGATTTTTGTAGCAAGACTTAGTACAGACTCACCTCTGAGATCTGAAGACCAAGCACATGATCTACAGTAGTGGGGGAAGATTGAGTTTGTGATTGTTTACTTTTGATAAGCTTGGTTATCTTTTAGAAGGTTTCAAAGAGATTAAGGGTATTTATGAGCAGTGTGGTAATCAAAGAGCTGGCTATTCACCAAAATCTTCCACATTCCTTTTTAAAAAAATTTATTTTACAATTTTTGGGGTTTTTTTGTGTAAAAAAAAACATATTGCAGAACTCCAAAGTTCTTTGAATTACTTCTGAATAAAACACAAATTTTAGCAAAGAACAACTTTTAAAAGGTTTCCTTAGCTAAAAGGTTAGGATAAATAGTGTTGATCCAGAGAGAATGACAAAAAGCGTTTGTTCTTCAGGACTAAAAGTTGTTCTTCACAATATGGGAGTTTTCTGTGGGCTTTGCCTATAGAGTGTGAGATGTTTCTGGAATTCAGGCTGCAGTTTCACAGTAGGCAAGAATAGGATAAGGACAATTCTTGATCTCAAGTCATTGCATTAATACAAATTAATGTGGAAATTGGTTCCTTTGTATTACAGCATAATTTCAGAATCAGTAGCTTATGGAATGTACTTATTAAATAATGTCTGTCTAGTTTAATAGATTTAATTGTGCTTCACTGAGGAGTATGTAACACTCTCTAAGGATTTCTTTCTTATTGATACCATTTGTATTTAGAAATATGTCTATGTGCAAGGAAAATTAAACTAATATCCTAAACTGCTAACCTAAAATTAAGAATGTGAATCTTGAAAAAAATTCATACACTACATTAGATGGGCTATTTATTGCATTTTGATAATTAAGCACATCTTTTTAATGAATTAAAAAAACATTTTGAGAAAAAGAGGTGGTGCTAAAGTTGATACTGTGTCAAGAGGCATCACACTTGCAAATGAGGGAAGTGGTGATGAGTAACACAATGTGCTGTTGGTAAGAATTGTTGACCCAATCTGTTCTGTGCTCTTCAAGTCATCCATTAGATCTTCAAACCACAGCGCGTATCTCTTATAAAGCATAAACTGTTTCTTGCTTGCTAACTGCCTGTTAATGAAGAATAAGAGTCTCATGGGATGAGCCTAGAATGATGTCCTTTTTCATGATTTTAAGGAAAGGCTTTTTTAGACTACCCAAACTGAAGGAACTTCTTTCTTGTCCTGGATGGAGGTGGTTTATCCTGCAAGGTGGTGTGTCCTGGATAGAAGGGGTTACAGGTGTGCTGAAGCTGGCCTTCAGTTCTACAAGTTTCAGCAGTCAACTAGAAGGATAGACACAAAGTTTATGCACTGGGGGTCATGTGACAGGAGCATACTGTTTTAGCTGTGCATAGCTCTCCTTTGGGTTTTGTGGTGTATCAGCGTTTTTGTGGTATATGCAGCGTAGAGCAGAGTTCAGTCTTTTGAGCTATTTTACAAAGAAAATGCCAGCCTATTAAGCAGTTGCACTGCAATGTGCAGTATAGAAAACTGAGTGTTGGTGTTAATAAATGTTGCCTGTCAGCCTCAGCAGTCCTGTACTGTCAGTTGTCCAGTAAACAGGAACTCATTATGAATGATACTTAGGTTATTTTAAGCTAACTTGTTCAGCAAAGCTGATGGGCAGTTAACCTTATGGTATTTTTTGTAAGTCCCTCCCAAGTAGTTACTGTTGCTTGTGTTCAGTGGTATCCTTTAGTGCACTGGAATGAATTTTATACTGTGATGCATATTTGACCATATATATAGTTGCTGCATACAACTTTAATGAGCATGAGGAAGAACTTCTTTCCTGTGCAGGTGAACATGTACTGGAGCAGATTGCCCAGAGAGGTTGTGGAGTCTTCCACACTGGAGATGTTCAAGAACCATGTGGATGCAATCTTGTGCCATGTGCTCCAGGGTGATCCTGCTTGAGCAGATAGGTTGGTTAAGAAGACCCACTGTGGTCCTTCCAACCTTACTCATTCTATGATTTTGTGATTCTCTAGTGCTGTATGCATGTTCCATGAATTCTTCAAAGTTAGAGGAGAATGGTAACATCTCATTTCCTTTCTGAATGTTTCTGATTCTCTTTAACCAACAATTTCAAAGATCCTGTCAGGAATTGCAGTGTTGAAATGATTTAAAAAAAAAAAATAAAAGCTCCAAATAAACATAGTTCTCAGAACTGGACATACATAAGTCCATGGGACTTGATGGGATGCACTCACAAGTGCTGAGGGAGCTGGCTGATATTGCAAGACTACTCTCAATTGTCTTTGAAAGATCTTGGTGGTTGGGAGAGGCTCCAAAAGACTGGAAGAAAATGTCTCTCCTGTCTTTGAAGGTGGCAAGAAGGAACTATGGGTCAGTCACCTTCACCTCAAGCCCTGCAAAGGTTGTGGAGCAATTAATCCTGGAAATGATTTCAAACAAATGAAGGACAAGAAGGTGATTATGAGTAGACAGCATGCACTCACAAATGCTTATCCAACCTCATAGCTTTCTATGACAGGGTGGATAAGGGGAAAGCAATAGGTATTGTTTACCTTTATTTCAGTAACATAAACTTGACAGTGTTTCCTGTAACAACCTTATAGACAAACTGACAAGGTGTGGGTTAGGTAATTGGGGAGTGAGGTGGATTAAAAACAGTCTGAATGCTGGGTCCTACACTGTGGTGATCAGTGGCACATATTTCAGTTGGAAACAAGTTACAGGTATGTACTCCTGGGGTCAGTACCAGGTCCAGTACTGTTTAACCTCTTCATTAATGAGCTGAAGTGTGAGACAGAGTAAACCTTTAACATATTAACAGATGGCACAAAACTGGAAGGAGTAGCTGATGCATGAGATGAGTGTGTGGAAATTCAGAAAGACCTGGGCAGGAAGATGAACTGGGCAGACAGGAATCTTATTAAGTTCAACAAAAGAATATGTAAAGTCTTGCATCTGGAGAGGAATAACTACAGGCAATGGTACAGGCTAGGGAATGAACAAGTGGAAAGCAATCTTGCGGAAGAGGACCTGGAGACTTCATCCCTGGAAACCTGCACCAACCAACCCTGCTTGAGCAGCAAGGTTGGACACAAAGACGTCAAGATGACCCTACCAACCAAAATGATTCATGAGAACCAGACTTATTGCACATACTGTTGAAGCTATACATTCAAGAGACAGAGAAGTAACAGAGAATGAAAGGGAAGTATTGCATATTTTATCTTAATAAGCATTTTATATTTCCTGTTAAAATGGAAGCTTTGAAGCTGACTTTCTTTCTGCCCACACACTCCTGGAATCTTTTGCCTTTTCTTGCTTGTATTTTCTCTGTCCAGGGGTTTCTTGCAACTGCCAGTGCAGCCATCCTTTCTCTGGACCTAACCATCAACTTTTCTTCGGCAGGCAATTTCTTCTCATCTTATGATATCCGACTTCCTTGGTTTTTGGGTTTTGATGGGAGTTTCTAGATTCTATTTCTTTATTTAGCTAACCTGATTTTTGATTCTAAACAGCTTATCAAAGTTACTTTAATAAACTGGCAGGGGCAATTGTGACTCTCACCTGACCCTCCAGCTCTATGTTTTTTACCTTCCTGGTCCTGATATTTTTCCCACTCTGTGATGGCAGACCTGACAGAATTGAAAGAAGATATCTTTGGGGTGATGGAGGGAAGTGCAAAGAAAGTGAGACTGGGACACAGTGACTTGTAAGACAAATGGACTTAGAAGAAGGGGAAATGAAATTAGTGGAATTCATTAATGGACTACACAAGAGGGAGAGAGATGTTAGGCTAGTCAGTAGGCTTAGGGAAGATGTAGCGAGGTAGAGTTGTGGAATATTTGTATTTGCATAACATTGTTGTATGTAATTTTATGCAAGTTTTCCCTCAGACTTTGCAATGGTTTTATAAGAGTAGGTGTATCCTACAGCCCTACTAAGAATAGGCAGGGAATCTTTAGAATAACAAGGTTTTAAAAAGAAAAACTGGGAAAGAAAGTGGAAACATTAAATAGAAAGTGAAAAAGGATAGCAGAATAAGTGATAGGGAAGAAATAGCACAGCTGAAAATCAAAGGGATAATTAATGGAGGAAGAAGATGGCAGTAGTTGTGTAAAGTGTGGGAAAGAACTAGAAAAAAGCATCTGCCATCTCTGTCTGTGAGGAGATCATGTTGAAAACTGCTCAACAATGTGCCAGTTATATGACTGCTGTTCCTCACTGGAGACATTGTCTGAAAAAAAAATTGCCACTCACAACACTTCAGACAGTTCTATGGAAGGCTGTTATGTTTAGAAATAAGAATTAAAAAAATAGTGGCAAAGTTTCCTGATTTATCTCAAATGACAACGATTAGTCAGCTTTGAATGTGTGATCTAGGTGTACTTAATACCCGAAAAATATAGTCATTCACAACAAGTTCTTTTTTAGATATTTACTTACACTCTCTGTTCTCTTCCACTTGGGTGCTGGAACATGGTGATTTTCCCTGGGGAGAGACTGCCCTAGTGAGGTGAGAAAACTGGCTTTTTGTATTAAAAAATAAATAAATTAAGTTTGTAAGCCTCTCTCTTTTTTTCTGTTTGTAACAATCTTAATAGCAAGAAGCTGGTGTTTAATCCTTTAATATGTAAAGTTACCTGGATAAAGAGTAACGTTGTTTTTCCCAGAGCAATCACATTTAAGTTCAGTGCACATTTTATTTAAAAATACTCTTAATAATTGATCATGCCTATGCTGATCAATGTGAAGAATTGTGTTTTGATGTTAATTTCAAATGAGATTATTCCTTTTATTTTTTTTGCTTTTTAGATGTGACAAATTGCCAAACTCTGTTCTGAGTGTACTGATGTCATGAATGTTTTCTGGGTTCCATAAGGTTTTCTTAGTGAGCTGATGTAGATCCTTGTTAATGAGAAAACATTTAAATCCTTGAGGAGAATTTGGTCTCTTAGAATACCCATGGAAATCTGGTGTGATCTAGTGCCATTGTTGGCATCCACTTGTATTTTCCCATCACCAGTTTATCTCATCATCATGTATTTTCTCATCATCCGTTGATGATGATACACTGTGTGGTAAATAGTAGGGCACTAAATTTTTCTGTGCAAAGTTGAGAAAAGTGAAAAATAAGTGAACTCTTAGTTTTTAGCTGGTATTATTACTGAAAATATTTTGATACCTTCAGAGAGAAAATGCTCAAGAAAAGCAACACATAAATGGTGTAATGTTTATTTCCACTAGCATTGCTTCTATTTTTGGAGACACTGCAGGTCTCATAGAACTCATGTTACAGTAAAAGAATACAAATTATTTCCCCACTCCTTGTGGGGAAATATTTTTTTTATGTCTTCACATCCTGCTTTTAAAATTAGACTTCTAAGAAGTCTTTTAAAAAGCAGCCACTGGGGTACATGTTCATTATATCTGCTCTTCTTCTTGCTCATTGAGCCTTAAGTTAGGTGATTGAAGTTGGGACAGCAGTTGCGAACAATTTAATTGATGACTTGAAGAAAAGCTAGCAGGTGAATTCAGCAGGGTGTTCTTTTTAGGATGTAGTTCCTTGATTGCCAAGAAAACAGTGCATGACATTTCTGGAGATAGTTGATCCAAGTGGTAACACAAGCCCCACCTCTAGCCCATTAAACTGTAATAAATCTAAAGCTGCAAGTGGATGGAGAGTGGAACTGGGTAGATAATGCTGTGCTCCTCAGGCATGTGGTTTACAGGCTAGGAATGTGATGCAGGAGGTGGAGTTATTAGTTTGATTATGTCTATGGGATTGACTATTCAATTTTCACAAAATTATCAATTCTATAATACTTGGCAAATATACAAAAGAAAAATACAAAATACCAAAGAAGCTCTTGTCTTCCAGCCTGCTTCTTGACCTGTCATCCCACATAAATAATTCTGGATAGAAATAATAATGCAGATATTTGATATTTGAAAATAGAAGATGTATGCTGTGAATTAAAAAAAATAGGAAGGTAGTTATGTCAACATAAGATGTTTCCACAAGAGAAAATTTTGTTTCTTTTCAGAGAAAGAGGAGCTGCTACTGTCTTATAAATAATAAAAGGTTCTGTTTGCCAGAAATAGTCATATGTAAGTAGGCATAGCTGTTCTGTGTATGGAATCAGGTATATTTTTGGTTTGTAATTTTCCCTGTTGTTAGTGAAAGTGATTTCACATCTTTCCAATACAGTTTGGGTAGTGTAATAACATCAAACTCTAGGCATTTCTATTTATGTTTACATACACAATGAAATCGAGAAGTGATGAATGTATACAAGTAGCATCAGTGCTGTGATGAAGTGCTCTTAAAATAAGTACACCCAAGTAGAAGTGTCTGGAGATATAAAATATTCAGAGTGTTGAATTAATGACCTAGAAAGACGGTTTGATGTTTTGAAAGTTTCTTTTTTAAAAAAGCATCAATTATGGATTAATATAAAGCTGTTTGATTAGCTGGCAGCAGTGGGTGTTGTCTCTGATGGTAAGGGAAGGAGCTGGTATGAGGCAGCTGCATGCCAGTGGTGTGACCTGAGGGCAGCGTGGCTGTGCTGGCTTAGCCCAGGGCTGGGACACAGTGCTGGAATACAGTGCTGGAATCTCCTCGGGGTGCATGGTCAGACAGGGGCATAAGGAGGGCATCTCCTACTCTGCAGCCCAGGGGGCTCTCCTGAGATGGGGGTGCAGGCAGCTTTGATGTAGGCAGTGCTGGGATTCCTTGAGGCTGACTGCAAGGAGGTGTTTTCCTGCTGGCCTAAATCTGCCAAGTCCTCCTTCACCATGACCTCTGAGCATGCGTAGAGATAGAATTGTGTGTTGTGATTTAAAAGTAGCTTCTATTAGGCAAAATTTTTTAAAATAGATTTTGAAGGAAGTAAAAATCATCAAGCATCAGAAATGATCTGTAATAGATGTTCTGACATTAATTTCTAACTGCTTTTTAACGACTTTTTCTGCAACTTCATATGAACCTCCATCTTTCCTGAAGTTCATTGTATAATTCATCCTTAGCCAAAAGAAAGTTTCCATATGTTTCTCTGCGTGTCTGTGTATATATATATATAGCTAGTTAATGGGCTGTATAAATAAGGATTGCACTTCTTGTCTACATGATCCATCTTGCTGATACTGCTGTGGAGCCTATCTGTTGTCACCAGAGCTGAGCTCTGGAGGCTGGATGCTCATTTTGGTGAAATCTCAACTGTCTCTTTTTTTTTTATACATTTTTTCTCCTTGTGGCAGAACCCAGATCACACTTACAGTTTCAGTCAAAAAATCACGAAGTCGGTGTTAATGTGTGTTTCTCTGACATGAATCTGAAAATGGTTTCCCTTTTCTTTGGTTTCGGTATTTAATACCAGTCTCAGAGAATGGTCTAAATATAAGACTAAGGATCACAGAGTTGTGCATTAGCAGTGTCACTTAAAGCACCTCTAAAGTTCTGATCTTTCTGGGATGTATATGTAAAATTAAAGTGTGAATTTCTGGATTACATTTTTTAAACTTAAAAAGGGATTATTTCTTTAGTTTTAATTTTCTCTCTGGAAGCTGCCATTTTATTGATGCCATTTAGCAGAGGGCCCAGTTTACTGCAGCATGCCGAAAAGTTGTTTGTTAGAGAACATTGGAAATTAGAAAATTTCAAGTTGTGAAACATCCTGATAACTTTATTTTCTAACAAAATGGTTAAAGGTTTCTGTATTAACCATAATAGGCATCAAGTTTGCAACATGGAACTTCAGTCTTCCAGCTTTTTATTAAGACTACATACGTGCCAGCTTACAGAGATTGTTCAACCCTAGCAGGATAGTTTAGATCAACCACCACTTCAAATCAGTGTTTCTTGGCACTGGCTTTTATATAGTGTGATAGTGAATAATCTGAAGTAATATCTTTGGAGTATGTCCAATATCTACTCCTTTTATTTTTTGTAGCAGCTACTCAGCCTAGTGAAGAAACACAGAATTTAAGGCTTACCTTTCTTGTCTTTAACAATATCATGGGATTTTTTTGGTAAAGTTGGGTTTTTTTAATACTGCTGTCCCACAGATGGTGCAGGCACTGCTCATATGCTTCTCTAGCCTTCTTCACCATGGGGTTGAGAACACTTTTAAAATCCATATTGATCATTAGGCAGATCAAATAGATTAAAATGTGTTTAATAATCTGTAGTGGATGCATATTGCCCTGCTGACCTTAGGCTAACTTCTTCTTTATACTGAAGGCATGTAATTATCCTTCAAAACTATGGTCTTGGTGTCAAGAGTCAAGCACATAAAATTCAGGACAGAACATGTTAGAGACATGTTAGAGAAAAATTGTGAAAATCGACATGCTATAAGGACTGCCTGCAGAAGGATATTTGCAAGCCCTTCCTAAAAGTGAGGGAAGATAGAGTCAGACCTTGAGGTTTTCTGGCAGTACTGGTCTCTTCATGGTTCAGCCCATGTTCTTTGTGTTCTCTTCCCTCACTCTTCCAACCCCATTTTTAGTAGAATCAGATATTTTCAGCAGTTCCAACTTAAAAACTTTAGGCTTTTTAATTGATACATACCACCTGGAATTTCTTTTTTAGTTGAACATCTGCATCTGCCAGACATCCAAGGGTACTTGTTTTGTGACTTCCCAAAACAAAGCAGGGAAAAAGATGCTTTCCTTGAAATTCTTCCATGTTGTAGTGAAGAGTAAATGTCAGTCTAAAGATACCCCTTAGGTGTGTCTCAGCAACTGATTAAGGGTGACCCAAAAAAACAACTCTCCTGGTGTAGTGGTGGTGCCTGACACTCAGGCAAAGAGGTGTGAAAAAAAAGCAGGTGAACTGCTTCGTCCTTCCTCCATTTCTCCAGGGCTTCTGTCCAGAAGACAGCTGCAGAGTTTCTGTCTCTTTGTTTCT